>OU342734.1:84410310-84907908 GCA_910589765.1 Avena atlantica | reverse complement strand
TTTCTCCCAATGATATGATCTCATTATTAATCGACAACTCATGTCTATGGTTAGGAAACCTTAACCATCATTAATCAATGAGCTAGTCCATATAGGCGTACTAGGGACACGGTGTTATTCACAAACCACACATGTATTAAAGTTTCCGCTTAATACAATTCTAGCATGGAATATAAACTTTATCATGAACAAGAATTATAATAATAACATCTTTATTATTGCCTCTAGGGCATAATTCCAACAGTCTCCCACTTGAACTAGAGTCAATAATCTAGTTTACATCTGGCAACAATCTACACCCATGGAACTAAGGTGATGATCATGTTTGCTCGTGGAAGAGGTTTAGTCAACGGATCTGCGACATTCAGATCCGTGTGTACTTTGCTAATCTTCAGATCTCCATCTGTTATATAATCTCGGATTATATGAAACTTGCGGTTGATATGCTTGGTCTTTGGATGATATCTTGGTTCCTTAGCCAGTGCTATGGCGCCAGTGTTGTCACACAATATCTCCAGTGGGTCCAAGGCACTTGCAACCACACCAAGCTTAGTGATGAAGTTCCTGATCCAAACTCGTTCACTTGACGCTTCTGCAGCAGCCATGTATTCCGCTTCTACTGTAGATCCCGCGATCACGCTTTGCTTGCAGCTTCTCTAGCTCACAGCTCCTCCATTCAAAATATAAACGTATCATGTCTGGGATTTAGAATCATCCTTGTCGGTGTCGAAACTAGCATCGATGTAACCTTTTACGACGAGCTGTTCATCACCTCCATAGACTAAGAACATTTCTTTAGTTCTATTTAAATACTTTAGGATGTTCTTCACGGCTGTCCAGTGTTCCTGCTCATCAAACTAAGAGCATTGGACACATCTGGTCTAGTACACAGCATGGCATACATGATAGAACCTATGGCCGAGGCATAAGGCACTTTGCTCATAGCTTCTCTATCATTTACCGTAGCTGGACACTGAGCCTTGCTCAATATCTTACCTGATAACATAGGCACTGAACCTTTCTTTGCCTTATCCATTCTGAACCTTTTCAGAACTTTGTCTAGGTATGTACTCTGGCTTAAAGCTATTAGGCGTCTTTGTCTATCTCTATAGATTTTGCTGCCTAATATAAAGCAGCTTCCCCTAGGTCTTTCATTGAAAAACATTTGTTCAAATAACTCTTCACATCGTTAAGCATGTCAATGTCATTTCCAATAATCAATATGTCATCCACATATAGTACCAGAAATGTCATTGAGCTCCCACTCACTTTCTTGTAGATACAAGCTTCGTAGCAATTTGGAACAAATCCAAAGCTCTTGATCACTTGATCAAAATGAAGGTTCCAACTCCGAGATGCTTGCTTTAGTCCATAAATGGAACGTTGAAGTTTGCACACTTTATCAGCATCCTTAGGATCGACAAAACCTTCGGGTTGCATCATATACAACTCTTCATCAATGTTGCCATTGAGGAACGCAGTCTTGATATCCATCTGCCATATTTCATAATCATGAAACGCGGCAATTGCTAATAAAATCCGAATGGACTTAAACATCGCTACGGGAGAGAAAGTCTCATCGTAGTAAACACCTTGAACTTGTCGAAAACCTTTCGCGACAAGCCGTGCTTTATAGACAGTAACATTACCATCCGTGTCCGTTTTCCTTTTGAAAATCCATTTGCACTCAACGGCCTTTCGGTCGCTAGGAGGGTCCACCAAAGTCCATACTTGGTTTTCGCTCATGGATCCCAGTTCGGATGTCATGGCCTCTAGCCATTTCTCAGAGTCTGGGCTCATCATCGCTTCCTCATAGTTCGCAGGTTCACTGTCGTCTACTAACAAGACAGTTAAGACAGGGTTGCCGTACCACTCAGGAGGGGCACGCGACCTTGTCAACCTGCGACGTTCAGTAGTAGCATCGTCCGAAGCTTCATGATCCTTGTCATTAGCTTCCTCTATTGTCGGTGCAGACGGCAATGGAACAATTTCAGGTGCTGCGCTACTCTCCAACTCAAGAGAAGGTTCAACAACCTCGTCTAGCTCTACTTTCCTTCCACTCACTTCTTTCGAGAGAAACTCCTTCTCAAGAAAGGATCCGTTCTTTGCGACAAACACTTTGCCTTCGGATCTGTGATAGAAGGTATACCCAATAGTTTCCTTAGGGTAACCTATGAAGACGCATTTCTCCACTTTGGGTTCGAGCTTGTCCGGTATCAACTTCTTGATGTAAGCTTTTCATCCCCAAACTTTAAGAAACGACACAACTTAGGTTTAGCACCAAACCACAGTTCATACGGTGTCGTCTCAACAGATTTAGATGATGCGCTATTTAAAGTGAATGCAGCGGTTTCTAATGCATAACCCCAAAATGATAACGGCAAATCTGTAAGAGACATCATTGATCGCACATATCTAATAGAGTTCGATTCTGGCGTTCAGACACACCATTGTGCTGTGGTGTTCCAGGTGGCGTGAGTTGCGAAACGATTCCGCTTGCTTTAAGATGCGTGAGAAAATCATAACTCAAATATTCACCTCCACGATCGGATCGTAGAAACTTAATTTTTCTGTTACGATGGTTTTCCACTTCATTCTGAAATTCTTTGAATTTTTCAAATGTTTCAGATTTATGTTTCATTAAATAGATATACCCATATCTACTTAAGTCATCAGTAAACGTGAGAAAGTAGCGATATCCACCGCGCGTCGAAACACTCATCGGTCCGCATACATCGGTATGTATGATTTCCAACAAGTCCGTTGCTCGCTCCATCATTCCGGAGAACGGGGTTTTGATCATCTTGCCCATGAGGCATGGCTCGCATGTGTCAAATGATTCAAAATCAAGAGACTCCAAAAGTCCATCAGAATGGAGTTTCTTCATGCGTTTTACACAATATGACCTAGACGGCAGTGCCACAAATAAGTAGTATTATCACTATCTACCTTGCATCTCTTAGCCTCAATGTTATGGATTTTTCATCCCTTTCGAGATTCAGAAGAAATAAACCATTCACAGAAGGTGCATGAGCATAAAAGATGTTACTCATATAAATGGAACAACCATTATTCTCAGATTTAAATGAATAACCGTCTTGCAATAAACACGATCCAGATATGATGTTCGTGCTCAACGCAGGCACATAATAACATTTATTGAGGTTTAAAACTAATCCCGAAGGTAAAACTAAGGAGAGAGTGCCGACGACCATCACATCAACTCTTGATCCGATGCCAACGCGCATCGTCACCTCATCCCTCGCCAGCCGCCGTCTATTCCGTAGCTCCTGTTTCGAGTTAAAAATATTAGCAACTGAACCAGTATCAAATACCCAGGCACTACAACGAGGGATAGTAAGGAAAACATCAATAACATGTATATCAAATATACCTTTGATGGTGCCAGCCTTCTTGTCCGCTAAGTACTTCGGACAGTTGCGCTTCCAGTGACCCTTGTCCTTGCAATAGAAGCACTCAGTGTCCGGCTTAGGTCCAGACTTGAGATTCTTCTCAGCAGGGGCAACGCGCTTGCCTCCGCCTTTCTTGAAGGGATTCTTTGCAACCTTACCTTTCTTAAAGCTAGGGGGCTTGTTGACCATCAACACATGATTATCTTTCTTGATGTCCACCTTCACAGCTTTTAGCTTAGCGAAGAGCTCAGTGATCATATCAGTGGAACCAATCTGATTATGAGTAACTACAAAACCTTTGTAGCTAGGAGGGAGTGATTGTAGAACCCTGTCAATCTTGAGCTCCTTTGGAATCTTGCAGTCTAGTTGCTCAAGGCGTTGAGTGTAGCCCGACATCTTTATGGCGTGCTCACTAACGGAACTCCCTTACTCCATCTTGCAGTTAAATAATTTTCTCAGAGATCTCATATCTCTCAGAACGGGCCTGAGTCTGAAACATAGTTTTTAGTTCCTCACGAATCTCAAAGGGCCCGGGGAAATCCTCAAAACGATTTTGAAGGTCCGATTCCATAGCAAACAACATGGTGCTCTTAATCACACCATAATCATCTTTGCGCGACTGATAAACAGCTTTCTCATAAACCGGCGCATCTACAGCAGCAGGGTGTCACCTAGCGCTCTCTCAAGGACATAGTCCTTTTGTCCGCCAGCGAGAATGATTCTCAGATTGCGGAACCAATTGGTGAAGTTAGACCCATTGTTCTTAAGCTTTTCTTTCTCAGCAAAAACGTTGAAGTTGAAGTTGGACTTAGCCATTTAATCTACAAAATTTGCAAGTACAATTTAGACTATGTTCATGATAACTAGTTCAACTTAATCAAATTACTAGATGAACTCCCACTAAATTCAACATCCCTCAAGTTGTTTAGTGAACATGATCCAAATTCACCACACCTAATCCGATCTTCACGAGAAGAGATGTGGTTTCAATGGTGGACAACGAAGTGTCGATCATATCATTCATATGACTCATGCTTAACCTTTAGGTTCTTGTGTTCCGAGGCCATGTCTGTACATGCTAGGCTCGTCAAGTCAAACCCAAGTATTTCCGCGTGTGCAAAACTGGCTTGCACCCATTGTATGTGAACGTAGAGTTTATAGCACCCGATCATCACGTGATGCTTGAACACGACGAACTTTCGCAATGGTGCATACATAGGGAGAACACAGTTTTATCTTGATCTTTAAGTGAGGAATCATCTTATAATGCTACCGTCGCGATCTAAGCATAATAAGATACATAAAAGGATAAACATCACATGCATATAACTTTATGTGACATGGTATAGCCAATCTTCACGCAATGATCTCCATCCTGTGCGTTCCAGCATGATCTCCATCATTCCACCATGATTGCCTCCACCACGAATAGCAACTACAACATTGCTAACTACTTAGATAAAGTAAAGCTATTACATGGCATATAAGAAGTTGACACACAGGTCATACACAATTATAAAGACAACCATATGGTTCCTGCCGGTTGTGTACCCATCGACATGCAAGTCGTGAAACATTACAAAACATGATCATTGCATACAACATACACATCACATCTTGGGCCATACCATATCACAGAAAACACTCCCTGCAAAAACAAGTTAGATGCCTCTACTTTGTTGTTGCATGTTTTACGTGGCTTATGGGAGTAACAAGCTAAGAATGATTCTTACCTACGGAAATCCACAACGGTGAAATTATGGTTGCCAAACTCCGGTGTAAATCACATGACAACTATAGTGAGAGAAATTGGCATCCACCAGCCGCATGTGTGGAACAAGCCACACGTCAAGTGCGGAGCCGGTCTCACGAACGAGGTCGCGTAAATTTGGCCTGGACCGCTTCGATCTCACTATCCCGCGTCATAAGAAGTACACAAACAAGAGGCTTGCAATAGAAAACATCAACGCCCGCAATAAGCATGTTGCATTCTACTTGTGAAACACATCTATGCATAGATCTAGCTCTGATACCATTGAAGGGTTTCGCAGCATAGTAAATCAAAATTTTCTACGGATGCGAACGGGAAAAGCCAAGATCTAATCTAGGAGATGCAAACAACGAGGGGGGAATAGATGAGATCTTCATAACCTTGAAGATTCGCACAGCGGAACGTTCAACGGAACGTGGTTGATGTAGTCGTACTCGCTTCTCCTCCTCGCGATCCGATCCGATCTAACACCGCAAGTGGCGATGCCTCCGAGAGATGCACACGTGCAGCACCTCGACGTCTCCTCCTTCCTCGGTCCAGCAAGTGGGGTGGAGAGATAGGATGGATCTACAACACGACGGCGTGGTGCAAGTGGTGGAGAGTTTTTGCAGCAGGGCTTCTCCTACGCGCAGTCGGGAGGGAGAGAGAGAGGAGGGAAGCAGGGCGGCTAGGGCTTGAGGAGGAGGTGTGGGGAGGGTGCGCCCCCAGCCCTCTTTATATACAGGGGTGGGCGGCTGGCCCTTGCCCCTCCCCCAAGCCCTAGGGCCGGCGGCCAAGGAGGGAGGAGTGGGGGGCAAGTTCCCCCCCTTCTAGAAGCTCCCCTAGGGTTTCCCTAGGCTTGGCCGGCTGGGCAATGGGGCCTTGTGGCCCTGGCCCAATGCGGCCAGGGCACTCCCTCGTAGGCCCACGCCCCCTCCCGACAAGTGGGGCCACGTTGGTCCCACTTCGGAAGGTTCTAGAAGCTTCCGGTACAATACCGGACAACCTGAAACAATTCCGAACTCCAAAATCTGCTTTGCCTTATATGAATCTTATTCTCCGGACCATTCTGGAACCTCTCGTGACGTCCTAGATCTCATCCGAGACTCCGAACAAAAACTCATAAACCAATTATCCAATCTATCCTAGCATCGAGACACGTTAAGTGTGTGACCCTTCGGGTTCGAGAATATGCAGACATGATCTTCTATCAATAATCAATAGCGGGGTCTGGAAAACCATATTGACTCCCACACATTCATCGATGATCATATCGGATGAATCACGATGCCAGGATTCAATTAATCCCATATATATATTCCCTTCGTCACGCGATGTTTTACTTGCCCGAGATTCGATCGTCGGTATCGGCATACCTAGTTCAATCTTGTTCGCAGCAAGTACTTTACTCGTTCCGTAATCCGATAGCACTTTGTGATTAACTTCTTAACCACATGCTTGCAAGCGGTGTTGATATCGATTACCGAGTGGGCCTGAAGTATATCTCTCCGACTTGGGAGGGACAAATCCCATCTCGATACATACAACCCAACAAGTACTTTCCGACACCTGAGAGACACCTTTATGATCACCCTATCATAGGATGACGTTTGATGACCTCAAAGCTTTCTTCCGATACCAGGGAGTTGCATTATCTCATGGTCCAAGGAATACGATATTTGACATAAGAAAAGCTTCGCAAAGATGAACACGATGACACGATCTAATTGCTCGGCTTAATTTGGGTTGTCCATCATATCATTCTCCCAATGATATGATCTCATTATTAATCGACAACTCATGTCTATGGTTAGGAAACCTTAACCAACATTAATCAATGAGCTAGTCCATAGAGGCGTACTAGGGACACGGTGTTGTTCACAAACCACACAAGTATTAAAGTTTCCGCTTAATACAATTCTAGCATGGAATATAAACTTTATCATGAACAAGAATTATCATAATAACATCTTTATTATTGCCTCTAGGGCATAATTCCAACAGGACTGTCCGGCTCACACAGGCCGGACTGTCCGACTTAAGTGGCTCCAACGGCTCTAAATTCTGGGCCCTATAAAAGGACCCCTTCTTCTAACTTGGAACCCGCTCGACCCGCTCAAGAACACAAACTCCATTAGAGCCACCAAATACAAGATCTCTTCATCCAACCATCCAAAGTCATTGATATTTGGAGAATCGAAGGAGGAGGCCTTGATCTACAGCTTCACCAAGAGAGATCTTCATTTCCCCCTCATTCACTTGAGGGCCCCCAAGCTCTAGTGTTTCTTTTGAAACCCTAACTTTTATTTGGTTCTTACAAGCTTGTCCTTGATTGTTTTGACAGCTTGCTTTTATTTGGGAGCCTCCAATTAAGTTGTGGATGTGTGCCTCGAACTTGTTGTAAAGGTGCCGGCTTCCACCTCGAAGGTTGCCCATATAGTGGAAGGTGAATCGATCACCTTGGGGTGAGGTTCATCGGAGAATAAGGGAGGCCTTTTGTGGCGTAGGTGGTTTGATACCACCCCCTCTCCAAACGTAGACGTACTTCCCCTCGAAAGGAAGGAACTATGGGAAACAAATCCTTGTGTCTCCGTGTCCACCACTTTGGTTACTTCTATCCTTTACTGCACTTTACTTACTTTTTCTTGCTTAGTGTTGTGCTAGTTGTTGTGTGCTTGACATATAGGTAAATTCACCTTAGTTGCATAATAGAGAATTTACCTTTCTTGTCAAACCCTAAATTGAAAAATAAGAAAATTTGAAGTAGCACCTATTCACCCCCCCCCTCTCTAGGTGCCCATACGATCCTTTCAATTGGTATCAGAGCCTCGGCTCTTTATTCGGGCTTTACCGCCTAAGAGAATATGGGTAGCCATGTGTGGGGAAGGTGGTGGTGAGCACATCACGGTGACCATGGAAGATCTCAAAAACTTGGAAACAATATTGAGTTATTCCTTGGTCAATGAAGTCAAGAAAATGCTTGAGCAACTTCTTAAAGACAAACACGGCTCATCATCCCCTTCTCCTCAAGAAGAGCCTTCACCATCCCCTTCTTGGCTACCCATATTCTCTTAGGCGGTGAAGCCCAAATAAAGATCCAAGGCTCTGATCCCAATTGAAAGGATCGTATGGGACCTAGAGGGGGGTGAAATAGGTGCTACCTCAAATTTTACTCTTTTTCAAATTAGGGTTTGACAAGAAAGGTAAAATCTCTAGAATATGCAACTATGGTGAATTTACCTATATGTCAACCAAGCACAAACTAACACAACACTAAGCAAGAACAAGTAAGTAAAGTGCGGTAAAGGATAGAAGTAACCAAAGGAGTGGACGCGGAGACACAAGGATTTGTTTCCCGTAGTTCCTTCCTTTTGAGGGGAAGTACGTCTACGTTTGGAGAGGGGGTGGTTTCAAACCACCAACGCCACGAGAGGCCTCCCTTGTTCTCCGATGAACCTCACCCCAACAGGCTCGATTCACCTTCGACTATATCGGCAACCTTCGAGGTGGAAGCCGACACCTTTACAACAAGTTCGGGGCACACATCCACAACTGAATTGGAGGCTCCCAAATACAAGCAAGCTGTCAAGACAAATCAAATACAAGCTTCTAAGAACCAAATCAAAGTTAGGGTTTCCAATGAAACACTAGAGCTTCGGGGCCCTCAAGTGAATGAGGGGGAAATGAAGATCTCTCTTGGTGAAGATGTAAATCAAGGCCTCCTCCTTCGATTCTCCAAAGATCAATGAATTTGGATGGTTGGATGAAGAGATCTTGTAGATTTGGTGGCTCTAATGGGGTTGGTGTTCTTGAGCAGCTCGAGCAACTGGAGGAACAAGATAAGGGTCCCTTTTTATAGGCAGCCCTCTCCACGAACCGTTTTCTGACCGTTGTAGAAAACTCAGACCGGAGACTCCGGTCTGTAGACCGGAGAATCCGGTCTACACCGGAGACTCCGGCCAATCTCCGGACCAGCCTCCGGACTGCCCATCTGACTGACCCAGACCAATCCTGCCCCAGCAACACCGGATACTCCGGTCTTGCAACACCGGAGACTTCGGACTGAACAAAGTCCGGAGACTCCAGAGTAACCTCCAGTGCAGGCTCCAGACCCCTAGTCAGAATGTCCCAGCCAGATCCTGGGAGGCACCACCGGAGCCAGAACCGGAAACTCCAGACCACACCGGAGACTCTGGTCTGGAGTTTCCAGAACAGTGGCATATGAATGTGGTCTTTTCCCAAGAGTGAGGGTGTTGTTCATCTATCATAATACCAACCTGTGGACAATGAAAAACTTTAAAATGATCTACTTGTTGTTAACGAACACCAAAAGTGATTATGACAATAAATGCCCTTTCAATCTCCCCTTTTTGGTGTTCGATGACAACAAGTGATTTGCATGGAATAACATATAAATGTGGCTCCCCCTGACTATGTGCAGCAAGATAATTAAGTAAAACATGTAAGGTGGATAACGATAGCACACATAAGTCTCACATGAGTTACAATAGATGGTGCACACAAGCACATAGTCATAGCCACACACATGAACAACGGATAACACACATAAAGTTCAAGTTCGAAAATGGCAAATAAAAGGCAAATAAGGGCAGATAGTCGTAAATCCCAAATCCCAAGTCCATGCAAACCGATGAGAATGTCTTCTCCCCCTTTGGCATCGAAACACCAAAAAAGGGAAAAGACCTACACTAGCTCCCCAACCGCTAAGTAGTCATCGTCATCCTCGTCATCCTTGGCATCCTCATCCTCCTCCTAGTCACCATCATCCTGATCATAGTCATCATCATCGTCTTTAGGGTCAGCAGGACCTTTGCCGTGAGGGCGAGAAGAGGAAGTACCCTGGTACCCAAACCCTGAGGTGACATCAGAAAACGTCTTCCAATCCACCAGACTATCATGTTGGGCATTCCATGCCCCAAATGAGAGTGTATGATCAGACTCTATGGACTGCTGAGCCCCATGCTCATCATTGTATTCATCTTCACCTTCCTCATTATCCTCAGCACCCTGTTCTTGATCTCTTTGAGGAGCTTCTCAATGCGGCGGTTGCTTTGGTAGGATGCATGTTGCTGCTTGCGTATGTCTACATTCATGCAACAAAGGGTCCTCTCCCAAAAGCTGGCATTCTTGACCCGCTCATGCACATAGTCTCGAGTCATAGTAGGCATAGGGGCATTGGAGGCATTCTTCATCCAAACTCTAGGTGGGGAGGGAGCCCTCTCCGTCTCAATCTCCTCATCATCATCCCCATAGCGACGCCTCGGAGCAGGCCCCATACGCCCCTTCTGCTGTAGTGAGACCAGAGTGTGCTCAGTGAGGTGTGGTGGTATGCCAAGTGGAGAATCATGCTCCTGGGAGTTGATGAGCCTCATGACCAAGGGTACATATGGAGGATATTTCTTGTACAGAATGGCATGGAACACCTCCTCGAAAATAAAGTCCATCACATTAATAGGTGCAACATCAGCCTTAGGTCCAGCATTGAAGGTCCGGTGAGTATGGTATAGGAGGTTGACAAGACCACCCCTATTTGCATCATCATTTCCAGCACTAGGTGCAACAGTGTGACAGAAGATCCTCAGCATAAGGTTGTAGAGGGTCTTGAGTCCCTTGGAACCCCCCACAACACCATCATCATACAGAGGTGCCAGCTTCAACTTGTTCTCACCCAAAGCTGCTGAGTGCATGCGTAGCCCCATAGGAGTAGATACTCCATGAAAGGTCTCAAAGATGACATTGGCAAAGTCATGAAATGTAGCCATGCAGCGAGTGGTGCCAATCATCCACACCATGGTCCGGTCAAGATCAAACCCAAACACAACTGTGGCATAGAACTGCTGGACAAGATGGACAATGTAGTCTTCACGCAGCTCCATCAAGTTGTAGAGACCCAGCTTCTCACAGATCCATAGGGCATCATTGAAGTAAGGGCTCTGGCGCATTTGCTCAACACTCATGAACTTCTGAGGCAGATAGGTGATCTGGTGAGTACACCATACACATACTTCATGAACACAGCATGTTCTTTCCTCCAGTAACGAGGGTCCTCACTGGTACGAGGCAGCGCATAGAAATATGTCTTTCTAAGATCATGGTACTCTTCTTTAGACATTTTGGCTAAGGTCTGCAGGTTGTCATACTTGGCCCTCTTGGCACGATCCTCCCGTTCAGACCTCTCTTGATCGCTCTACATGTAAGCTGCATCATGTGCCCGCTGTTTCCGGTTGGACGGAGGCACGATAAACTGACCCTGAGCTTCATCATAGCAAGGATTGCCCCTTTGGGACTTGGCCTTGGTACGACGAGGACGACTAGAACCATCACCTGTGAACAGCAGTGAGGGATATAGCATGGAGATGAGTATATATGTCCCAATGATGCAGTACAAGAGCTTTGATGCATTTCTGGACTATTTTGATTTACCCAACACCGGAGTCTCCGCACCTTATATCGGAGTCTCCGGCTCAGACCGGAGTCTCCGGCCTGGACCGGAGTCTCCGGACCTAAGTCCAGAATCCCCGGTCAGGAGGCTCGGGTATGAGATGGGAAGATTCTGGTGAGGGTGAATCTAGTAGATCGGGCAATGCAACAAGGCTAAAGTACTAGAGTGCACGCAAACAAGTGATTCCAATGGACAAATCAGCAACAATCCTCAAAAACACATCTAGATATGAACCCTAGGAGAAAAAATAGAGGAGAGGTACCAGATCTGTCTATGGGATCAATTCCTCCGGTGGGAATGACCCAATGGAGGAGAGGGGAAGGTTGGCCGGTGGCACGGCGGATCCCGGGGGCTTCTTGACCTCCGAGGAGGAGTTTTGGAAGAGTGTCGTGGTGGTCTCACGGCAGATGCCATGGGTAGGCTAAAGTATGGGGCCAATAGATGCTAGAGGGATCTGGGGAGGGAAGATGTAGTTGATTCTACACACAGAAGATTAAGGCAAAGGTCTTTATTTCTTCTTCCTTGGACTGCAAGTTCTCCTTGAGCTGTAAACAGGGAGAAGAGAAGAACTTTACCAGCCTAACGGCTCTAACTCTCGTCGATGCCCGCTTCTATGTCCAAGCCTCTCCTTATAAAGGAGAGCCCTGGATTCCTCTAGGGCTGACGTGGCAAGCATATTCGAGGAATATGCTTGTCCCAATATAGTAGTTCGGCGCCCCCCTTTCCCTGTCGCCCCTCTAACGACGGCAAGGTTCCAGAGGGCCCCTCCTACGCGCCTCGGTCTTCTGGACTGTCACCTCCGTGACCTCCTTCTGCCTCTCTGTCGCTCTGCGCCTTTGTCCGTAGCGCTTGGCCCTGCTCAGATTCTCCCTAGCTTGCTTCTAGGGTTTGACTTCAGGCTTCTCCTTCTCCTGCAAGCTTCATATCATTCGGCCCTTCCTCGAATAGCTCGGATCTTCCTTTATCTGCATCAAGATCACTCGGGCTAACCCGGCCGACTTACGTAATATCTCGGCCGGGTAATGTCTTAATATACATATACCGGCCTCTCGCCTCCTTATGTCGGCCGACTTCTACAAGATCCGGCCGACTTAAACTGTAACTCGGAAACCAGACGGGGATCGTTCCCTTGTCTTTCCCCGTCTTTACCCTATCCGAGGTCACCCCCCAACATTAGTCCCCGAAGCTGGTGTGGCCCTGTCGTTAACCTCGGCCGGGTCGTATCAGCTTCAACACATTATTCTGTATTGTTTCCGAGTTCTCTTTTTCTCGTTCGAGGTACCCTTGTTCCTTCTCTCGTACGCCTTGTCCTACGTGTCACCCCATCATTGTTCTTCTAGTTTTTTGTTCCTCTACAGTATTTACTGACAAGCTACAGTTAACCCTGTACCTCCTGCGCCGGCGCTGCGACGCCTCGTGTGCCGTTCCCCTGGGGGATCGCAACTTTCCTCGCTGCGGTGTGGCCATTGGTGCGGTTCCACTTAACGTCGTGTGTTTGTGCCGCACCCACGACCTACACGGTCAACTGCTGCACCCACGATCCCACTTCCTTGCTTGTGGCTCAACTATAAAGAGGGGCGCGGCGCCTGGGAATTCACTTTTCCCCTTCTTGCTCGCCTGTGCCCTTCTTCTTCCTCTCGTTTCCGCGTCCTCTTGCAGCTCCGCCGCCACGCTCTCATCAGTACTCCCGACGGCGAGGACTCCGCAGTGTTGTTCTGTCCGCCTCGCCTGCGCTCGTCAGCTCCTGCACCGTCGTCGGTGAGTTCTTTCCGGCCGCATTGCCTAGGTTTTATCCTAGATTTCTCCGTTTCGATATTGTATTTGGGCGGCGGTTCCTCTGCTCCTCCGCCGCCGCTTCCGTGCAAAATCACGACGGGGCCTCGTAGCTCTAAACTTCCCTCCGCCGCCAGCTCTTCTTCCGTCGATCTCTCTGGCGAACCACCCATGTCTAGCTCCTTCAGTGGTGCTCTGGTAGAGGATGATGATGCTGGCTCTGGGCCCGAGCGAGGCTCGTGGCAAGGTTCTTCTGTTACACGCCGCGAGATTGAGTGGCTTATCCGAACTCGGAGGATTCCCGCCGAGGTTTCCTGTCGCTTACCCGGCAGCGAGTCCTCTCCGGACGTTAGAGAGGGCGAGTGTGTGGTTTTTATGTCGCACTTCGCACGAGGCTTTGGTCTCCCTCTTAGCGATTTTGCTAGAGAGTTTCTCGACTACTTCGGCCTTCAGCCGCATCATCTTCCTGCGAATGCCATCGCTTCTCTTTCTTCTTTTATCTCCGCCTTGGAGGGATACTTCGGCTTATGGCCGTCTGTGCACGTCTGGTCGAAGTTCTTCCAGATTCATTCTAACGTGGTCCCTGACAAATCTTTGCACCCTTCCGAGAAATTGCTTACTCAATGTGGGGCTGCGTCCATTACACCTCGGAGGAAATCCATATTTCCTCGTGTCACCGGGTTAGAGTCGTGCAAGAAGTGTCACAAATCCTTCTTTTATGTCAAGAACAGAGGAACAGAGGACAAGATTCGGCTCCCTGCCTTCACAATTGGTCCGCCTTCTAAGGTGAATTGGCTTTACAATCCAAGGAAAAGTCATGCCTTGGCCGAGGCTTTTGAGATTCGGCTTAAAGAGCTGATCCGCGCCGGGTTATGCGGCGAACACCTGATGGCTACCTTTATTAGTAGCCGGATCTGCCCATTCCAGAAGCGGACTCACAAGCTGTGCTACATGAGTGGTCCTCTTGACCCTAACCGAGTCTCGACCGTGGAGCTGGACAATTACCTTATCTATAAGTGTGTCCGAGCTATATTTAAGACGGAGATGCCTGAGGATTGGGCTTGGGATTGAAACCGTTCACCCGCGATCATCCGCCTCCCGAAGTAAGCTTAATCAATAACGCTCTGCTATTCCATCGTTTTCGTAACGGATTCCGCTAACTTTACTTTTCCTCGTCTTGCAGAGATTCGCAGAGCAGAAGAATGAGGATGCCGAAGTTTTGTTGCTTCCGTGGCCCGCGGACAGGAGCACCCCGGATACTGGTGAGCCGGACTCGGAGGAGTTCGTCCCTAAATCGGATCCTGCCCCGGCTCGGGCTCGTGGCAAGACCTCGGCGCACGAGGAGGAAGGTGATTCGGACAAGGTCAAAATTTTTGAGGTAGTTGCCGCAATGCCTATTTCTTATGCATTTCCGGCTTCTACTTTCCCAGCTAATCCGGCCGGTCAGGTTCACGACGCCGAGCCTATTGCTTCTCGACCCCCTGTTACCTCGGGGAAATGCGGGGCTCTTGCCAGTGCCTCGGAGGCGGTCCCCAAGAAACGAACGAAGAAATCCGCTCCGAATCCTCCCAGGCGCAAGATTATGCCTGGGGTCGCCGAGTAAGTTCCTTTTGCTCGTATTTCTTGTTTCTCTCTCTGTTTTTCATACTGACACTCTTTTTTCTTTCTTATTTTTGCAGTGCTCCGCTTTCTGTTAAGCCCGGAGGTCCTAGCATGACTAGCCGCCCGATTCGGCAGCCGTCTCCTCCGCCCGTCGATGATACTAGGATTCCCAGTCCTGCTCGTGCTGCCTCTCCTCCAGCTCCGAATCCGTTGCCTCCTCGTCGCGATGTGCCTGAAACACCTTTTGTTGATACTGATTCCAATCGGCCCTCCGAGGTTTTCGTCGAACCCGTTGCCCCTTCTGTGGGTCCCAGCGCCGCTACTGAGCCTCTATCTGCCCCGGCAGTTTCTACAGCCACTCCAACCTCGGCCGAAGAGGTCATTATCTCGGCGCCTTCTGCAACCGTGACTCCTGCTACTCCTGAAGACGCCGTCCCCACTACCGAGGTATCACTTCCTGCTGATGCCTCTTCTAAGGCGAGAAAAGATGTTGCCACCAAAGCTTCCTCTTCTCAGAAAGGTCTTGTCGGCTCTTCTCAGCCGAGTATCGCCGACATGCTGCGCAAGGGAACTACGCCTACCAAAGCCTCCGTTGCCTCGGCTACCAGTACCTAGCTTGCTCTTCATAAGAGCCCTGCGGCCGCAGTGGTTACACAACATGTCCGGGGTAAGGTCTTAACTCGGTCAGCTAGTGGGAATAGCCTTGGCACGCTGGTGGAGTACGCCAATAATTGGAATGCTGCTGATCAGTTTGAGGGTAATCCCATCAACCAGCCCTTTCAGCTTTCCGGCATCAGCGACCGTTTTGACCAAGCTGCCAAGTTCATCCTTGACACTAACAAGATGAATGAGGTAATTGTTGTTTCTCTGAGTTTAGATTAGTTCCCTAGATGCTACTATATGCTCTAGTCCCCGAAACTTGCAAGGAAATAACTTGTTATATGCTTGGAAGTTTACTGATCTTTGACTTAATTTAAGTTTATTTCTAGGGTTCGAATATCCGGCCATCTAGATCCGAGTTAAGTTTTGCTTGACTCGGATCTGATTTAGCTTTGAATATCCAGCCACCTAGATCCGAGTTAAGTTTTGCTTGACTCGGATCTGTTTTAGCTTTGAATATCCAGCCTCCTAGATCCGAGTTAAGTTTTGCTTGACTCGGATCTGATTTAGCTTTGAATATCCATTTATCGTTTTGCCCCATTGCTCAGGTTGCACATGACCGGCGGACTGCCGAATTTCAGAGGTTGCTTTTTTCGCACCGCAAGCTGGAAGAAAAGTATGAGAAAATCCTTCCTGTGGTAAAAAAGGCTGGTAAGTCGATAGTTTCTTTTCGTTATTCTCGGCGGTCTTATTGATTTGTCCGCTAGATGCCGGCTCACTCTTTTGGTGAACAGGTATAGTAATAACCTCAACATTCGTCTTGAGAAGAAAGTGAAGAGCTTGGAAGGTTAGTTCCCCTTTTATCTTAGACCTTTTCCCCTTTAACATGTATGTTGAGCTTGTTTATTTCGTTTCGCTCTGGTGAAGCCGAGTTGCAAACCTTTGCAGCATCTCACCAGGATTGCACGCCCATCGCTGACGTGATGCTGCATTTTTTAGAACAAAGCGCTGCTCACTCGGCACAGTTACAAGAAAAGGATGATGAAATAGCCCGCCTTCGAGCCGAGGTGGATACCCTTAAGCTCTCTCGGAAATCCGAACTAGAAAAGATCGACCAGGAATTTTCCGAGGAGAAGAATCGGCTAGTTTTAGAGCTACAGAAGAATAAAGAACTCCTCGAGGCTGCCGAACTGAAAGCTCAGGGATTGAGCGAGAAAATTACTCGCTTTGAGAAGAGCAAGGTCGATTGGGCCAAAGACCTTCAGCTAATGATGAGTTTCATTCATCGTAAGCTTCTTAGCACAGCTGAATTACATTTTTGTCTTTGTATCTTCTGCTACCTGACACGTTCGTGTTTTGCGCAGATCATTTTCCCGAAGCTAAGCCCGTTAGTTCTAAAGCAGTTCTTGCCGCTCGTGTGCGCCGAGGTGTTCCTGTTGCCGCTGATTCGGAGTATTCAATGGAGGATTTCCTGGTTGCTGTTGGTGCTGCAGTTGGTCCAATGAAAATTATGGGCCAGGATTTGGAGCAAGCAGCTATTCGAGCTTACCACATTCTTTGGCCGAACACCTCTGGGACTCTTGATATCAACGAAGTCGAATTACTGGTAAAAAGACTGATGGCATCTGAGAGGCAACTAAGTCTCTGGAGGGAATCAGCCGGGCGCGTTGGTGCTGATATGGCCCTTACTGTTATCATGTCATGGTATGAAGACATTTCTCTTGATATCTTGAGAAATCTGCGCACTGGTTCTCGTTGGGTTGAAGACCCCACTTTCGTCGCTCTTCGGCAAGCTCGCGCCTTCCAACTCGTCGAGTATGCTGACGTGCATACCTGGAATGAAGGGCCGAGTTTTCTTCCAAACCCGGATGAGGAAGTTGTAGTTGAGGATGCCTCGGATAACAATTCGGCTGAGCAAGGGGAGGGTGAGGATGACTCGGCCACATCTGGCAGCTCCAGTTCAAGCTCAGACAACGACGACGATGCGCGGTCCTCCTCCAAAGGTACTGGGCATTCAACTGCACAGACTGATGCTCCTGATCAGCCTCGTGCTTCCGCTGAAGTTGCACCTGGGTCTATGGAGGGCGAGTCAACCTCAGTCGAAGTTCCTCCTACGTCGGAGTGCCCAGCGCCTGACCAAGTTGCTGCCTCTCCAGCAAACAATGCTTAAGTTGTTTCTTATCCCTGGCATGCCGGGCGTATGATGTAGGCGAAACATTTGTCCGCTCTCTGTATGATCTGAATTTCTTTTGCCGTGTGCTGCTGTGACATATACACTTGTAGCTGTTATCATTTTGTTAAGTGGATGTTCGTCCGAATTCTTGCTTTGGTGGCCCGCAATTTCCTGATTTTAGGATTTATCCTTGCCTTCGTTTTTTCATGGTTTATCCGAGTAGTCTAGGCGTGAGCTCTGAATATCATATAATATTGATCTGTTCTGAAAAGAGGTTGACTATTATCTTGGAACAATATATGGCGATCTCTAAATCACTGTTTATCGCGCCGAATTTCAATATGTAAACCAAATTTTAGAAATAATATAAGACAAATACCGAGGTGTTGCTCAAGGTAGTGCTTAACATAAAACTGGGGCAACATGTGGCAGTCCCCAAGTCGCTGCTTTGGATGCCGAGGTTGAAATATTTAGTACGAAATGGAAATAATATATGGCAGTCCCCGAGTCACTGCTCTGGGTGCCGAGGTTTAGTACATAAGATGACATTGAAATAATGGACGGTAGTCCCCGAGTCACTGCTCTGGGTGCCGAGGTTCAAATATATAACATTATATTGAAATAACACACGTAAGTCCCCGAGTCACTGCTCTGGGCGCCGAGGTTCAAATACATAACATGAAATTGAGATAACATTTGGCAGTCCCCGAGTCACAGCTCTGGGTGCCGAGGTTCAAATACATAACATGAAATTGAGATAACATTTGGCAGTCCCCGAGTCACTGCTCTGGGTGCCGAGGTTCAATACATCATTGGTTCTTGACCTTGAGATACAATGCTACGAGTAGAACGGTCGAAGCAAAGCTACATTCCATGGACGCTTCATTTCTTCGCCGGCTTTGTCTGCCTTGTTCTCTCAGGAGGGCTGAGCGTCGATTAGATAATAGGCATCATTATGCAATGCTTTGCTCACAATGAATGGTCCCTCCCACGGAGGTGACAACTTGTGAATGCCGGCCGTACGTTGCACCAGTCGGAGGACTAAATCTCCTTCTTTGAATACTCTTGGATTCACCTTTTTGCTGTGATATCGTCGCAGGTTCTGCTGATAAATAGCTGATCGTGATAGTGTCAGTTCTCTGGCTTCTTCGAGCAGGTCTACAGCATCTTGCCGAGCTATCTCGTTTATCTCCGAGGTTGTATACTGAGTAACTCTTGGCGAGTCATATATTATGTCGGCTGGAAGTACGGCCTCAGCCCCGTATACCAGAAAGAATGGTGTATAACCTGTTGATCTATTCGGAGTAGTCCTGAGGCTCCATAGTACGGCTGGGAGTTCCTCAATCCAACATCCTGCCGACCTTTGCAATGGTTCGACAAGTCGTGGTTTTATTCCTGATAGCACCAGTCCATTAGACCTTTCCACCTGCCCATTGGATGCTGGGTGAGCCACAGAGGCAATATCTAGTCTTATGTGCTTCTCTCTGCAAAATCTGGCGAAGGCTCCTTCTGCAAAGTTTGTGCCATTATCTGTAATAATACTGTGCGGATACCCATATCTTAAGATAATATCTTTGAGAAATTTCACTGATGTGGACCCATCGCATTTTTTTATTGGTTTCACATCAATCCATTTTGTGAACTTGTCCACCATAACCAATATGTGGGTCATTCCTCCTCGTGCCGGCTTAAATGGTCCCACCATATCTAAACCCCATACAGAAAATGGCCAAGTGATGGGTATTGTTTTTAACTCGGCCGATGGCATGTGTATTTTGGTTGCGTATCTCTGACACCCATTGCATTTTTTAACTAATTCTTTTGCTTCTTTCAATGCTGCCGGAAAATAAAATCCATGCCTGAATGCTTTGGCTACCAAGACACGAGATGAGGCATGGTGCCCACATTCTCCTTGGTGTATATCTAGGAGGATCTCCTGACCTTCTGCCGAACTCACACACTTCTGCAACACGCTTGTGACGCTCCTTTTATATAGCTCATTGTTTATGATTGTGTAAGATTTTGCTCTTCTTGCAGTTTGTCTAGCTAATACCTCATTACTCGGCAACATTGAGTCTTTTAAGTAAGAGAATATGGGTTGCGCCCATAACGGTGTGACTTTTTCTGGTGTGGTCTCACTGTCTATTTCCATGTTTTCTGCCGACATACCTATCTCGGTTCTTCCCATGATTGTGCTTACTTCGGCTGTCCTCCTCTTGGGGGTTCCGAGTTGTATTGCTGATCTACTTCCATCGGCGCGTTATCTTCTGCTGAATTTTCCGGGATAAAGATAGATTCGGATTCTGGTGATGGGCTTATTGATGGTTTCCTAAGATGTTCCAGGGCAATGCCCGGAGGTATTGATTGCCGGTTTGATCCTAGTTTTGACAACGTATCTGCGACATCATTTTCTGCCCGAGGTATGTGGTGAAATTCACATCCTTCAAAGTATCCACTGATCTTTTGCACGTGAAATCTGTATGACGCCATATTAGCATCTAATGCGTCCCAACTGCCTGAGACTTGTTGTACCACCAGATCCGAGTCTCCATAGCACAAGATTCGGCGTATGCCAATTTCTTTTGCTACTTTCAATCCATGGACCAGTGCTTCATATTCGGCTACGTTGTTGGACGCAGCAAAATGTATTTGTAGCACATACTTCAGTTGGTCTCTTTTAGGCGAAGTTAACACTATTCCTGCCCCCAAACCATTCCTTAGTTTGGAACCATCAAAATGCATAGTCTAATAATTTGGGTCCGGCAATGGTGGTTCATATTGCACCTCGGCCCAGTCTACGAAAAAGTCGGCGACCGCCTGAGATTTGATTGCATCTCTCCTATCAAATTGTGGAGCGTATGGTGATAATTCGATTACCCATTTTGCTATTCGGCCACTTGCGTCTTTGTTGCTCAATATGTCGGCTATGGGTGCCTCACAGATTACTTTGATGGGATGCTCTTCGAAGTAATGTTTAAGCTTTTTCGCCGACATATATACCCCATAAGCCATCTTCTGATAATGTGGGTAATTCTGCTTTGAAGTGGATAACACCTCACTTAAGTAATACACCGGCCTCTGAACCAACTTACCATCTTCAAGTCGTTCCACCATGACTACAGTACTCACTACTCTGTTGGTAGCCGCTACATAGAGTAACATAGGCTCTTTTGATAATGGAGAATCCAAAATGGGTGTTGTGACCAACATCTTTTTCAATTCGTGAAATGCGATGTCCGCTTGTGGAGTCCAAATGAATTTATCTGATTTCTTCATCAGCTGATAGAGTGGTAGCGCCTTCTCTCCTAGCCGACATACAAACCGACTAAGCGAGGCCAGACACCCCGTGAATTTTTGTACATCATTTAAACATTTTGTCAATTCCATTCTTTCTACTTCCTTTATCTTTGTTGGGTTGGCCTCTATACCTCGGCTAGAAACAAGGAAACCGAGTAATTTTCCTGCCGGCACGCAAAACATGCATTTTTCTGGATTAAGCTTCATTCGGAACCTTCTCAGGTTCGCAAAAGTTTGTCGTATATCTTCCAGTAATGTTTTGCTTTCCTTGGTTTTGATGACCACATCATCTACATATACTTGTACATTTTTTCCTATCTGATCGTGTAGACATTTTTGCATGCATCTCTGGTATGTCGCTCCTGCATTTCGCAGGCCGAATGGCATTGTGCGATAACAATAAGCCCCGTACGGGGTAATAAACGCAGTCTTTATTTGATCGGACGGATTTAACGGTATCTGGTGGAAACCAGAATACGCGTCTACAAATGACAATAACTCACAACCAGCGGTCGAATCAATGACCTGGTCTATTCTAGGCAATGGAAAAGGATCTTTTGGACACGCCTTGTTCAGGTTGGTGTAATCGATACACATTCGCCATACAATGGCTACATTGGGATCATCTTTCTTCTTTTCTACTAGCACCGGATTCGACAACCAATCTGGGTACAGCACTTCCATGATGAACCCGGCTGCGAGGAGCCGAGCTATTTCATCTCCTATTATTTTTCTCCTGTCTTCGGCGAAGCGGTGGAGAGGTTGCTTCAACGGCCTTGCTCCTGGCCTCACGTTCAAAGAGTGCTCAGCCAACTCCCTCGGAACACCTTGCAGATCCTGAGTTGACCATGCAAATATGTCCCGATTCTCACGGAGGAAGTTGGTGAGCTCACTTTCCTATTTAGCGTCCAGGCCTGCACCAATAGTAACAGTACGCTCCGGGAATTGCTCATCGATCTGAAATTTCTTCGTTTCTTTAGTCGGCTGAAAGGAGACACTTCCATGCGGGTTGGCTAGCGCCGGCATGTTTAGCTGCGCCGACTGAGCGAGGGCTGCTACCTCTTGAATTCTTCTCTTTTCTCTTGCTATAACCAATGATTCGGCCAAATTTGACCCGGCTGAAGCACACTCCATTGACTTCTTGTAATCCCCTGCAACTGTTATTACTCCTTGTGGTCCGAGTAGCTTCATCTTCGGATAACTTACATGACAGCTACCCATGAATTTGGCCAGCGCAGGCCGTCCGAGTAGAGCATGATAACAACTTTCTAGATCCACCACTTAAAATTCTAAGTTTTCTGCTCTTCAGTTATTTCTTGTGCCGAATAACACATCCACTCGGACTTTACCAATGGGTTCACATGAAAGTCCTGGCACTATCCCATGGAAAGTGGTCCTTGTGGACTGCAGCATGTTCTGCGATATTCCGAGTTTATGCATGGTATCTTTGTACATGATGTTGATACTGCTTCCATTGTCAATGAGTACTTTTGAAAATTTCACATTGATGCTTGGTCCAACGAATGTTGGATCCAACACGAGTGCATACGACCCTGGATTCGGCATTATCTTGGGGTGATCCTTTATGCTCCACGTTACCTCCTGATCTGACCAAGGCACATATCTTGGTACTGCCGGCATAACTGCATTTACTTCCATATGCCGGCGCTGCACACTCTGCTTGTCTTGCTGTTCCGTTGTGAACACGCAATAAGACTGATGATGTTCTCTGTAATCATTGCGTCCAGTATTCGCTGGATTTGTCCTCCCATCCTGGACTTGGTTCATCACTTGATGTACCGCATCTCTCCGATCCGAGTTATCGTACCTCGGGGGAGGAGGCGGTAACATCAATTGCTGTGCATTTGCTCCAGTTAATTGTGGTTGATGCTGTTGATGTACTTGATGGGGCGCTGCCTGAATGCCTACGGGGTTTCCCATTGCATTTTTCATCCATGCACATTGGCGGGTCGTATGGTTGGCTGGCCTGGATGGGTTTGACGTGTGAAATTTACATGGCTGATCTAACATAGATTCGAACGTGTACTTCGGCCTCTCCTGCCACTGCTTCTTTTGTCCTGGGGTCCACTGTCTTTTTCCCTCACTCCTTGGTGTCCACTGCTGAGGACCATTCTTCTGCCGTTGAGTCGCTCCGTGACTCGGCGGATCCTGCGCTACTGCTGCCACTTGGGCCGAATTATATCTATAATCCGGCCTTTCTTCTCTTCTTCTTCCTCTGAAGTCATTGCGCCTGGATGATCCGGCCAAATCTCTTGCATATTGGTCTTGTTGCTCCCGATGATCTGCCGACATTAATTCTGGTTGCGTTGGATATCCTAATGCATAGGAATCAGCTATTCTGATTGTTTCTGCCAAAGTGGTCGGCATATCTCTTTGCAGATGTTGCCACAACACACTGGCATACCGGCATCCTTGAGCGAACCAAGCGATTGCTTGCGATTCTATAACTCCTTCACATGAGTTTCTCAGGTTACACCATCGAGTTAAAAACTCTCTATCTGTTTCATTCGGCCTCTGCTTGCACATGGCTAACTATTGCGGCCTGTTTGGCCTCTTGTATGTGCTGGTAAAGTTGCTGACGAACATTTCTTCAAAATCCAACCAACAGTTGATACTTCCCGCTGGTAGATTATTCAGCCATACCCTAGCTGGTCCTTCCAACATTTGTGGGATATACCGTACTGCCCATCGTAAGTTCCCACCCGCTATTTTCACAACAGTTGCATAATCAATCAACCAGTCTTGTGGCTTGGTACTCCCATTATATGTTTCCGTGCCTCTCGCTAGCTGAAAGTTCTGCACAGGTGGCTCGCCCATGATCCGTGGTCCAAAGCATGTCGGACCTGGTGGACCCTGTTCTTCCAACAACTCGGACCGGTATAGCCGGTCCAGCTTCACTCTTGCATCATTTGATGGCAAATCTCTGTACATAATTCTCTCTTGGATTCCATAGTGGTTATTGCCACCATGGATCGCATATTCCATCTCGGAATAACCATCATTGTACCTTTCATTCACTTGATTGTGTCGAGCTGGCCTCGCTTCTCTTTCTTGCCGGGGTTCATGCCTTGGTTGCGGGTTGAGCGGCAGCTCTCTCCTTACTTCGACCGGAGTTTCGTTCTCATGATTTCCTCTTGCGGGTTCTCTTCTGCCGAGATCTCCATTGCCTCGGCTTCCGCCGTCTTTTTCCACACGGCCGTGGTTCCTCTCCCCACTGTTACCTCGGCTTGCATTGCCTCTGTTCTCATTTGCCTTTCCAGCCACTGCCGGATCATATGGAACAATTTGCTTGTTCCTCTTTCCTGAGGTTACCGCTTTGTCCCTTCGTGCTTTATTTCCGGGTGAAGATGCTGCTGCCGCGGATAAGGCAGGTGTTTCCCCTGCCGAGTGAACCATTCGCGAGGCCCCTGGCCTCGCCGGGTTTGTTCTGAGTATTTCTTCGTTTTGCTGGTTCGCGATGCGCACCAGCTCATTCACTCTTTCCTGCTGTTTCTGCCGGGCCTCCCCTGTCAACCCCTCTAATTCCAATGCTGCGGCATTTGCCACTCTCAGGTTCTTTGCCGGGGTACTGTACCTCGGCAAACCCAAGTCACCTGATTCCGCCCTATGAGCATCATGCTCTTTGTTGATATCATCCATGAGTTTCTTCCCCCTCAATCTTAATTCGTCCACCCGTTCGGGTGCGACATCAAGCTTATTAGCTTTGGAATATTCTCTCAGGGTCCTGTTCAAGGACTCCCGCAAGGCCGATACCTTCTTGGCCTCTACCAACACCTTTTGCCTGGTTTCTTCTAACTCAGCCTGAGCATTTGCCGGATCAAGTATCGGCGCTACAGGTGTAGTCAAGTTTTCTATGGTCGCCTGAAGAATGTTCTCTGGCCTTTCTAGAGGTGGCCCTCTTACTCTTGGTGCCTTTGGGGTGGTGTCCTACACCTCGGTCGGGTTGGTCACTGGCGGGATTACCTCGGTGGGTTGTGGTGCGGTCTGCCTGGGCGCGCCTTGTACGCCTGTGGCGGGTTCCCTGCTTGACCCGGCTGCTGCGGCTCCAGCTTGCACTCTGGCAGCGACCATTACCTCGACGCTGCCTGCAGGGCGCGCTCTGGGCGGACGGCTTGCTGCGTTGAGAGGTGGTTCTCCTGCAACAACAACTTAGTGAGGATAAACGCCGGTGACGTCGACACCGACGTAAACCTTGTGCCCGCCCAGGCTGACGAAGACACCATTACGCGGGGGAGTTTTCCCCTTCAAGCTCCCTGCATTGTCACTGACATAATCACAGAGACCAAAACTTTGGATCAAGCCAGAAACAACGCGCTCGCCCGTGTTGATGAAGTTTCCCGTCCGGATCATAACTCCAGCTAGCACCGCTGCTGGCCCCACGGTGGGCGCCAACTGTAGTGGTGGTCTCACGGCAGATGCCATGGGTAGGATAAAGTATGGGGCCAATAGATGCTAGAGGGATCTGGGGAGGGAAGATGTAGTTGATTCTACACACAGAAGATTAAGGCAAAGGTCTTTATTTCTTCTTCCTTGGACTACAAGTGCTCCTTGAGCTGTATACAGGGAGAAGAGAAGAACTTTACCAGCCTAACGGCTCTAACTCTCGTCGATGCCCGCTTCTATGTCCAAGCCTCTCCTTATAAAGGAGAGCCCTGGATTCCTCTAGGGCTGACGTGGCAAGCATATTCGAGGAATATGCTTGTCCCAATATAGTAGTTCGGCGCCCCCCTTTCCATGTCGCCCCTCTAACGACGGCAAGGTTCCACAGGGCCCCTCCTGCGCGCCTCGGTCTTCTGGACTGTCACCTCCGTGACCTCCTTCTGCCTCTCTGTCGCTCTGCGCCTTTGTCCGTAGCGCTTGGCCCTGTTCAGATTCTCCCTATCTTGCTGCTAGGGTTTGACTTCAGGCTTCTCCTTCTCCTGCAAGCTTCATATCATTCGGCCCTTCCTCGAATAGCTCGGATCTTCCTTTATCTGCATCAAGATCACTCGGGCTAACCCGGCCGACTTACGTAATATCTCGGCCGGGTAATGTCTTAATATACATATACCGGCCTCTCGCCTCCTTATGTCGGCCGACTTCTACAAGATCCGGCCGACTTAAACTGTAACTCGGAAACCAGACGGGGATCGTTCCCTTGTCTTTCCCCGTCTTTACCCTATCCGGGGTCACCCCCCAACAAAGAGGAGGCGACGGGTTTGGAGGTAGGGGACGGGGTGAAGAATAAGGAACTGTTGTACCAGTTCACCCCGTGCCCCCTTCTTTAAGTGACAGAAACCGTCCGGACCGGAGACTCCGGTCCTCCTCGACCAAAAGTTCCAGGAAAAGTGTTTGGGGACATATATGAGAGATAAATGGTTTTTAAGATAGGGATAGGGCTTGGGTTGAGAGATCAAACTGTGAAGAACCAACAAGAGCCATAGGAATTCGAAAATATTCAGAAAAACTCCAAGAGACTAAAATCAAGCAAATGACAAACATGAGTAAGTGCCAACCTCTCAAATGAGAGAGGGTGGTGGCCTAGGCCACCATATTTGAGTATACTTGGCTTGGCACCATGAATATATATCTTGGGTCCATTACCAAAACTCATCATTAAGCTCACATATCACTGAATGATATTAAGAGGAATGATTTTGATTGCTTTGGGCATAATGGGGGGAGGGATGGTCCAATCAATTAGGACCGCACTCCCCTTATATACATGCCTACACCTAAACCAAATATGAGATGAAACATAGGTGAGAGTGCAAGAAAATCAAGTCAAGCTCCTTGAATCTACGACATTTAGTTCGTTCCTCAAGTAGCAAAACCTTGCTTCATCAAGTGGCTTCGTAAAGATATCGGCAAGTTGATCTTTGATTGATACATATGATAGATCAATATCACCTCGAGCAACATGATCTCTAATGAAGTGATAGTGAATCTCAATATGCTTTGTCCTTGTGTGATCCACCGGGTTGTAGGCAATCTTGATGGAACTTTCATTGTCACATAGAAGAGGCACTTTGTCACAATGGACACCGTATTCCTTTAAAGTTTGCCTCATCCATAGCAATTGGGTGCATGCACTAGCAGCTGCCACATACTTGGCTTCGGCGGTGGAGAGAGATATACAATTTTGCTTCTTGGAGGACCAACATACCAAGGACCTACCAAGGAATTGGCAAGCCCCGGATGTTGATTTTCTATCATCCTTGTCACCCGCCCAATCCGAATCCGTGTATCCACAAAGAGCAAATGTTGAGCCTCGAGGACACCAAAGACCATAAAATGGGGTATGAACCAAATATCGAAATATTCTCTTGACCGCCATTAAATGGCTTTCTTTAGGAGTCTCTTGATATCTTGCACACACACCTACACTCAACACAATATCGGGTCTAGATGCACAAAGGTAAATCAAAGAACCAATCATAGACCGGTATACCTTTTGATCCACATCTTTACCATTTGTATTTTGTTCTAGATGAGTCTTTGTAGCCATGGGAGTAGGAGCTCCATTTAAATCTTGAATTTTGAATCTCTTGAGCATATCTTGTGTATACTTGGCTTGATTGAAGAATGTCCCTCCTCTAACTTGCTTGATCTCAAAACCAAGAAATACTCTCAACTCCCCCATCAAAGACATTTGAAACTTACTAGTCATAAGCTTTGAGAATTCATCATTAAAATCTTTGTTAGAAGAGCCAAAGATAATATCATCAACATATATTTGGAATACAAAAAGCTCCCCATTGACTTTCTTAGTAAAAAGAGTGGGATCGATTTTCCCAACCTCAAATCCGCGGTCAAACAATAGCTCTCTAAGGTGCTCATACCACGTGCGTGGGGCTTGCTTGATCCCATAGAGCGCCTTATCAAGTTTGTAGACATGGTTTGGGAAGTTGGGGTCCTCAAATCCCGGGTGTTGCTTAACATATACCAATTCATTTAGTAGACCATAAAGAAATGCACTTTCTACCTCCATTTGTTGCAACTTGAAGTTATGATGTGCCGCATAAGCAAGAAGGATACGAATGGACTCAAGGCGAGCCACGGGTGCATATGTATCTCCATAGTCAATGCCTTCAATTTGAGAGAACCCTTGTGCAACCAATATAGCCTTGTTCCTTACTATGATTCCATGCTCATCTTGCTTGTTCTTGAATATCCACTTTGTTCCAATAACATTGCGGCAATCCTTTGGCTTCTCTACTAACTTCCATACTTTGTTTCTCTCAAAGTTGTTGAGTTATTTGTGCATAGCTTCTAACCAATCCGAATCTTCAAGAGTTTCCCACACTTTCTTTGGTTCAATCATGGAGATGTGTGCTTGGTGTTCACTGAACCTCTTCAATTGTGCTCTTGTAGAAATACCTTTCCTTAGATCACCAACAACATTTTGTAGAGAGTGGTCTCTTAATTCCAACATTCTTTCCTTTCTAGCTTCGCGATGAGCTTGGATCTTCGTGTTCTTTCTTGGGGGACCCTCTTCATCATTTTGATCCTCGTCTTGACCATTAACTTGACCTTGATCATCATTGGAATCATCCTCTTCATCTAGAGGCAAGGATTGACCTTGGTCTTGATCAAGAGCTCTTCTAGCATCAATTTGAGCTTGTCTCAAGGCAGTTTGTAAGGATCTTCCTTGAGTAATTTCCTTGGCACCACTTGACATCCTAGCGAATGAATCAAGCTCCTCTTGACTAGAGTTGACACTTTGATCATCATGTTGAGGGTCCACATCTTGTCTTTGGCTTGAGTCAATGTCCTCTTCGGTGGATGGAGCATGTTGAGGTTGTGAAGATGAGGGCTCCACTTGAGTGGAATATAGTTCTTCTCGATCCGCCATAAGGGGTTCCTCAACGGGGCGAATATATCCCACACCCATTCTTCCTATGGCATCCTTAGTCATTTCATCATCTGCATCACAAGCATCAACACGCCCCCCTTGGGGACCATCATATTGTTCGAAGGTCACACTACAAGATTCTATGACGGCTCCGGAGAGCTTATCATAGATTCTATAAGTGTGAGATTCGAGACCATAGCCAACAAAAATACCCTCTAATGCTTTAGACTCGAATTTAGTCAAACGAACACCTTTTATGAGATAGAAACACTTACAACCTAACACCCGGAAGTAAGATATGTTGGGCTTGTTACCGGTAAGAATTTCATATGGAGTCTTGTTGATTTCTTTGCGGAGGTAGAGCCGGTTTGAAGCATGGAAAGCAGTGGAAATGGCTTCAGCACAAAAGTTGTATGGAGATTTAAACTCCGCCAACATGGTCCTAGCCATCTCAATGAGAGTCCGGTTCTTCCTTTCGGCCACACCATTTTGTTGAGGGGTGTATGCAGCGGAATATTGGTGTTTAATCCCCTCATCACAAAGAAAATCATTCAAGGTGTAGTTCTTGAACTCGGTGCCATTGTCACTTCTTATGATCAAAACGGGAAGATTGTGTTGACGTTGGACCATGTTGATGAAGTCGATGAATGTCTTTTGGGTCTCACTCTTTAGCTTGAAGAAATACCCATGAGTATCTTGAAAAGTCATCAACGATCACCAAGCAATATTTCTTCCCACCAAGACTTTCATGAGATGGAGGACCAAAGAGGTCCACATGGAGAAGCTCCAAGATCTTGGTGGACGAAATGCGGTTCTTAGGCTTGTGAGGAGCATCATGCATCTTCCCAAGAACACATGTCCTGCAAAAACGATCTTTGTAAAAGGAGACATTTTCTTTTAGTCCAACAATATGGCCCTCCTTGTGGATACTTTGCAAAGTTCTCATATTGACATGGGCCAGTCGGCGATGCCATAACCAACCCACATCGGCCTTTCCGAATAAGCACATCGCACTTGTAGTGGCTTGCCCCGAAAAGTCCACCACATACAAGTCATGTTCGACATACCCAACGAAAGCGACCTTGAGAGACTTGCTCCACATGAGGACCACAAGATCATTATGTAAAAAGACGGAAAAACCCATCTTTCCAAGAGCACAGACTGAAAGTAAATTGTACCCAAGGGTCTCAACAATCATGACGTTCACGAGTGTAATGTCGTGAGCAACCACAACTTTGCCAAACCCCAATACCTTAGATTTTGACTTGTCGGATATTTGATCATCATTTGGTCTTAGATCTTGAACAATAGAGGAGCTTCCGGTCATATGACTTGTGCAGCCACTATCAAGCACCCACTTAGAACCTCCGGAATCATATGTCTACAAAAGATCAAACTAATTTTTAGGTACCCATTTTTCAATGGGTCCTCTTTTTTTAGCAACAAGGGTCTTGGGAACCCAAATAGACCAAGCAATATAACCAACAAATGGGCCAACATATTGTGCATACACATCACCATAATAATCATGCATTAGAACATAGTGAGGGTTAGCACTACCCGCAAAGTTATCATGAGACATAGTTTTACCACTTGTGGTCTTACTACCCGCAATGGCCTTGTTAGTTTCTTGTGTGGGCTTGGCCTTCTTATTCTTGTTGTTCTTCTTCTTCTTAGAATTGGAGACAAATCCAATGCCCCCTTTATCGCCGCTAGGCCTTTTCTTACTCAAAAGATCATCAATGGACTTGTTGCCTTGTGGAAATGTGGCCTTAGCAAGCTCCCCCTTCAACCTAGCATTCTCTTCAAGAATTTCATGGGACTTTGTGAGTGACAAGAGTTCACTCTCCAAAGCCTTGTGGGCCTTGTTAAGCAACCTAAAGTCCTCGGCAAGTTTTTCATGAACCACACCAAAATCAATCTTGTCCTTTTTAGCCCTTTTGTATTTAGCAATAGCATGATCACGCTCTTTGATGAGTTTGTTAACAATAATGTCATTGGCCTCATCAAGCCCTTCAAGTTTTAATTCAAGTGACAACCTAGTTTCTTGTTCTTCTTCTAGAGCATTGTTTAAAGCCTCTAGCTCAATCATGTGTTCATGCCCAAGTTTACATCTTACATCTAGAAGCTCTTGAGTATGTGAAAGTTGATCTAGGATGTTTCCAAAATGTAACTTAGCATCTCCTTCTAGGTTAGTCATAAACTCATCAAAGGCAGTTAATTCCTTTTTAACGTCAAGAGACATCTCATTATCAATTTCATCATTATCTAAGGGAGTAGAACGGGATGATGAGGATACCTCCGTTACTCTTGCCATAAGGCAAGTGACGTTCTTGGTGGGAGAGTTCTCATTTGGAGAATCGAATAGTGAGAATGTCGGAGTAGAGGTGGTAGCTAGAGCAGCCACACCATGAGAAGTTTCCTCTTCCTCATCTTCATTGTCGGAGGAGTATTCTTCATGAGTGATCAAGACAATTTCTCCCGACTTCTTGTTGATGGGATTCTTCTTGATGAAAGGTTTCTTGTAAGGTGCCTTGAGAGTCTTATTCAACACAAGTTTACCACCATGATCTTCTCTCTTCTCATAGGGACAACTTGCCACAAAGTGATAGCGGTCACCACAATTGAAGCAAGTTCTCAACCTAGTGGTATTCTCTCTTTTCCCATTTGGGTTGCTTCTCCGTTGCATTTCCATCCTGGCCTTGGCGGGGTTCTTCCAAAAGTTCTTAGCATAGAAGGCCATATATTGACCATGAGCAATATTGACTTCATCGGGGTGGTCCATGGAGAGCCCTTCATCACTATCATCTTCATCCCCATGGTCCACAACTTTGGCCTTCAAAGCAACATTGACAACATTGCTCATACCAAGGGCACGAGCACGGGCATCTTTGGCATTCTTGGCGGCAACCTTGAAAGCGGCCATCTCTTGCATAACTTCATTTGAGGTCATGAGATGATAGTTGTGTCTTCCTTGTAGGCTCTTCAATTCGGTGGGCTCAAATGGCATGAGTGCACTCACATATTTCCTTTTTATCCATGCATCATCCACATGTGAGGCACCCACATTTCTAAAAGCGGTGGCGGTGGTCTTGAGCCTTCGGTACATGTCTTCGTGACCTTCACATTCTTTCATGCAGAAGCCTTCGGCTTCATTGCTTAAAGCATCATATTGATTCCTCCTCATACTCTCATTTCCAACAAACAATACAGTGAGGGCATCCCAAGATTCATTGGCAATGCTAAAGTGCTCAATGTGTGGATAATCCTTTGGCCCCAAACCTTGTTGAATCATATGCAAAGCAGTGGCATTGAGTTGACTATTGACAACCTCTCTTCTTGTCAAGTTGTTTGGATCCCCAATAAAGAGTCCATGCTCGATGATGTTCCATAGTTCAATGCAAGAGCTGCGCACATGAGTTCTCATTAGTGATTGCCATTGAGCAAAAGTAGCAGATTCTTCAAGCTTAGGTGGGTCACCTCTATTGTACACATGAGGGTGAGGGATTGGAGGGTCGGGAGAGTACCATGAATCACGGTGCTCACCCTTCCCACCATCATTGTGTGTGGAGTTTGTTGGAATTATGCCCTAGAGGCAATAATAAAGATGTTATTATTATAATTCTTGTTCATGATAATGTTTATATTCCATGCTAGAATTGTATTAAGCGGAAACTTTAATACTTGTGTGGTTTGTGAACAACATTGTGTCCCTAGTACGCCTCTAAGGACTAGCTCATTGATTAATGATGGTTAAGGTTTCCTAACCATGGACATGAGTTGTCAATTAATAATGAGATCATATCATTGGGAGAATGATATGGTGGACAGACCCAAACTAAGCGAAGCAATTAGATCGTGTCATCGTGTTCGTCTTTGCGAAGCTTTTCTTATGTCAAATATTGTATTCCTTAGACCATGAGATAATACAACTCCCTGGTATCGGAAGAAAGCTTTGAGGTCATCAAACGTCATCCTATGAGAGGGTGATCATAAAGGTGTCTCTCAGGATATCGGAAAGTATCTGTTGGGTTGTATGTATCGAGATGGGATTTGTCCCTCCCAAGTCGGAGAGATATACTTCGGGCCCACTCGGTAATCGATATCAACACCGCTTGCAAGCATGTGGTTAAGGAGTTAATCACAAAGTGTTATCGGATTACGGAACGAGTAAAGTACTTGCTGTGAACGAGATTGAACTAGGTATGACGGTACCGACGATCGAATCTCGGGCAAGTAAAATATCGCGAGACGAAGGGAATATATATATATATGGGATTGATTGAATCCTGGCATCGTGGTTCATCCGATATGATCATCGATGAATGTGTGGGAGTCAATATGGGTTTCCAGACCCCGCTGTTGATTATTGATAGAAGATCATGTCTGCATATTCTCGAACCCGCAGCGTCACACACTTAATGTGTCTCGACGCTAGGATAGATTGGATAATTGGTTTATGAGTTTTTGTTCGGAGTCTCGGATGGGATCCGGGACATCACGAGAGGTTCCGGAGTGGTCCGGAGAATAAGATTCATATAAGGCAGTGCAGTTTTTGGAGTTTGGAATTGTTCTTGGTTAATTGGTATTGTATCGGAAGCTTCTAGAACCTTCCGGAAGGGGACCAACGTGGCCCCACCTTCCGGGAGGGGCATGGGCCTATGAGGGAGTGCCCTGGCCTCATTGGGCCAGGGGCACAAGGCCCCCTAGGGCCCAGCCGGCCAAAGAGGGTTTAAACCCTAGATAGAGCTTCTAGAAGGGGGGGTTCCTTGCCCCCCACTCCTCCTCCTTTGGGGCCGCCGGTTTGGGCTTGGGGGAGGGGCTAGGGCTGCACCCCACCCCTCTATATAAATAGGGCTGGGGGCTCACCACCCCCCCCCACACACACACACACCTTCCCCTCCAACCCTATCCGCCATGCTGCCCTTCCTCTCTCCCTCCCGACTGTTTGTAGGCGAAGCCCTGCTGCAGAAATTCTCCACCATATACACTACGCCGTCGTGTTGTAGATCCAATCCGTCTCTCCACCATACTTTCTGGACCGAGGAAGGAGGAGACGTCGAGGTGCTGCACGTGTGCATCTCACGGAGGCACCGCCACTTGTGGTGCTAGATCGGATCGGGTCGCGAGGAGGAGAAGCAAGTACGACTACATCACCCACGTTCCGACGAACGTTCCGCTGTGCGAATCTTCAAGGGTATGAAGATCTAATCCAATCTCTCTCGTTGTTTGCATATCCTAGATTAGATCTTGGCTTTCCCTCTGTTCGCGTCCGTAGAAATTTTTGATTTACTATGCCGCGAAACCCATCAGAATTAACGTTGTCTAGTTTACCCCCCACCATCATACCCTCGGGGGATATCGAAGTATTCCCTTTAGGCACAAAGGATGGTAGATCCTCTTGAGGATATGGGGGTGATGAGCCATCTTTGTCTTTAAGAAGTTTCTCTAGCATCTTCTTGACTTCAATGACCAAGGAAGAGCTCAATCTTGTTTCCAAGTTTTTGAGATCTTCCATGGTCACCGTGGTCGGCTCACTACCACCATCCCCTTCTTGGCTACCCATATCCTCTTAGGCGGTGAAGCCCAAATAAAGAGCCGAGGCTCTGATACCGATTGAAAGGATCGTATGGGCACCTAGAGGGGGGTGAATAGGTGCTACTTCAAATTTTACTCTTTTTCAAATTAGGGTTTGACAAGAAAGGTAAATTCTCTAGAATATGCAACTATGGTGAATTTACCTATATGTCAACCAAGCACAAACTAACACAACACTAAGCAAGAACAAGTAAGTAAAGTGCGGTAAAGGAAAGAAGTAACCAAAGGAGTGGACGCGGAGAAACAAGGATTTGTTTCCCGTAGTTCCTTCCTTTTGAGGGGAAGTACGTCTACGTTTGGAGACGAGGTGGTTTCAAACCACCAACGCCACGAGAGGCCTCCCTTGTTCTCCGATGAACCTCACCCCAACGGGCTCGATTCACCTTCCACTATATTGGCAACCTTCGAGGTGGAAGCCGGCACCTTTACAACAAGTTCGGGGCACACATCCACAACTGAATTGGAGGCTCCCAAATATAAGCAAGCTATCAAGACAAATCAAAGACAAACTTGTGAGAACCAAATCAAAGTTAGGGTTTCCAATGAAACACTAGATCTTGGGGGCCCTCAAGTGAATGAGGGGGAAATGAAGATCTCTCTTGGTGAAGATGTAAATCAAGTCCTCCTCCTTCGATTCTCCAAAGATCAATGACTTTGGATGGTTGGGTGAAGAGATCTTGTAGATTTGGTGGCTCTAATGGGGTTGGTGTTCTTGAGCATCTCGAGCAACTGGGTGAAGAAGATAAGGGTCCCTTTTTATAGGCAGCCCCCTCCACGAACCGTTTTCTGACCGTTGTAGAAAACTCAGACCGGAGACTCCGACCAATCTCCGGACCAGCCTCCGGACTGCCCATCTGACTGACCCAGACCAATCCTGCCCCAGCAACACCGGAGACTCCGGTCTTCCAACACCGGAGACTCTGGACTGAACAAAGTCCGGAGACTCCGGAGTAACCTCCGGTGCAGGCTCCGGACCCCTAGTCAGAATGTCCCAGCCAAATCCTGGGAGGCACCACCGGAGCCAGAACCGGAAACTCCGGACCACACCGGAGACTCCGGTCTTGGCAGACCGGAGACTCCGATCTGGATTTCCAGAACAGTGGCATATGAATGTGGTCTTTTCCCAAGAGTGAGGGTGTTGTTCATCTATCATAATACCAACCTGTGGACAATGAAAAACTGTAAAATGATCTACTTATTGTTAACGAACACCAAAAGTGATTATGAAAATAAATGCCCTTTCACTTGCATTGAAGGCAAAAGTTGTTGAACATGGGGATGGTGATGACAGTGATGAAGGCCTATCCATGAGCAACCCCGATGATGTCAAGAAGTTTCATGGTCAATATATGTCTTTCTATGCAAACAACTTCTGTAAGAACCCCGCGAAGGCCAAGATGGAAATGCAACAAAAATCAACCCCAATGGACTAAGAGGCAAATGCCAAGACTGAGAACTTGTTACAATTGTTGTGACAGAAATAACTTCTTGGCAAGTTGTCCCTATGAAAGAAGAGAAGATCATGGTGGCAAACTAGTGCCAAAGATAGCTTCCAAAGCTCCTTACAAGAAGCCCTTCATCAAGAATAATTCCAACAATAAGAAGAAGGGTGAGATTGTATTGATCACTCATGAAGAATACTCCTCAGACAATGAAGATGATGAAGATGAGGAAGATGAGGAAGAGAAAAAATCAAGTGGTGTGGCTGCTCTAGCCACTACTTATACTCCGACATTCTCCCTCTTCAATTCTCCAAATGAGAATACTCCCAACAGGAATGTCACTTTCCTTATGGCAAGAGGAACGTAGGTATCGTCATCATCTCAATCCACTCCCTTAGCTAATGATGAAATTGATGATGAGATGCCTCTTGAAGTAAAAAGGGAATTAATTGATTTCGATGAGTTTGTGACTAACTTAAAAGGGTAGGCCAATATACATTTTGGGAACATCTTAGATCAACTTTCCCACACACAATAGCTTCTAGATGTAAGATGTAAACTTGGGCATGAACACATGATTGAGATAGAAGCTTTAAACAATGCTCTAGAAGAAGAACAAGAGACTAGGATGTCTCTTGAACCAAAACTTGAAGGGCTTGATGAGGCCAATGACATTATTGTTAATATACTCATTAAAGAGCGTGATCATGCTATTGCTAAATGCAAAAGGGCTAAAAAGGACAAGATTGAGTTTGGTGTGGTTCATGAAAAACTTGTCGAGGACTTTAGTTTTCTTGACAAGGCTCACAAGGCCTTGGAAAGTGAACTATTGTCACTCACAAAGTCCCATGAAACGCTTCAAACTCAATTGGCCAATATTCCTTCACATAGTAACTTCATTCCATCTAGTAGTACAACTATTCTTGAAGAACATGCTAGGTTGAAGGGGGAGCTAGCCAAGGCCAATTTCCACAAGGTAACAAGTCCATTGATGATATTTTGAGTAAGCAAAGTCCTTGTGGTGAGAAAGGGGCATTGGTTTTGTATCCAAGGCCAAGAATAAGAACAACAAGAATAAGGCCAAGCCCGCACAAGAGAAGAACAAGGCCATTGTGGATAGTAATACCACAAGTGGTAAAACTATGTCTCATGATGAATTTGCGGGAAGTGCTAACCCTCACTATGTTCTAATGCGTGATTATTATGGTGATGTGTATGCACAATATGTTGTCCCATATGATGGTTATATTGCTTGGTCTATTTGGGTCCCCAAGACCCTTGTTGCTAACAAAAGAGGACCCATTGAAAAATGGGTACATATAAACTAGCTTGATCTTTTGTAGACATATGCTTCCGAAGGGTCAAAGTGGGTGCTTGATAGTGGTTGCACAAGTCATATGACCGGAAGCTCGTCTATTGTCAAGGACTTAAAGCCAAATGATGATCAAATAACCGTGACATATGCCGACAATTCAAAGTCTAAGGTAATGGGTTTCAGCAAGGTAGTGGTTGCTCACGACATTACACTCGTGAACATCATGCTTGTTGAGACCCTTGGATACAATTTACTTTCAGTTTGTGCTCTTGGAAAGATGGGCTTTGCCGTCTTTATTGATGATTATATTGTGGTCCTCATGTGGAGCAAGTCTCTCAAGGTCGCTTTTGTTGGGTATGTCGAACATGACTTGTATGTGGTGGACTTTTCGGGGCAAACCACTACAAGTGCGATGTGCTTATTCAGAAAGGCCGATGTGGGTTGGCTATGGCATCGCCGACTAACCCATGTTAATATGAGAACTTTGCAAAGTCTCCACAAGGAGGGCCATATTGTTGGACTAAAAGAAAATGTTTCCTTTGCCAAAGATCGTGTTTGCAGTGCTTGTGTTCTAGGAAAATGCATGATGCTCCCCACAAGCCAAAGAACCGCATAAAGTCAACCAATATCTTGGAACTCCTTCATGTGGATCTCTTTGGTCCTCCATCCCATGCAAGTCTTGGTGGGAAGAAATATTGTTTGGTGATTGTTGATGCCTTTTCAAGATACTCCTGGGTATATTTCTTCAAGTTGAAGAGTGAGACCCAAAAGACCTTCATCGACTTCATCAACATGGTTCAACGTCAATACAATCTTCCCATGTTGATTATAAGAAGTGACAATGGCACCGAGTTCAAGAACTACACCTTGAATGATTTCCTTAGTGATGAGGGGATAAAACACCAATCTTCCGCTGCATATACCCCTCAACAAAATGGTGTGGCCGAGAGGAAGAACCGGACTCTTATTGAGATGGCTAGGACCATGTTGGCGGAGTTTAAATCTCCATACAACTTTTGGGCCAAATCCATCGCCACCGCTTGCCATGCATCAAACCGGCTCTACCTCCGCAAAGAAATCAATAAGACTCCATATGAAATACTTACCGGTAACAAGCCCAACATATCTTACTTTCGGATGTTCGATTGTAAGTGTTTCTATCTCATAAAAGGTGTTCGTTTGTCCAAATTCGAGTCTAAAGCATTTGAGGGTATTTTTGTTGGCTATGGCCTCGAATCTCACACCTATAGAATCTATGATAAACTCTCCGGAGCCGTCATAGAATCTTGTAGTGTGACCTTCGAAGAATATGATGATCCCCAAGGGGGGCGTGTTGATGCTTGTGATGCAGATGATGAAATGCCTCTGGATTCCATAGGAAGAATGGGTGTGGGATATATCCGCCCCGTTGAGGAACCCCTTATGGCGGATCGAGAAGAACTATGCTCTATCAAGTGGAGCCCTCATCTTCACTACATAAACAAGCTCCATCCACCGAGGATGGCAATGACCCATGCCAAAGACAAGTTGTGGACCCTCAACATGTTTATCAAGGTGACAACTCTAGTAAAGAGGAGCTTGATTCATTCTCCAGAATGTCAAGTGGTGCCAAGTCAATTACTCAAGGAAGATCTGTACAAACTGCCTTGAGACGAGATCAAATCGATGCTATAAGAGTGCTTGATCAAGACCAAGGTCAATCTTTGCCTCTTAATGAATAGAATGATTCCGGAAATGATCAAGGTCAATTTGATGGTCAAGACGAGGACCAAAATGATGAAGATGGTCCCCCAAGAAATAACGAGGAGATCCACGCTCATCGTGAAGCTGGAAAGGAGAGAATGTTGGAATTAAGAGACCACTCTCTACAAAATGTGGTTGGTGACCTAAGGAAAGGCATTTCCATAAGAGCACAATTGAAGAGGTTCAGTGAACACCAAGCACACATCTCCATGATTGAACCAAATAAAGTGTGGGAAGCTCTTGAAGATTCGGATTGGTTGGAAGCTATGCACAAAGAGCTCAAGAACTTTGAGAGAAACAAAGTATGGAAGTTAGTCGAGAAGCCAAAGTATTGCCGCAATGTTATAGAACGAAGTGGATATTCAAGAACAAGCAAGATGAGCATGGAATTATAGTAAGAAACAAGGAAGGATTGGTTGCACAAGGGTTCTCTCAAATTGAAGGCATTGATTATGGAGAGACATATGCACCCATGGCTCGCCTTGAGTCCATCCGTATCCTTCTTGCTTATGCGGCACATCATAACTTTAAGTTGCAACAATTGGATATAGAAAGTGCCTTTCTTAATGGTCCATTAAATGAGTTGGTATATGTAAAGCAACCCCCAGGATTTGAGGATCCCAACTTCCCAAACCATGTCTACAAACTTGATAAGGCCCTCTATGGGCTCAAGCAAGACCCACGCACGTTGTATGAGCACCTTAGAGAGTTGTTGTTTGATCATGGATTTGAGGTTGGGAAAATCGATCCCACTCTTTTTACTAAGAAGGTCAATGGGGAGCTTTTTGTATGCCAAATATATGTTAATGATATTATCTTTTGCTCATCTAACAAAGCTTTTAATGATGAATTCTCAAAGCTTATGACTAGTAGGTTCCAGATGTCTATGATGGGGGAGTTGAGGGTATTTATTGGCTTTGAGATCAAGTAAGTTAGAGGAGGGACATTCTTCAACCAAGCCAAGTATACTCAAGATATGCTCAAGAGATTCAATATGCAAGACTTAAATGGAGCTCCGACTCCCATGGCTACAAAGACTCATCTAGAACAAAATCCAAATGGTAAAGATGTGGATCAAAAGGTATACCGGTCCATGATTGGTTCTTTGCTTTACCTTTGTGCATCTAGACCCGATATTGTGTTGAGTGTAGGTGTGTGTGCAAGATATCAAGCGGCTCCTAAAGAAAGCCATTTGATGGTGGTCAAGAGAATCTTTCGATATTTGGTTTATACCCCACATTATGGTCTTTGGTATCCTCGAGGGTCAACATTTGCTCTTTGGGGATACATGGACTCGGATTGGGCTGGTGATAAGGATGATAGGAAATCAACATCCAGGGCTTGCCAATTCCTTGGTAGGTCCTTGGTATGTTGGTCTTCTAAGAAGCAAAATTGTATATCTCTCTCCACTGCCGAAGCCGAGTATGTGGCTGCTGCTAGTGCTTGCACTCAATTGCTATGGATGAGGCAAACTTTAAAGGAATGCGGTGTCCATTGTGAAAAAGTTCCTCTTCTATGTGTCACATCCCAAGATTTTAGAAATTGGGACTAGAAAAAAATTGCATTTGCATGACATTCATCAGCATTGCATTGCATATTTGCATCAATAAAAATTTCTAAATCGAAATAAAGGACTAAAATCCTAAATAGTATGTGCCACTTTGTTCCTAAAGGGAATTAAATTGGCTTTATAAAACCCAATGTTGCTAAGACAGCGATTATTGCTAAATTATAGCCTAAAAATATCCAATTAATATTACAAAATTTTAGAAACAAAATTGAGCTCATTTGGAGCTATTATGAAAAAGTTATGGAATAAATACAAACAAATAAAGATATAGATAAAATGAAATATACAAGGATTTATAAACCCACTACTTGTAAACTAGTAAAAATATTACAAATATGATCCTACAATGATCTATTTGATTTTAGAAAAATTTAGAAACAAGAATCATATCATTTGGAGTTCGTATGCAAAAGATATGAGGGAAACAAATAAATAAATAAAAAGAAAAAAGAAAAAAAATAACTGGGCCGGCCAACCAGCCGGCGGCCCATCTAGACAGCCGACCGGAGCACCCACGCACGGGCAACCTACGATCCCAGTTGCTTTAATTTCCGTGCAAATCAGTTTTTCTCAAACCTATCTCTATTCAAACTCTTATATCTTTTTATCTATAACTTCGAATCGACTTCCGTTTGTTTCTACTTGTTCCGTACTCCAAGACCTATCTTTACGCCGTCCTAAAACTCCATATAAACCCATGGAGGCATAGCTGTATGAGTTTCCCTTCTCGAAATTCCGAATCTACACATATCTGAATCTTCTTTCGTTTATTCACCCATATAGACTTCGTTTTTTGCCTTCGGCCAAAAAACGAAAGTTGTAGATCTCGTCGAAATCTTTAAGTTCCAACAAACCTCACCTCTTTTCATCCATCACAGCCGGAGAATTTCGCACCGCAATATTTCAGATATGACGGTGTAAATCCAAGATGTACTCGCGCTCGTTTCTTCAAATCCAAATTCCTTTGGTGAGGAGGTAGGACTAATGATTCCCCAAAACTTTCATGTTGTAAGTTTTTCAATTTGACCTATGGATTTGTCTCTCTAATACAGATCTATTTTTTGTCTATTCTGAGCCAAAATTGGGTCAATCTCCTCTCCTAACCACTGGATCTCATCCCAACGGCTAGGATTAGATCGATTTCGCGAAGGGGTACGAGCCAATCGGATCTCGCCACGTGTCAACGCCAGGTCAGCCCCGCGTCCCAGTCAGCATAGAATATTCCCAGGGAATATTCCCTGTAGATTTGAAATTGAATTTAATTTGCAGAAAATTGTATAAACTTGCAAAAATCATACAAAAAGATTCGTAGATCAAAAAATAGCAAATTATATATCAATGGATTCAAAAAAACATGTAGAATATTAATATGACATTATATCTAACCTTCACAGTATGAGTTTACTGTAGTAATTTAATTAGTTTTAATGGTCTTTTAGGTTAATAAATTCATAGGAAATTATCTATAACTCCAAAAAATATGAACAATATATCAAATTGAAGCTACTATAATGTAGATTAATAATATCAGGTTGGATCCAGCCTTTGTGGATTATTTATCCCGTAGTGATTTAATTAGTTTTAATGGCTTTAGAAATCATTAAATTCATAGTAAATTATTTGCATATCACAAAAATATAAACGATATATCGATGGAAAGCTGGTTCCATGTAGATCATCAATATGCAAATGGTTCATGAAAATACTTTAAGGTTTCGTAGCAATTAAATAAATAGTTTAATGGATTATTTGGAGTATTAAAATCATAGTAATTTGAGTGCTGCTCAGAAAATTACAAATAATATGTCCATGGAACCAAAATTCCATGGAGATTACAGATATAATTTTAGTTTGATTTTTAGGAAACAGAAACTGTATAAATGATTTAAAACCCATTAAACACTATTTAAATCATACAAAAAGATCTATAACTCCGATTAGGGTGAATCCAACGCCTACTGGTTCATATTAACGTCCTCTATCCAGTAAACACAAGAAACAAATTTAATTTGACAGTTAGAATAGGCGTTGCAACATAACTATTAAAAACCCTATATTGGCAAGTAATTATTAATAACAAGTACTCCATTGCATTAATTGGCCTCTTGCATGCATCATATACTTCAGTATTGTTTAGAGAACTAAAGTAACAACCATTATGACTTATTAAATTGTCATGCATGCATTTGTTGTATTTGTTTGATCTCTATGTGTTATTGTTTATGTTGTATGCAATTGTTTGATCGATAGATTGCGAGGAGTGCAACGTGTGTGATTGCAACGAGTGTTTGGACGACTTCACCAACTATCAAGGCAAGTAGATGCTACTTTGTTCATGATGTTGTCCTACTATTTTCAATGCATTGTCGTGTATTTTGTAGATGCATGTGTAAGAAAGTACTATCGATATGCTATGTCCTATTATGTGATAGGGATTTCCTGTAGATGAGCCACCGTTGGTAGATGTGCTTAGCCATGCTATGATGAACGAGGGTTAGGTTACATCACTGAAAGTTGTTTCTAAATGTGTTGGTTTGCGAAAACTAAAAACAACTTAATCAATGAAACCCCTGGGTGTGACGGGATTGAAAATTTTAGTGGTATCATTACGGAAAGGCACCCAGGTATCAAGAGAAAATGATTAGATTCTTTATTTTGTAGCTTACGTGTACAACCATGTGCCAAAAAATGAAATGGGCGGTTGGTTGGACTCAGTAGGTTGTGGTAACTCGAACCCACATATCCAGAGATGTAGAATTTTGGTAGGTTGGACCGGTGCGTGTAGGGTTTGGGGAGCTACTTCCCGAACGGTCCCTTCTTGGACTTCTCCCTATCATCACCCAATATGAGAGTGGTGGTACGAGCTGGGATGGCCAAGTCACATGGGTAAAGTGTACTAACCCCTGCAGGGTGTATAAACTAATCGATTAGCCGTGTCCCCGGTTATGGACATCTGAGTTGCTTGATATTGAGTTCATGACATGTTTCTCGCTCATTATAATTTCCTAATTGCTTTAATGTTGATGGGTTAACTTAATTGGGATCTTTTCAAAGAAAATCAAAAACTGTTTATGAAAGTAGGACAAAGGTATTTGCAAATGCAAGCTAGCCACAGCTCCACTTGCCAAATATGCATGTAGATGTTAGCTCTATTGTCTCCTTTAAAAGCTCTACTTGCCATACATTCCAAGTATTGACCCTTCGGGGCTGCTATGTTTTATGTTGCAGGTTATTATTCAAATTCTGAGTGATCGAATAGGTCGCGATACTCCACTCAACAGTTGTTCGCCTGTGGCACAATTAAAGATGGATCCTATCAATTGTTTATGCTTCCGTATGCTACTTGATATTGAGCTAGCCTTGAGCTAAGCATTATTGTAATAATTGCAAATTCTGGATCAACTCGTTATTTATGATGCACTGTTAAATTCTTTGGTATTCATCTGTACTGTGTGTGCTAGTGAACCTATCCAGGGATTGGAACTATACACATGAACTCAGCCTTATCAGGCGAGGGTGTTAAACTATGTGACAATGAAAGTGCCATCAAGATTGCCTATAACCCGTTGGATCACACTAGGACAAAGCATATTGAGATTCGTCATCACTTCATTAGGGATCATGTCGCTCGAGGTGATATTGAGCTATCATATGTGCCAACCAAAGATCAACTTGCCGACATCTTCACGAAGCCACTTGATGAAGCAAGGTTTTGCTATTTGAGGAATGAACTAAATATCATAGATTCTAGGAGCTTGTCTTGATCACCTTGCATTCTCACCTATGTCTTGACTCTTATTTGGTTTAGGTGTAGGCATGGATATAGGGGGAGTGCGGTTCTAATTTATTGGGCTATCCCTCCCCCCATTATGCCCAAAGCAATCATAATCATTCCTCTTAATATCATTTTGTGATATGTGAGCTTAAATGATGAGTTTCGGTAATGGACCCAAGATATATCTTCGTGGTGCCAAGCCGAGTTTAATCAAATATGGTGGCCTAGGCCACTGCCCTCTCACATTCGAGAGGTTGGTGCTTACTCATGTTTGTCATTTGTTAATCCGTACATTTTTGGAGCTTTCTTGAACATCTTTGTGAATTCCTATGGCTCTTATTGGTTTTTCACAGTACATCCTCTGGATCCTAGGCCTACTCTCGTCTACAAACATGCTCTCTTGCCACACATTTGTCCAAAAACTTGAATCTGGGGTTTCTGGTCAAAGGGGGTTGAAGTGTCCGCTCTGTACCAATCGGAGTATCCGGCCCAGCCGGACTCTCCGCTTGATACAGACCGGACATTCCGATCGGGCCAGACTATCCGGTGAATGTCTCTCAGACTGTCCGGTCCCTGCGGTTTCAGTCTAATTATAGAGGTCGGGGAGAAGTGGACCGTTCAGTCCTCCTTTTTCTCCCCAACTCTCTCCTCTTCTCAGACCACTGCCCCCGATCAGGATCTTCACCGGGAGGGCTTCTCCATCCCAGATCTTGCCGTTGTCGCCGGCCATTTGCCCCCTGCCGCTAGGATCCTTTCCCAATCGGTGAAGGCTCTCATGGATGCTGGTATTATGCCCCTTTTGCTCTTTGTCTCTAGGTTTGGCCTAGATGATGTTTCTTGGGCAATGTTCTACCTAGCTTCATGGTTACATCACTCCTCGTGCAAAATACTTCCTGGTAGTAGTCTAAGCAATCCCGATTTGTCCCAATTGAACTCACACGAGCAGCCCGAAAAATTTGCCTAGAATCCACCGAATGTCCGACGTATATGGGCCGGACACTTCGGTCCTGCCAGAATGTCCGACCGGTACACGCCGGACTATCCGGCTCTGGCGGATTATCCGGCTCAGATCTTCCGGACTGCCCGGTGGTTTCAATCTGTACTGATCCAGATTTCTCTGACTACTATTTTGTTTATCTCCTGGACATTTGTGCTTATCCCATATGCTATCCCTCTATTCTGGTTCCACAGGTGGTTCTCGTCCTCGCCATCCTCGGGCTGCCAAGAAGCCAGCAAGACGCAGGTTCCGGTATGATGAGGAGCGTGACATTCACATTGATCCATCTGTGGTCAGGCAGGCTGCCCGTGACCGTGTCGTAGCAAAGCAAGAGAAGATGAGGCAGCTAAAAAGAGATGAAGCCAAGCGGATGAAGTTTGAGTCCTTGACTACTCTAGCAAACTTGGGTACCGAGGAGTATGTGGAGATGAGGCTCCAAAAATTCTATTCCCTACCTAGCACCTCAACTGATGAGCGCTTCTGGAGGACTGAGCAAGCCTTGCTGTTTTCTGAGCTCTACGGTACCTTCCAGACTCCTACTTGCCCCATACAGTGGTTGGACCTTGAGAAGCTTCGTGCTCATAAGTACTTTGAGGATGCTCTTTGGGTGACTGTGTAGGGTTTCGTAGCATGGAAAACAAAAAATTTCTATCGCATACAAACAAACAAGCCAAGATCTATCTACTAGATTGTAGCAATGAATCGATGGAATAACTCACCCTCGAAGATCCCAAAGTGTTTAACGAGAGCAGATTCTCGTGGGTGATGTAGTCGTACTCTTCCCGATCTCAAGATCGCGTAGACGATCCTTCCGGCGCTGTGTTCCGGCAGCGCTCCCGCAGTCAGTCACACGTTCGGTACTCGACGAAGACCTTCCTCTCCCTTGTTCCAGCAGGCATCGGAGGTTGTATCACTCTCCTCGCGATTCCGGCAGCACAACGGCGTGGTACCGGAAATAGAGGGGAGATCTCGCAGGGCTTCGCCTTAAGCCGGAGCGAGTATGGTGGACTATGAGAGAGCCCTCGGTGTTCTAGGGTTTAGACACACCAAGGAGGGGGTGCTAGGGCCGGCGGCTGGGGCTTGGAGGTCCCCAAGTCGGCGACTAGGGGAGAAACCCTAGGCGGCGGCTATGGTGGGCGGCGGCGGCTAGGGTTAGGTTTAGAGGGGGTGATCTTGTGTGCTAGGATGGGAGCCCTGCCCCTCCTCTTATAGGAGGGAGGCGCCGGCCAAGGGGAGGGGAATCTCTCCCTAACTCGGATCCCAATTGGGCCGGCGGTGGAGGAGGGACTCCTCCCCAACTCGGTTTCCCACTTCCCCTCCACTTCCCAAAATAGCCGTTTGACTTTCAAATTGGCGTATGACTTTTTTCAAACTAGGATTTGAATAAACCCTTTATTTTGTTCAGCTATGACACCTAGTACATGATGCAATCATACCAACTTGATATAACACATTCATGTACCCTTCCCCTTCGGAGTGCCGGACATTCCGGAACCTTCTAGAACATTCTCGATGAAAACACCGGAACCATTCTCCAACTCCGAAATAGGACTTTCCTTATATGAATATTATTCTCCGGACCATTCCGGATCTCCTCGTGATATCCCGGATCCCATCCGAGACTCCGAACAACATTTGGTCTCTTTCTCATCATTCCATAACTACTCAAACAACGTTGAATCCTTAAGTGTGTCTCCCTACGGTTCGTGAATTATGCGGACATGATCGAGACACTTCTCCGAACAATAACCAATAGAGGAATCTGGAAATTCATATGGCTCCCACATATTTCTAGGATTACTTTGTGATCGAATGAACCACTTACATACGATACCAATTTCCCTTTGTCTCACGATAGTTTACTTATCCGAGGTTATGGTCGTCGGTATCTCTGCATACCTAGTTCAACCTCGTTACTGATAAGTACTCTTTTCTCATTCCCGCGATATGTGATGCCTTGTGAGCCAGTCACATGCTTGCAAGCTAATTGGATTACATTTCACTGAGAGGTCCCAGAGTATATCTATCCGTCATATGGATGGACAAATCCCACTCTTGATCCATGTGTCTCAACCAATACTTTCCGAACACTCAATTCCACCTTTATAGCCACCCAGTTACGGTGTGGTGTTTGATGTCATCAAAGCATCCTTCCGGTGAAGGTGATATGCATGATCTCATGGTCGAAGGAATTAGGTTACTATGTATCAGAAAGCATATAGCAATTGAACTATTAAAATGACTTGATCTCTATGCTAAGCTTATCTATAGGAGTATGTCCACCATATCATTCTCCTAACGATATGATCTTGTTGTTAATAACATCTCAGTGTTCATGATAGGGAAACCACAATCATTTATTAACCAACAAGCTAGTATTATATAGAGGCTTTACTAGGGACTTCAATTTAAGTTTACAAATCACACAAGTATTAATGTTTCCTTGTTAATACTATTATAGCATGAATGTAAACATTTATCATAAACACAAAGATATAATAATAACTATATTTATTATTGCCTCTAGGGCATATCTCCAACAGTCTCCCACTTGCACTAGAGTCATCTAATCTAGATTACATGGTAATATACCGAACACCCATGGAATTTTGGTGTTGGTCATGTTTTTCCCTCGGGAGAGTTTTAGTCAACGGATCCGCCACATTCAGATCTGTGTGTACTTTGCAAATCTTTATGTCCCCATCTTGGACATGTTCTCGAATAGCGTGAAAACGTAGCTTGATGTGCTTCAGCTTCTTGTGTGACCTTGGTTCTTGCGCATTGGCTATGGCGTCCATGTTATCACAGTAGATAGACATTGGATCCAGCGCACTTGGAACCACACCCAGCTCTGACATGAACTCTTTCATCCATATCACTTCTTGTGAAGCCTCCAAAGCAGCTATGTATTCCGATTCAGTTGAAGATCTTGCCACAACGCTTTTCTTTGCACTCCTCCAGCTAACTGTTGCACCATTCAAAGTAAATACATATCCATATTGTGATTTAGAATCATCCGGATCGGTGTTCCAACTAGCATCGGTGTAACCATTAACAACGAGTTGTTCATCACCTCCATAAGAAAGAACCATATCCTTAGTTCTTCTCAAGTACTTAAGGATGTTTTTGACCGCTGTCCAATGATCCACTCCTGGATCACTTTGATATCTGCTAGTTAAACTAACAGCATATGTAATGTCGGGTCTAGCACATAGCATGGCATACATTAGAGATCCTATGGCTGAGGCATAGGGAGTATTACTCATCCTTTCTCTATCTTCTGCCGATGTCGGACTTTGAGTTTTACTCAACGTCGTATTGGGCAACATGGGCAAGAACCCTTTCTTGCTATCTTCCATTCCAAACCTCTTTAGAACTTTGTCCAAATATGTACTTTATGACAATGATATTAGTCGTCTCGATCTATCTCTATAAATCTTTATGCCTAATATGTAAGCTGCTTCGCCAAGATCCTTCATTGAAAAACTATTATTCAAATAATCCTTGACACTATTAAGAAGCTCTACATCATTCCCAATCAACAATATGTCATCTACATATTGTATTAAGAATGCTACAGAGCTCCCACTCACTTTCTTGTAAATACAAGCTTCTCCATAAGTTTGTATAAAACCAAAGCTTTTGATCACCTTATCAAAACGTTGATTCCAACTTCGGGATGCTTGCTTCAATCCATAGATGGACCGTTGAAGTTTGCATACCTTGTTAGCATCTTTAGGATCGACAAAACCTTTGGGTTGCATCATATACAACTCTTCATCAATGTCTCCATTGAGGAATGCTGTTTTGACATCCATCTGCCATATCTCATAATCATAATATGCAGCGATTGCTAACATAATCCTCACAGACTTTAGCTTCGCTACAGGTGAGAAAGTCTCATCGTAGTCAACTCCTTGAATTTGTCGAAACCCTTTTGCGACAAGTCGAGCTTTATAGACAGTAACATTACCATCAGCATCTCTTTTCTTCTTGAAAATCCATTTGTTCTCTACAGCCTTCCAGCCATCCGGTAAGTCCACCAAAGTCCATACTTGGTTTTCGTACATGGATCCAATCTCGGATTTCATGGCTTCTTGCCATTTGTTGGAATCTGGGCTCATCATTGCTTCCTCATATGTCGCAGGGTCATCGGTGTTGTCCACCAACATGACACTCATAACAGGATCATACCAATCTGGAGTGGTACGAGTTCTCGTTGACCTGCGAGGCTCTGTAGCAACTACAACCGAAGTTTCATGATCATCATCATTAGCTTCCTCTCTTATTGGTGCAGGCACCACAGGAACTTCTTCCGGTGCTACGCTACTCGCAATTTCGAGAGAAGGTTCGACAACCTCGTCGAGTTCTACTTTCCTTCCAGTCACTTCTTTCGAGAGAAATTCCTTCTCTAGAAAGGATCCATTCTTGGCAACGAAGATTTTGCCCTCGGATCTATGATAGAAGGTATACCCAATAGTTTCCTTCGGGTATCCTATGAAGACGCATTTTTCCGCTTTGGGTTCAAGCTTGTCCGGCTGTAACTTCTTTACATAGGCTTCGCAACCCCAAACTTTAAGGAACGACAATTTAGGTTTCTTCCCAAACCATAATTCATATGGTGTCGTTTCAACGGATTTAGATGGTGCCCTATTTAAAGTGAATGCGGCTGTTTCTAATGCATAACCCCACAATGATAGCGGTAAATCTGTAAGTGACATCATAGAACGAACCATATCTAAGAGAGTTCGATTACGACGTTCGGACACACCATTACGCTGTGGTGTTCCCGGCGGTGTCAACTGTGAAAGTATTCCGCATTTCTTCAAATGCTCGCCAAACTCGTAACTTAGATATTCACCTCCACGATCAGAACGTAGAAATTTAATCTTGTTGTTACGTTGATTCTCTACCTCACTTTGAAATTCCTTAAACTTCTCGAAAGTTTCAGACTTATGTTTCATGAAATAGATATACCCATATCTACTCAAGTCATCCGTGAAGGTAAGAACATAATGATAACCACCGCGCGATGCTACACTCATTGGACCACACACATCGGTATGTATGATTTCCAATAAGTCCGTAGCTCGCTCCATCATACCAGAAAATGGAGTCTTAGTCATTTTACCCATCAGACATGCTTCGCATCTTTCAAGTTATTCGAAATCAAGTGATTCAAGAAGTCCATCGGAATGGAGTTTCTTCATACGCTTCACTCCAATGTGACCAAGACGACAGTGCCACATATAGGCCGAGTTATCGCTCGATTTCAAACGTTTAGCCTCAATGTTATTAATATGTGTATTTCTACTATCGAGATTCAATAAGAATAGACCATCTATCAAAGGTGCATGTGCATAAAACATATTACTCATATAAATCGAACAACCATTATTATCGGACTTAAACAAGTAACCGTCTCGCAATGAACAAGATCCCGATATAATGTTCATGCTTAACGCAGGCACCAAATAACAATTATTTAAGTATAAAACTAATCCCGATGGTAGATGAAGGGGTAGCGTGCCGACCGCGATCACATCAACCTTTGATCCGTTTCTTACGCGCATCGTCACCTCGTTCTTCGCTAGCTTCCGTTTATTCTGCAGCACCTGTTTCGAGTTACAAATATGAGCAACCGAACCAGTATCAAATACCCAGGCACTACTTGATGGGTTTCGCGGCATAGTAAATCAAAATTTTCTACGGAGCGAACAGAGGGAAAGCCAAGATCTAATCTAGGAGATGCAAACAACGAGAGAGATTGGATTAGATCTTCATACCCTTGAAGATTCGCACAGCGGAACGTTCGTCGGAACGTGGGTGATGTAGTCGTACTCGCTTCTCCTCCTCGCGATCCGATCCGATCTAGCACCACAAGTGGCGGTGCCTCCGTGAGATGCACACGTGCAGCACCTCGACGTCTCCTCCTTCCTCGGACCAGCGAGTATGGTGGAGAGATAGATTGGATCTACAACACGACGGCGTGGTGTATATGGTGGAGAATTTCTGCTGCAGGGCTTCGCCTACAAACAGTCGGGAGGGAGAGAGGAAGGTAGCAAGGCTGCTAGGGCTTGGAGGAAGGTGTGTGGGGGGGAGGGGGCGCACCACCCCTCTATATATAGAGGGGGGGCGGCCAGCCCTTGCCCCTCCTCCAAGCCTATCTCTAGTTTAAACAATTTAAACTCTCCCTTATCTAGAAATCCTATCTCTAGTTTAAACGATTTAAATCTCTCCCTTATCTAGAAATTCTATCCCGAGATTTAAACGAGTCAAATCTCTCTAGAATCGGCTGGGCCCTATGCGGCCTTGTGCCCCTGGCCCAATGCGGCCAGGACACTCCCTCATAGGCCCATGCCCCCTCCCGGAAGGTGGGGCCACGTTGGTCCCCTTCCGGAAGGTTCTAGAAGCTTCCGGTACAATACCGATTAACCCGGAACAATTCCGAACTCCAAAAACTGCACTGCCTTATATGAATCTTATTCTCCGGACCATTCCGGAAACTCTCGTGATATCCCGGATCCCATACGAGACTCCGAACAAAAATTCATAAACCAATTATCCAATCTATCCTAGCGTCGAGATACGTTAAGTGTGTGACCCTACGGGTTCGAGAATATGCAGACATGATCTTCTATCAATAATCAACAGCGGGGTCTGGGCACCCATATTGACTCCCACACATTCATCGATGATCATATCGGATGAACCACGATGCCAGGATTCAATCAATCCCATATATATTCCCTTCGTCTCGCGATATTTTACTTGCCCGAGATTCGATCATCGGTACCGTCATACCTAGTTCAATCTCGTTCACAGCAAGTACTTTACTCGTTCCGTAATCCGATATCACTTTGTGATTAACTCCTTAACCACATGCTTGCAAGCGGTGTTGATATCGATTACCGAGTGGGCCCGAAGTATATCTCTCCGACTTGGGAGGGCCAAATTCCATCTCGATACATACAACCCAACAGATACTTTCCGATCACCTGAGAGACACCTTTATGATCACCCTCTCATAGGATGACGTTTGATGACCTCAAAGCTTTCTTCCGATACCAGGGAGTTGCATTATCTCATGGTCTAAGGAATACCATATTTGACATAGGAAAAGCTTCGCAAAGACGAACACGATGACACGATCTAATTGCTCTGCTTTGTTTGGGTCTATCCACCATATCATTCTCCCAATGATATGATCTCATTATCAATTGACAACTCATGTCTATGGTTAGGAAACCTTAACCATCATTGATCAATGAGCTAGTCCATAGAGGCGTACTAGGGACACGGTGTTGTTTACAAACCACACAAGTATTAAAGTTTCCGCTTAATACAATTCTAGCATGGAACATAAACTTTATCATGAACAAGAATTATAATAATAACATCTTTATTATTGCCTCTAGGGCATAATTCCAACAGTCTCCCACTTGCACTAGAGTCAATAATCTAGTTTACATCTGGCAACAATCTCACACCCATGGCACTGAGGTGTTGATCATGTTTTACACGTGGAAGAGGTTTAGTCAATGGATCTGCGACATTCAGATCCGTATGTACTTTGCTAATCTTCAGATCTCCATGTCCTATATAATCTCGGATTATATGAAACTTGCGGTTGATATGCTTGGTCTTTGGATGATATCTTGGTTCCTTAGCGAGTGCTATGGCGCCAGTGTTGTCACACAATATCTCCAGTGGGTCCAATGCACTTGGAACCACGCCAAGCTCAGTGATGAAGTTTCTGATCCAAACTCCTTCACTTGACGCTTCTGCAGCAGCCATGTATTCCGCTTCTACTGTAGATCCCGCGATCACGCTTTGCTTGCAGCTTCTCCAGCTCACAGCTCCTCCATTCAAAATATAAACGTATCCTGTCTGAGATTTAGAATCATCCTTGTCGGTGTCGAAACTAGCATCGACGTAACCTTTTACGACAAGCTGTTCATCATCCCCATAGACTAAGAACATTTCTTTAGTTCTATTTAGGTACTTTAGGATGTTCTTCACGGCTGTCCAGTGTTCCACTCCTGGATCACTTTGATATCTGCTCGTCAAACTAAGAGCATTGGACACATCCGGTCTAGTACACAGCATGGCATACATGATGGAACCTATGGCTGAGGCATAAGGCACTTTGCTCATAGCTTCCCTATCATTTACCGTAGCTGGACACTGAGCCTTGCTCAATATCTTACCTGACAACATAGGCACTGAACCTTTCTTTGCCTTATCCATTCTGAACCTTTTTCAGAACTTTGTCTAGGTATGTACTCTGGCTTAAAGCTATCAGGCGTCTTTGTCTATCTCTATAGATCTTGATGCCCAATATATAAGCAGCTTCACCTAGGTCTTTCATTGAAAAACACTTGTTCAAATAACTCTTCACATCGTTAAGCATGTTGATGTCATTTCCGATAATCAATATGTCATCCACATACAGTACCAGAAACGTCACCGAGCTCCCACTCACTTTCTTGTAGATGCAAGCTTCGTAGCAATTTGGAACAAATCCAAAGCTCTTGATCACTTGATCAAAACGAAGGTTCCAACTCCAAGATGCTTGCTTCAGTCCATAAATGGAACGCTGAAGTTTGCATACTTTACTAGCAACCTTAGGATCGACAAAACCCTCGGGTTGCATCATATACAACTCTTCATCAATGTTGCCATTGAGGAAAGCAGTCTTGACATCCATCTGCCATATTTCATAATCATGAAACGCAGCAATTGCTAATAAAATCCGAATGGACTTAAACATCGCTACGGGAGAGAAAGTCTCATCATAGTCAACACCTTGAACTTGTCAAAAACCTTTTGCGACAAGTCGTGCTTTATAGACGGTAACATTACCATCCGCGTCCGTTTTCTTCTTGAATATCCATTTGCACTCAACGGCCTTTCGGTCGCTAGGAGGATCCACCAAAGTCCATACTTGGTTTTCGCTCATGGATCCCAATTCGGATTTCATGGCTTCCAGCCATTTCTCGGAGTCTGGGCTCATCATCGCTTCCTCATAGTTCGTAGGTTCACCGTCTTCTACCAACAAGACAGTCAAGACAGGGTTGCCGTACCACTCAGGAGGGGCACGCGACCTTGTCGACCTGCGACGTTCAGTAGCAGCATCGTCCGAAGCTTCATGATCCTTGTCATTAGCTTCCTCTATTGTTGGTGCAGGCGGCACTGGAACAATTTCAGGTGCTGCGCTACTCTCCAATTCAAGAGAAGGTTCAATAACCTCGTCTAGCTCTACTTTCCTCCCACTCACTTCTTTCGAGAGAAACTCCTTCTCAAGAAAGGAACCGTTCTTTGCGACAAACACTTTGCCTTCGGTTCTGTGATAGAAGGTATACCCAATAGTTTGCTTAGGGTATCCTATGAAGACGCATTTCTCCGCTTTGGGTTCGAGCTTGTCCGGCATCAACTTCTTGACGTAAGCTTCGCATCCCCAAACTTTAAGAAACGACAACTTAGGTTTAGCACCAAACCACAGTTCATACGGTGTCGTCTCAACGGATTTAGATGGAGCCCTATTTAAAGTGAATGCAGCGGTTTCTAATGCATAACCCCAAAATGATAACGGCAAATCAGTAAGAGACATCATCGATCGGACCATATCTAATAGGGTTCGATTCCGGCGTTCAGACACACCATTGCGCTGTGGTGTTCCGGGTGGCGTGAGTTGCAAAACAATTCCGCTTGCTTTAAGATGCGTGAGAAAATCATAACTCAAATATTCGCCCCCACGATCGGATCGTAGAAACTTAATCTTTCTGTTACGATGGTTCTCCACTTCATTCTGAAATTCTTTGAACTTTTCAAACGTTTCATATTTATGTTTCATTAAATAGATATACCCATATCTACTTAAGTCATCGGTAAAAGTGAGGAAATAGCGATATCCACCGCGCGTCGAAACACCCATCGGTCCGCATACATCGGTATGTATGATTTCCAACAAGTCTGTTGCTCGCTCCATCATACCGGAGAACGGGGTTTTGATCATCTTGCCCATGAGGCATGGTTCGCATGTGTCAAATGATTCAAAATCAAGAGACTCCAAAAGTCCATCAGAATGGAGTTTCTTCATGCGCTTTACTCCAATATGACCTAGACGACAGTGCCACAAATAAGTAGTATTATCACTATCTACTTTGCATCTCTTAACCTCAATGTTATGGATGTGTGTTTCATCCCTTTCAAGATTTATAAGAAATAAACCATTCACAAGAGGTGCATGACCATAAAAGATGTTACTCATATAAATAGAACAACCATTATTCTCCGATTTAAATGAATAACCGTCTTGCAATAAACACGATCCGGAAATGATGTTCATGCTCAACGCAGGCACATAATAACATTTATTAAGGTTTAAAACTAATCCCGAAGGTAAAACTAAGGAGAGCATGCCGACGGCCATCACATCAACTCTTGATCCGTTGCCAACGCGCATCGTCACCTCATCCCTCGCAAGCCGCCGTCTATTCCGTAGCTCCTGTTTCGAGTTACAAATATTAGCAACTGAACCGGTATCAAATACCTAGGCACTACAATGAGGGCTAGTAAGGAAAACATCAATAACATGTATATCAAATATACCTTTGATGGTGCCAGCCTTCTTGTCCGCTAAGTACTTCGGACAGTTGCGCTTCCAGTGACCCTTGTCCTTGCAATAGAAGCACTCAGTGTCCGTCTTAGGACCAGACTTGAGCTTCTTCTCAGCAGGAGCATTGTGCTTGCCGCCGCCCTTCTTGAAGGGCTTATTTGCTCCCTTACCTTTCTTAAAGGAGGGCTTGTTGACCATCAACACATGATTATCCTTTTTGATGTCCACCTCCGCAGCCTTCAGCTTTGCGAAGAGCTCGGTGATCGTATCAGTGGAACCAATCTGATTATGAGTCACTACAAAACTTTTGTAGCTAGGAGGGAGTGATTGCAGAACCCTGTCAATCTTGAGCTCCTCTGGAATCGTGCATTCCAGTTTCTCAAGGCGTTGAGTGTAGCCCGACATCTTTATGGCGTGCTCACTAACAGAACTCCCTTCCTCCATCTTGCAGTTAAAGAACTTCTCAGAGATCTCATATCTCTCAGAACGGGCTTGAGTCTGAAACATGGTTTTCAGCTCCTCGAGAATCTCAAAGGGCCCGGGATAGGTTTCAAAACGACTTTGATGCTCCGGTTCCATAGCAAACAACATGGTGCTCTTAATCACACCATAATCATCTTTGCGCGACTGATAGACAGCTTTCTCATCAGCCGGCGCAGTTGCAGCAGGGGGGTCACCTAACGCTTTACCAAGGACATAGTCCTTTTGTCCGCCAGACAGAATGATTCTTAGATTGCGGAACCAATTGGTGAAGTTAGACCCATTGTTCCTAAGCTTTTCTTTCTCAGCAAAAACGTTGAAGTTGAAGTTGGATTTGGCCATGTGATCTACAGCATTTGCAAGTACAATTTAGACTATGTTCATGATAAATAGTTCAACTTAATCAAATTACTAGATGAACTCCCACTAAATTCAACATCCCTCAAGTTGTTTAGTGAACACGATCCAAATTCACCACACCTAATCCGATCATCACGAGAAGAGATGTGGTTTCAATGGTGGACAACGAAGTGTCGATCATATCATTCATATGACTCATGCTTAACCTTTCGGTTCTTGTGTTCCGAGGCCATGTCTGTACATGCTAGGCTCGTCAAGTTAGACCCAAGTATTTCCGCGTGTGCAAAAACCGGCTTGCACCCGTTGTATGTGAGCGTAGAGTCTATAGCACCCGATCATCACGTGATGCTTGGACACGACGAACTTTCGCAACGGTGCATACTTGGGGAGAACACAGTTTTTATCTTGATCTTTAAGTGAGGAATCATCTTATAATGCTACCGTCGCGATCTAAGCATGATAAGATACATAAAAGGATAAACATCACATGCATATAACTTTATGTGACATGGTATAGCCTATCTTCGCGCAATGATCTCCATCTTGTTCATCCCGACATGATCTCCATCACTCCACCATGATTGCCTCCACCACGAATAGCAACTACAACTATTGCTAACTACTTAGCGATAAAGTAAAGCTATTACATGGCGTATAAGAAGTTGACTCGCAGGTCATACACAATTATAAAGACAACCATATGGCTCCTGCCGGTTGTGTACTCATCGACATGCAAGTCGTGAAACATTACAAAACATGATCATCGCATACAATATACACATCACATCTTGGGCCATACCATATCACAGAAAACACTCCCTGCAAAAACAAGTTAGACGCCTCTACTTTGTTGTTGAATGTTTTACGTGGCTTTATGGGAGTAGATGCTAAGAACGATTCTTACCTACGGAAAGCCACAACGGTGATATTATGGTTGCCAAACTCCGGTGTTAATCCCATGACAACTATAGTGAGAGAAACTGACATCCACCAGCCGCATGTGTGGAACAAGCCACACGTCAAGTGCGGAACCGGTCTCGCGAACGACGTCGCGTAAGGTTGGCCTGGACCGCTTCAATCTCACTATCCCGCGTCATAAGAAGAACACAAACAAGAGGCTTGCAACAGAAAACATCAACGCCCGCAACAACCATGTTGCGTTCTACTCGTGAAACACATCTACGCATAGATCTAGCTCTGATACCACTGATGGGTTTCGCGGCATAGTAAATCAAAATTTTCTACGGAGCGAACAGAGGGAAAGCCAAGATCTAATCTAGGAGATGCAAACAACGAGAGAGATTGGATTAGATCTTCATACCCTTGAAGATTCGCACAGCGGAACGTTCGTCGGAACGTGGGTGATGTAGTCGTACTCGATTCTCCTCCTCGCGATCCGATCCGATCTAGCACCACAAGTGGCGGTGCCTCCGTGAGATGCACACGTGCAGCACCTCGACGTCTCCTCCTTCCTCGGACCAGCGAGTATGGTGGAGAGATAGATTGGATCTACAACACGACGGCGTGGTGTATATGGTGGAGAATTTCTGTTGCAGGGCTTCGCCTACAAACAGTCGGGAGGGAGAGAGGAAGGTAGCAAGGCTGCTAGGGCTTGGAGGAAGGTGTGTGGGGGGGAGGGGCGCACCACCCCTCTATATAGAGAGGGGGGCGGCCAGCCCTTGCCCCTCCTCCAAGCCTATCTCTAGTTTAAACAATTTAAACTCTCCCTTATCTAGAAATCCTATCTCTAGTTTAAACGATTTAAATCTCTCCCTTATCTAGAAATTCTATCCCGAGATTTAAACGAGTCAAATCTCTCTAGAATCGGCTGGGCCCTATGCGGCCTTGTGTCCCTGGCCCAATGCGGCCAGGACACTCCCTCATAGGCCCATGCCCCCTCCCGGAAGGTGGGGCCACGTTGGTCCCCTTCCGGAAGGTTCTAGAAGCTTCCGGTACAATACCGATTAACCCGGAACAATTCCGAACTCCAAAAACTGCACTGCCTTATATGAATCTTATTCTCCGGACCATTCCGGAACCTCTCGTGATATCCCGGATCCCATCCGAGACTCCGAACAAAAATTCATAAACCAATTATCCAATCTATCCTAGCGTCGAGATACGTTAAGTGTGTGACCCTGCGGGTTCGAGAATATGCAGACATGATCTTCTATCAATAATCAACAGCGGGGTCTGGGCACCCATATTGACTCCCACACATTCATCGATGATCATATCGTATGAACCACGATGCCAGGATTCAATCAATCCCATATATATATTCCCTTCGTCTCGCGATATTTTACTTGCCCGAGATTCGATCGTCGGTACCGTCATACCTAGTTCAATCTCGTTCACAGCAAGTACTTTACTCGTTCCGTAATCCGATATCACTTTGTGATTAACTCCTTAACCACATGCTTGCAAGCGGTGTTGATATCGATTACCGAGTGGGCCCGAAGTATATCTCTCCGACTTGGGAGGGACAAATTCCATCTCGATACATACAACCCAACAGATACTTTCCGATCACCTGAGAGACACCTTTATGATCACCCTCTCATAGGATGACGTTTGATGACCTCAAAGATTTCTTCCGATACCAGGGAGTTGCATTATCTCATGGTCTAAGGAATACAATATTTGACATAGGAAAAGCTTCGCAAAGACGAACACGATGACACGATCTAATTGCTCTGCTTTGTTTGGGTCTATCCACCATATCATTCTCCCAATGATATGATCTCATTATCAATTGACAACTCATGTCTATGGTTAGGAAACCTTAACCATCATTGATCAATGAGCTAGTCCATAGAGGCGTACTAGGGACACGGTGTTGTTTACAAACCACACAAGTATTAAAGTTTCCGCTTAATACAATTCTAGCATGGAACATAAACTTTATCATGAACAAGAATTATAATAATAACATCTTTATTATTGCCTCTAGGGCATAATTCCAACACTACTACGAGTACTAGTGAGATACACATCAATAACATGTATATCGGATATACCTTTCTTCTTGATGTTGTCGTTCTTCAAATCCGCCAAGTACTTTGGGCAATTCCGCTTCCAGTGACCTTCTCCCTTGCAGTAGAAGCACTCAGTATCAGGCTTAGGTCCAGCCCTGGTCTTATTTGTCGGCACGGTAACTTTCTTACCACCCTTCTTGAAGTGTCCCTTTTGCTTAGACTTGCCTTTCTTGAATTTGGTGGTCTTATTGACCATCAACACTTGGTGCTCTTTCTTGATCTCCACTTCTGCAGATTTCAACATAGCAAACAGTTCTGGCAACTGCTTGTTCATGTTTTGCATATTGTAGTTCATCACAAAGTTCTTGTAACTTGGTGGTAGTGATTGGAGGACACGGTAAATCCCCAAAGCATTAGGAATCACTATACCTAAGCTTTGAAGTTTGTTTGCGTGCCCAGACATCTTAAGCACATGTTGACTGCCGGAGCTGCCCTCTTCCATCTTGCAGTTAAAGAACTTTTCAGAAGCCTGATAGCTCTCAATCGCCGCATGAGTCTTAAAGATCAATTTGAGATCACGGACAATATCATGTGGGTCTGAATTCTCAAACCTTTTCTGAAGCTCCGATTCTAAACCATACAAGATAGCACACTGAACTGTGGAGTACTGAGTCTTCCGAGCGAGGTAAACATTCTTTACTTCATCGGTAGCAGTAGCTGCAGGTGGGTCACCCAGCGGTGCATCCAGCACATAAGTCAAATTACCAGCTGTGAGGACAATCCTCAAATTGCGGAACCAATCCGCGAAGTTTCTTCCATTGTTTTTCAACTTTTCTTTCTCTAGGAACGCATTAAAATTGATGGTAGGGGCCGCCATTGATCTACAACATATTTGCAATAGTTTAGACTAAGTTTATGACAAATTGAGTTCTAATTAATAGTTAAATTAATCTAGGTGAACTCCCACTCAAAACAATATCCCTCACATTGTTTTAGTGATCACACGAACCAAATCCACCACATCAACACCGATCATCACGAGAGTTGATGCAGCTTCAATGGCGAACAATCGACATGTTCATCATATCTACTATATGATTCATGCTTTACCCCTTTCGGTGATCCGTGTTCCGAGACCATGTCTGTACATGCTAGGCTCATCAAGATCAAACCTTAGCTTCCGCATGAGCAAATCTGGCTTGCTCACGTTGTATACACTTGCAGAATCTAACACACCCGATCATCACGTGGTGCTTCGAAACAACAAGCTTTAGCAACGGTGCTTACTAAGGATGAACACTTTAGAACTTGAAATTCATGTGCATGAGGGATCATCTTATAATGCTACCATCGTTAACTAAGCAATACAAGATGCATAAAGGATTAACATCACATGCAATTCATAATATGTGATATGATATGGCCTTTCTTCTTTGTGCTTCCGATCTCCATCTTCAAGCACGAACATGATCTCCATCATCACCGGCATTGCATCAAGGTCAATGACACTGCTCCATGGTTGTCGTCCACCGGCTTCAACTATTACAACTACTTTGAATAGATACGCGGGTCTTAACAGAATTTAAAGACAACCATATGGCTCCTGCCGGTTGCCAACTTACAATAAGGAACATTGCATACATCAAATATAATCACAATCGTGGCCATATCACATCACAGCACACCCCTGCAAAACAAAGTTAGACGCCTCTACTTTCTTTGCATGTTTTACGTGGTTTGGGGCTTTCAATAAGTGTCGTTCTAACTTACGAACAAGAACCACAACATTGATAGTATTGTTAATCACCCATTGTAAATTGAATCTTAACTATGCTAGGAGAAACAGGCACCCGCAAAGCCACTTATGCAATACAAGTTGCATGTCAAGCGTGGAGCAAGCCTCATGAATGATGTCATGTAAGGTTAGCCCGGGCCGCTTCATCCCAACATCCCGCAAGATGCAAAGTACACAAGAAGAAATCGACAATAAAAGCATCAACACCCACAATGACCATTGTGTTCTACTCGTGCAACAGATCTACATATAGACACGGCTCTGATACCACTGTAGGGTTTCGTAGCATGGAAAACTAAAATTTTCTATCGCATACAAACAAACAAGCCAAGATCTATCTACTAGATTGTAGCAACGATCGATGGAATAAATCACCCTCGAAGATTCCAAAGTGTTTAACGAGAGCGGATTCTCGTGGGTGATGTAGTCATAATCTTCCCGATCTCAAGATCGCGTAGACGATCCTTCCGGCGTTGCGTTCCCGCAGCGCTCCCGCAGTCGGTCACACGTTCGGTACTCGACGAAGACCTTCCTCTCCCTTGTTCCAGCAGGCAGCGGAGGTTGTAGCACTCTCCTCGCGATTCCGGCAGCACAACGGCGTGGTACCGGAAGTAGAGGGGAGATCTCGCAGGGCTTCGCCTTAAGCCGGAGCGAGTATGGTGGACTATGAGAGAGCCCTCGGTGTTCTAGGGTTTAGACACACCAAGGAGGGGGTGCTAGGGCCGGCGGCTAGGGCTTGGAGGTGCCCAAGTCGGCGGCTAGGGGAGAAACCCTAGGCGGCGGCTATGGTGGGCGGCGGCTAGGGTTAGGTTTAGAGGGGGTAATCTTGTGTGCTAGGAGGGGAGCCCTGCCCCTCCTCTTATAGGAGGGAGGCGCCGGCCAAGGGGATGAGAATCCCTCCCCAACTCGGATCCCAAGTGGGCCGGCGGTGGAGGAGGGACTCCTCCCCAACTCGGTTTCCCACTTCCCCTCCACTTCCCAAAATAGTCGTTTGACTTTCAAATTGGCGTTTGACTTTTTTCAAACTAGGATTTGAATAAACCCTTTATTTTGTTCAGCGATGACACCTAGTACATGATGCAATCATACCAACTTGATATAACACATTCATGTACCCTTCCCCTTCGGAGTGCCGGACATTCCGGAACCTTCTAGAACATTCCCGATGAAAACACCGGAACCATTCTCCAACTCCGAAATAGGACTTTCCTTATATGAATCTTATTCTCCGGACCATTCCGGATCTCCTCGTGATATCCTGGATCCCATACGAGACTCCGAACAACATTCGGTCTCTTTCTCATCATTCCATAACTACTCAAACAACGTTGAATCCTTAAGTGTGTCTCCCTACGGTTCGTGAATTATGCGGACATGATCGAGACACTTCTCCGAACAATAACCAATAGAGGAATCTGGAAATTCATATGGCTCCCACATATTTCTACGATTACTTTGCAATCGAATGAACCACTTACATACGATACCAATTTCCCTTTGTCTCACGATAGTTTACTTATCCGAGGTTATGATCGTCGGTATCTCTGCATACCTAGTTCAACCTCGTTACTGATAAGTACTCTTTTCTCGTTCCCGCGATATGTGATACCTTGTGAGCCAGTCACATGCTTGCAAGCTAATTGGATGACATTTCACCAAGAGGGCCTAGAGTATATCTATCCGTCATATGGATGGACAAATCCCACTCTTGATCCATGTGTCTCAACCAATACTTTCCGAACACTCAATGCCACCTTTATAGCCACCCAGTTATGGTGTGGTGTTTGATGTCATCAAAGCATCCTTCCGGTGAAGGTGATATGCATGATATCATGGTCGAAGGAATTAGGTTACTATGTATCAGAAAGCATATAGCAATTGAACTATTAAAATGACTTGATCTTTATGCTAAGCTTATCTATAGGAGTATGTCCACCATATCATTCTCCTAACGATATGATCTTGTTGTTAATAACATCTCAATGTTCATGATAGGGAAACCACAATCATTTATTAACCAACAAGCTAGTATTATATAGAGGCTTTACTAGGGACTTCAATTTAAGTTTACAAATCACACAAGTATTAATGTTTCCTTGTTAATACTATTATAGCATGAATGTAAACATTTATCATAAACACAAAGATATAATAATAACTATATTTATTATTGCCTCTAGGGCATATCTCCAACAGACTGAGAAGATGGGGTTGCACACCATCTTTCAGGCAAAAGAAGACTACAATGTTGAGTTGGTCTAGCAGTTCTATGCCACGATGGTCTTTGGGGAGACTACTGACATTCCTCTTGAGTGGATGTCCGGTACTACCATGGTTCGCTCCAACATGGTTCAGTTTGCTCACATTCTTGGATTACCTTTCAATCCCAATGGCCCGAGTGGTATCTGGATGCATGTACATGGTCAGTCATATGATAAGAATCAGTTGGCCCCTATTTATTCTCAGAATGGTGTGGTTGGGAAAACCACCAATATCAAGCTCATTTACAACATCTTGCCTCGCAAGTTCCGCCACACTCTCACCCCCAAGGCTGGCAACAAAGATGCAATGAGAGGTGCGGAGATCAACCTGATGGCTCACGCTCACACTGTGTATATTCATGGTCCAGCTCATCCAGGTGGTGCTATTGATGTTATGGATTTCATCTATCAGGATTTGTACAAGTGCATCACTGACAAGAAGTGTCCTCGGTTTGCCCCATATGTGATGAAGCTCATTGCTTCCCTCACTCCTGCACTCCCTTTCTCTATCAGGATCTTGTTCCCCACACGGCTGCCAAATTACAGAGAAGGGGGCCCCTACCACCAAGGCTCCTCGTGGTTACCCTCTAGCTCAGGACGTGTTTGGGGATGATGAGATTGAGGCTAATGACTCTGTCAGTGACGGTTCTGAGGAGATACAGGCTCCACCGTCTCGTGGCCCTAGGATGAATCATGCTAGCAATGCATATCGCTTCAACATGTCTCAGGAGGAAGTGCATCAGAAGGTGAAGAATGCCTCATGGTGTAAGAAGCTCCTCCTTTGTCGAAATATTGACATTCGCCATGGACAGTGTGATGCCTACAAGGCTAACATGAATGTCATGAAGGAACTCAAGCGGATCAACCATCCCATGGATGTTGATCCTTCTCAACAGCAGGCATCAGATGGCACTCTCTCCTATGGTCAGTGGAGTCAGGGTCGTGTGGACTGGTCCATGTTTGAGGATGTGTCCTCTTCTTATCGCCCTCACGACCAGTGCTAGACTCAGGATGACGATGATGATGAGGATGGTGACGAGGATGAGGAGGATGATGAGGATGCCGATGAGGGCTACAGTGGCTAGTGTCTTGGGGCGTGTTAGTAGTGCTTTTTTCCCTTTTTGGCGTCTTGATGCCAAAGGGGGAGAATTTGCCACATGTTAGGTTGCTATCGGGATTTGCATGGGTCCACGGGGCTTCACTTTCCCTCGATTTGCCTCTTTGAAGCTCCATGTCTTTTATCCTAGTTGCTTGAGATTGGTTTGAGAACTTTATGTGTGATGTGTTATGACTTGTGTACCCGGTTATGTCTAAGACTTTGCTTTATCTAGCTTATCTACCTAGTCTTTATCATATATTGTCATAACTTGCTTCACAATCTAGCAAGGAAATGATCCTAGGATGTGTGATCTTGCATTCAAAAGAAAAGCAAAATTGGTCACACATCTAGGGGGGGCTTGCTATGTTGTAACATTGTTTTCTAGTAAACTTGTTATCTATCCCATATGCAAATCCTTGGGTTGTCATCAAACACCAAAAAGCGAGAGATTGAAAGGGTATTTTATGCCTTTCACATTATTTTGATGTTTGTTGACAACATTTGTATTAGTTTAATGCTTTGCTAGATGTTTTAGGAGTTATCAGATTTATTGTGGCCAATATATAAACATATGGTGGGATGACTTAACAGGAACAAAAAGGGATGAAAAGATCTGAGTCTGGCCGGACTGTCCGGCTGGAGTGCGCCGGACTGTCCGGCCCATTCGGAGTTTCCGTCCCAAAGAGGCTGGAATGTCCGGCCGTGGAATTTCGCCAGTTTTTCTCACCAGGTGTGGACGTTCTGTGAGGCACTTCGGACACTACATGGACACTGGACGGACTCTGGCCGGAAACTTGGCCAGGCCGGAGTGTCCGGCTGGTGTGGAGCGGAATGTCCGGTATGGCCGGACTGTCCGGCTCACACAGGTCGGACTGTCCGGCTTAAGTGGCTCCAACGGCTCTAAATTCTGGGGCCCTATAAAAGGACCCCTTCTTCTACCTTGGAACCCGCTCGACCTGCTCAAGAACACAAACTCCATTAGAGCCACCCAATCTACAAGATCTCTTCATCCAACCATCCAAAGTCATTGATCTTTGGAGAATCGAAGGAGGAGGCCTTGATCTATAGCTTCACCAAGAGATATCTTCTTCACCCTCATTCACTTGAGGGCCCCCAAGCCCTAGTGTTTCTTTTGACACCCTAACTTTTATTTGGTTCTTACAAGCTTTTCTTTTATTGTTTTGACAACTTGCTTGTATTTGGGAGCCTCTAATTAAGTTGTGGATGTGTGCCCCGAACTTGTTGTAAAGGTGACGGCTTCCACCTTGAAGGTTGCCGATATAGTGGAAGGTGAATCGATCCCCTTGGGGTGAGGTTCATCGGAGAACAAGGGAGGCCTTTCGTGGCGTAGGTGGTTTGATACCACTCCCTCTCCAAACATAGACGTACTTCCCCTCAAAAGGAAGGAACTACGGGAAACAAATCCTTGTGTCTCCGCGTCCACCACTTTGGTTACTTCTATCCTTTACCGCACTTTACTTACTTGTTCTTGCTTAGTGTTGTGCTAGTTGTTGCTTGCTTGACATATAGGTAATTTCACCTTAGTTGCATAATCTAGAGAATTTACCTTTCTTGTCAAACCCTAAATTGAAAAAGAAGAAAATTTGAATTAGCACCTATTCACCCCCTCTAGGTGCCCATACGATCCTTTCAGCCGTCCTCTTACGATGACCTTCGCATCTTCGGCTGCCACTGCTACCCTAGCACCACCGCCGCGCACAAGCTCGCGCCGTGCTCTCTCCCTTGTATGTTCCTCGGCTACCCGGCCAACACCAAGGGCTACCGCTGCTACGACCCGGTCTCGCATAGTGTCTTCACCTCACAGCACGTTTACTTTGACGAGTTGGTGTTTCCGTTTCAGCAGGTACCCTCGACGACGACCCCGGCGCCCATTGGCCCTCCTGCGGTCGGCCCTCCACGCCAACGAGTGACTGCGGCGGCCCCTCCTGGCTTCGCCCCGCCTGGTCCCTCGGTTCCCATACCCGCATCGCCCCCTGGCTCGCCGGCCTTCGAGGCTCCGCTCTCGCTCGAGCCCACGCCGGTGCCCTCGCCCGCACCTTCACCAGCGCCTGTGCCATCGTCACCGCCCGCGACGTCGTCGTCTGTGTCACCCCCGACCAGCGCGGCCTCTTCTTCGCCAGCCCCGTCGTCGCCCGCTTCGTCGTCCTCTCCCGCCGCTGCCCCAGCCGCGGCCGCTGCTCCCCCTGCGGGTGTGCTAACCCGCGCGCGTGCGGGCGTACGTCGGTTGTCCACACGCTACCCCGCCGATCAGTACGTATGCACGGCGTCTACGTCCGAGCCATCGCCGGTGCCCACCTCTGCCTAGGCCGCCTTGCGCAACCCGCCGTGGCACGCCGCCATGCGGGAGGAGTACGACGCGCTGCAGCGCAATCGGACCTGGGAGCTGGTCCCTCATCCTCCTCGCGCCAACGTCATCACCGGAAAGTGGGTCTTCAAGCACAAGCTCGGCCCGGATGACAAGCTGGAGCGCTACAAAGCGCGTTGGGTAGTCCGCAGATTCGCCAACGCGCCGGCGTCGACTTCACGGATACGTTTGCCCTGGTTCTCAAGCCGGGCACAATCCGCACCGTTCTGCACCTCACCGCCTCTCGCACGTGTCCGGTGCACCAGATGGACGTCTCCAACGCCTTCCTTCACGGTCATCTCTCTGAGCAGGTGTACTGCCAGCCGCCCATCGGCTTCGTCGACACCAAGCACCCGGATCATGTGTGCTTGCTCTCTCGGTCCTTGTATGGACTGAAGCAGGCGCCCCGCGCCTGGTACCAGCGCATCGCCGCGTTCCTCCATCATCTCGGCTTCCGCTCCACGCGCCCCGATGTGTCGCTCTTTGTCTATCGACAAGGCACCGACACTGCCTACCTGCTATTATATGTCGACAACATCATCCTGACGGCATGCACTGATGGGCTCCTTCAACAACTCACCGACCGCCTTCGTGCTGAGTTCGCCTTGAAGGATCTCGGCCCGATCCACTACTTCCTCGGCATCGAGGTTGTCCGGCGCGTGGACGGGTTCTTTCTTCATCAGCGGAAGTATGCTCATGAGATTCTTGAGCGCGCAGGGATGCTTAATTGCCACCCCGCGCCCACTCCTGTCGACACGAAGGCCAAGCTCTCGGCTAGTGATGGGTTGCTGGCCTCCGACGCGCCGTTCTACCGCTCCATCGGTGCCCTGCAGTACTTGACGCTGACACGTTCGGAGCTGTAGTATGCCGTGCAGCAGGTGTGCTTGCATATGCATGCTCCCCGGGATGCTCACTGGTCAGCGGTGAAGCGGATACTCCGCTATATCCGCGGCACCATGGACTTCGGCCTCTCCCTGCACGCCTCGCCCGCCTCGTCCTCGAACGACATCGTCGCCTACTCGGATGCGGACTGGGTTGGCTGCCCGGACACGCGGCGCTCCACCTCGGGCTACTGTGTCTACCTCGGCTCGTCGCTCGTCTCTTGGTCCTCCAAGAGGCACCCTACCATGTCTTGTTCCAGCGCCGAGGTCGAGTACCGCGCCGTGGCTAACGTCGTGGCTGAGTGCATGTGGCTTCGTCGGCTTCTCTCCGAGCTTTCTTGTCCTGTCGACAAGGCCACAGTGGTATTTTGTGATAACGTATTGGCTGTCTACCTCTCCGCCAACCCCGTTCATCATCGATGCACCAAGCACAGTGAGATGGATATCCACTTTGTCCGTGAGCAGGTTGCCCTCGGTCACGTTTGAGTTCTTCACGTGCCGACTTCTCAGCAATTTGCAGATATCATGACGAAGGGATTGCCGTCGACGACTTTTCCTGAGTTTCGCTCCAGTCTATGTGTCGGTGCTGACCCTTCGACTGCGGGGGGGGTGTTGAGATATATATTGTATAGATATAGGTCCCCATGTATTTTAGGGTTGTACCTGTAATTGTGTCTACATATATGAGAGCAGCCGGCCCTATTGGGTCTATGCATTGTCCCATATTATTCTACAATAAAGGAGACTGACGGTGAAGAGGAATCCGATGGATTTCAAGCCAGAACCCAAAGGCGATGATGCTGAACCTGAAAGATCTCCGACATTGATCCAGTGATTCGAATACCTTCTTCACGGAATCCGATGACTGCCACCTTACAACCTCAAGATCTCTGAATCTAATGTGTGACCCCAACTCCCTCCCCCATCTCAGCCTGCGAGAGCGCTGGTTCCCTCTCCTCCGCTTGCTGCTCTGGCGGCAAGAGGGAGGGGGACCTCATTCATCCGTATAGTAGTTAGGGTTAGAGTTGTTTTGTTGTGGTGCATCATTAGGGTGGTGGGAGCGGCACCTAGGCAAATAAATCTTTCTCAACTCTACTCTCACACTGACGACAACCTCTACGGTGGAGCCTCGGAGGTGATGGTAATGTGTGTTGTTCGGTCCTTCAGATCAACAACTTGGTCTTCTCACTGTTCTTTAAATCTGATGAGATTTGTTTCTTGGTGTATCCCTCACGTTCGTCGTTATCCGCGATGATGCTGGCGGCTAGGGAGAGATGGTTTATCTGGAGTGAGGATGTTGATCTGAGGTGGTGGATATGTCGTTCTTCTCCGACTTCATCGATAGAAATCGGTTGATCTTGGTCCAAGACAACACGAGGACGTCCCCCGGTCAACATGCCACATCAACATGTGTCTCGCTGCGTGCAGCGGGCCTGTTCATCAACTCATGCTCGTTGGCGATGGTGCTTTCTTGGATAATGGCAATGGTGGAGGTTTGATGTTTTTTCCGGCATTCGTCTCGGCGGGGTTGGAGTTGGGCGGTGGCCGCTGACTTCGCTAGTTGCAGGAAAACCTAGGGATCGATTTGTATTTCTCGACCTCTTATGGTTTTATTTATAAAGTTTTTAGGATGATTATTTTATCTCGGTTTGTATTTTAGTTTTCATTGCAATTTGATCTTCAATTAACGAAATATATGTGGTTGCACAAAATAACAAGTTCAAGGCGTTCAACAATCAATTTTGGTTCTGTACGGTGCATAGCACGACGTGACATATTATCTACAATTAAACATACTTTAGTCGAAAGTGAAGAGTAATTAATTATAATTGATGGGCGCATGCATGCCTAGCGAATTAACCAAAGTCACGTCCAGGGAACGACCGACAATTTTTCAGTGTGCACTTGGTACGTGCCAGTACCAGTGCAACTAAACAACACCCAGCTGAAATGTTTCGAAAGAAAAAAAAAATAGCAGCACCCAAACCTGTTAACAATTAATTGATCTTGAAAAACAGTCGATGGTACTGGTAATATTAGTACTAGTATAGTACGGAGTACTACAATAGACTTCGAGTTTAGGCATGTATGCATTGTCCATGCTCGTCGGTCGGAACGATTGATCACATTCTGCTCGTGCATCGCTGCATGATTCTAGTGCGGCGTTGTCTCGCCATGGTTTGGGGCAGTCAGAGACGGAACAAAAAGCCTCGATCTTTTTTGTCCACTTCCTGGCAAGACAAGAACATGCATTGCGTGGCTAGCTGTGGCTCCATGTTCTCTCTCATGCGTCCAGCTCAAGTTATCTACGCCGCTGGTTTTGTTTTCTTGGTATATAATTTTCGCATGAAGTTGATGATGCTTTGATCGGCCAGGTGGTTTAACGAGCTACTTTCCAGATCCAATCCAGCAACAACTAATATGGATCGAAGAAAGTACTACTCCTCCGTTTAGAAATATAAGATGTTTTAGATTTGTAAGGAGCTGTATCTAGACACGTTTTAGTGTATAGGTTCAAACGAATCTAGACACTAAAAGGTATTTAGATACATCTCATTCACAAACCTAAAACATCTTATATTTTCAAACAGAGGAAGTAGAAAACATGCTTTAGAGAAAAGAAAAGAAAAGAAAAGTAGTACGGAGTACTAGCAGATTATAAGATAGGAGTAGAATCATTTCAAAAGAGTATATTTTGGCAAATGTTCGATTATGAAGCTTCACTAGGCTCCACAGCATTAAACATGTGTTGTTCAAAGGAGTACGTAGATGACTTCTCCAAGAAGTCCAACCATTGAAATTCTCGCGGGGGAGCAGATCAGGAAGCTGATCCGTCGCCCAATCAACCGCAGACCATCGAGGTACCACCATCCGAGTCCGAGGTCACCATGTTGAAAATCCAAGCCTGTATCGTGACGTCTCCTTCAGAGGCAAGCCCATAGGCAACAATCAATCATCCACAACGCATCTATTAGTGGAGTATATGTTTTTTTAAACACCGGGAATCAAGCTAGCTAGCAGCAGGCCGCGAGCAAGCAAAAGAAGCAGCGGACAAGGGAAGGATCGGATCCAGGGGACAGCGACGGGCAGCGGCTGCCCACCCATCGCAGCAAAGATAGAAAACACAGCACGGAAAACAGGCCGTTTCTGCGCAGGTGAAGGGGGGGGATGGCGTCTCGCTATTAGGGGGGGGCGCGGTTGGGGCGTTGGCCGTCGTCGTCCCCCTGCCCTGCCCTGCCGACGGACGGCGACCGCCGAGCTAGCCAGCGACGCACCCTCGGCGCTGTGCGCGGGGCGCTGCGCGGTCCTTGTCTCGTAGAGCTGGAGTCCTCGCGCGTGTATCGTACAGCGACTGATTCTTCTGTTTCTGAAAAGAAAAAAGAGGGTTCATTCCGAGTGCTAGGTTTGTCAGCTTGTGCATACATACATAGTTTTGGCTCGGTTGGGAATGAAGGGGCATCTGGTGGCCCAGATCCATGAACATGTAAGTACTCCCTCCGTTTCAAAATATAAGATGTTTTAGGTTTGTGCTAAACAAGTCTAAATACATTCTCTTCACAAACCTAAAACATCTTATATTTTGAAACGGAGGGAGTACATCCTAAGCTCATCCACATCCAAGATGATTAAAGTTCAGGTGAACTGGTGCTAGAATGGCACCAATTTAATGTTGGGCGAGTTTTAAGTTTTACTGTTTAAGCACTACTATATATATATATCACCCGAGACGATAAGTGTACTAGCTAGACTCAAGACTGAACAAGGGTCGAAACACTTGTATAACTAGCCCGACGCAAACTGAAAATGAGGAGAGAAGGAAACAACACAGGTTCTGGCTGGCCAGAGTCTAGCACCGTCAGGCGTCAGCGATCACGTTTGGCATTTCAGTTGCATCTCCTACGTCTCCAGCTGGTATAACTCTTTTCAGTAACTGGAGTTCTGGACACGGAAACATATAGCCTTCCAAGTGAAGGGAAAAGGTGGCTTGTAGCCTTTTCAACTTTGTCATTACCAAACTGTCTATCAACAAAAGTATTAAGCGCATTCAGAAAACAAAGAGGATATCTGCAGCACATGACATTTCAGGCACTAATACCCACGATTGGAAAACTGGCACTTCAGCAGAGGCACAGCATCAGGCAGCCGGCCGATGCATCATCACGAGGGCTGCTTTATCGTCAACTCCGCTCTCAGATGCAGCATGCCGTCGATGAAGAAGAGGCTGTCGTCAGCCATGAACGTCGACCACGGGATCGCAAAGAGGTTCCTGTATCCAACCGCCTTGCCACCGGTGAAGGTGTAGTTCCCCTTGTACTTGCTCACAAACTCCCCCGACGGTCTTGTCCTTGCAGCAAACTCGTAGTCTACTGTCACACTCATCGAACCCTTCTCTTGCATTCCAAGGAAGAGGCCAAAGCAGTAGAACGTGCTCTGCTGCTCCATGTTACAGTGTGCTGAGAGGAAGAAGCCCTGGCCTGCGAGATGGAACGCCTGCGAGTATATCCGCCCTGACGGGAAGAGACGAGAGCACTCGTCGCGCTTTAGATCCAGGTATGCTATACACTGCGGGTAGGGTCGGTCAAACTCGACCACTTTCAGAGGTCTGTACTTGTAAGCTCGCTCTGCAAACTTCTGGCACGTCATTGTATCTGCTGCAAGAGCACGTTGACGGTGAGGCGCGTCGGCTTTGTACAGAAGGGCCTCCGTCACACATTTAGTCGCTTGCTCATGGTCTATATCAGTGCATGTCAGGACCTTCCGCAGCTTTCTGCAGGTCATATGACTGAAGCGCACTAGAGGAAGTAAACGAGAACTCAAGATCTCGCGTCTTTCCTCCGATTTAGGATATTGGGCACGCGCCCACCTGAGCAGGAAGTCGTAGATGGCATCTTCAGATGCCACCTGTAGTTCATTACTTGACAAGATGGCTTCGACCCCGGCAAGAGGGATATTCATCACTTCATCTTGGAACCTGAAATCAGACAAGCCATACCTTGAGTGCCCTTGATAGTGACTTTGTCTACACTTTCCATGAAAAAAGAGAGGAATAAGTAAGCTCAATCTGATGGAAATCACTCACTTAGTCAAATCCCTGTATTTATTGGCAAGAAATTCCTTGGCTGCATCTGTCAGAGGCTGAACTGCAGTTGCCATTGAAATGGAGCATGGGAGATCTAGATAGAGTAGTGCAGATTCTGGGGTCATCGGCAAGCTTGTTAGCAACTGGCTGCAGTGCCTCATGCAAGAAACAACCTCAAATTTGTCAGCGGCCATCAAGATATCGAGCAGAAGAGTGGGCTCAGTCGTTGACAACTTCCCACTGTACATAAAGCTTAAAAGCTCCATAAGGGCACTTTCCTCTGATCAAAGTAGAACGAAAACAAGCACCCATAAGGTTCAACGAAATAATTCAATAAAAACGGACCATGTTTCCAAGTTTCTTTCATGATTTCATTATAAAGCAAAACAAAGTGCGTCGAAAACTTGGAAACAGGATCCTTTCTTTACCATAGTTAATGATGCTTTTTTTATTTACACTAAAAAAACTAATAATATAAGCGCGGTGCCTTATCTGGATCAACTATAAGAAGCGGAAGAACGAGTTCACTTGAGCTATCATATTACCTGAATCATTAATCCTAAGTGTTGCATGCCTCTGATCTGATTCTTTCATGCCATTTGAGAAAAGCTAAGAAGCACAAAGCTATTAGAAAACTAAGTAAACTGGTTACAGAATCAGCACAGCTTAGAAGGTTATCAGAATTACCTTGAAAAAGAACTGACTTTTTGCAGCAAGAATAGCTGAACTGATATAAATAGTATTCACTCGTAAAACTGGTGTGCTCACTACGGTCCAAGAAGAGTCAATATTTTGTCCTTCATCACCTGTGACAATACCAAGATCAGAGAGAGAAACACAAAAACAGGAGCCAAAGGTAGAGAACAGAGTCACTAAAATTTTACACCAAGGATCCGATCATGACTCCACATAAACATTCGAGTAACAAAGACCACACCAAGTATTAAAATGTTATGTAATTAATTAGTATTTCATGCTGCTCAAGTATCCACTAGAAGACCAAGTTCAAGCCACCAACAAGGAAACAAGGGTTTAACTCAGAGTTGGTGGTTATCTTGCTAGGATTGGAATCCAAACAGTATATTACACATGGAGAAACAGGCAACCATGGGCTAACTACTGAATCTATGGTTTGTGCCAGTATCGAATACTGGTAATGGTACAGGACATTTGTAATACTTGAAAGTAAGTGATATCAAGCGCTGTAATATTGACCCTAAGTTTTTCAATAAAAAAACTAAAATGAGATAGAGGTCAACAAAAACGAAAGCAGTCATGTTGACGTTAGATGTATAACAAGAACAGGATTGCAGAGAGTTCTGGAGAGCCCCTTCTTCTGTCGAAATATTTGAAGGATCATGCCTGATTATATCATCATTTTCATTATGAGGTGATGAAACAATTTCTACATCCACATACACATTTGAAGATAATACTCTGTTCTTCCTATTTGTTGTAAATTTTCTGATAATATACATTCAGTTGTATAAGGGTTGGTTTTCTAGGTAAGCAATTGGCAGATTTGATGTAGCAATCAGGCAAGAAAAACGCCTCTAAATTTCCTGTGACGTCACTCACTCAATCTAACCTAACTCTCAAAAGAAAATTAATTCAATATGGAAATCCAGATTTTGGTACTAATAAAGATTTCATGATAGCCTAACTAAAAACCATTCTAAAAGGACACTATCACACTTACAACTTTCAGCTGTCATACCATCTGGACCAACGCTAGGTGGAGATTCTTCTATCATTGCTACAGGTTCCTCTTGGTTTTCTTCATATGCATCACATTCTTCTGCTTCAACTTCATTGCAATTTGTCTGGTCTGACATGTGTGTTGCAAACTCTGCAGGTGAAAATTTAACTAGCTATAAAGGGAAGAACATTGACACATAGCATGTAGATACATCAATTAAGCTGAAGCACAGTCCCTAAATTATGTGAGATAACTATATAAGGAAGATAAGCCACTGAGCATAACAAAACGCATCGAAAAAAATGCCAATCATGTTATTGGGTGACAATACCCATATGGTCTACATTTCATGAGCGCAGCACTGAAACGCCTCACTTCGCACAGTCACACCCCAAGGATTATGGAGATGTCATCCTTGGGCTATGTATCAGCCAACAACCAATCTCATCCCAATCCTACATTTTCTGTCAAACAAATACGTGTCTACAGATTTGCTGCATTCCATTTGGACGTGTAGAGAATAAATTTCTATGCGTCTACTGAACAAATTTCATACTGATTCATCCGAGGAAACATTTCAGTGCCACTGTATGTATTGTTTTCTATCGCTGCTCCCTTGCCATAATACTAAAACTCGAAGAAAAAAGTCTGCTAACTAGAGGAATAAAAATTGACCAATAAATTACGAAATAAGCCACAGATCACATTAAATATTAATCCATAATCTAATCGCGTGGGGAAATTCAAAATTTACACCAGAATCATACGAGTACCTCTCTCCTTACGGAGCTCCTCGCGACGGCGCTTGCGTTGGCGCGCCCAATCGGCGAGGGATCCTCCGCCAGCGTCTTCATGGAACCCAGGCGCGTCTTCGCTGGCAACGACCTCTATCCGCAGCACCCTGTCGGAGAAGTTGACCGAATTAAACGCGAATTCGAAGCTGGGCCCCCCGTCCCCGGGCGCGAAGTCCGGGTCCATCTCCGCCTCCCCCGCCGCCGCCGTGGACGCGTCGCGGCCGGCCATGCGCTCCGCCGCCTCTGGAAAGGGGAGGGAGCGCGGGAAGAGTGGGGCCGTAACCCTAGCCGGCGGAGGCTCCCACGAGAAGCCGAGGGAGGAGAGGGGAAGGAGGAAGGTGGAAGAAGGAAAGAATGTGGTTATATAGTAATAACGGGTTAGTCGAGGGGCGGAATTGGGGAAAGGCGCGTCGGCGTGGAAAGCATGTGCTTTCATAGTTAGATGTTATACATTATGTCGGAACTTGGATTTAGGATTGTTTTTTTTTCCTTTAAGCTTGGTCATGATTTTTCATTTGAAAATTCGTGTACTTTGACCAAGATCATCAAAGAATATCATACTCCCTCTGTTCCAATTTACTCTGTGCGTAAGTTTTTTTGGGTTTTTCCAAATTACTCTGCGCGTTGCGTCTGGGAGTAACTGCTTCCTAAATTACCCCTCCGCCGTTTCACCTCCTAGCCAGCTATCCTGGCGTGTGAATCGTTCTAATCCCATCTATAGCAACCGCCCCTTCCTCTCCTCCTCCCAATCTCCAATCCCGTGAGAGTGAGAGACATGGAAGGGGCCAGCCAAGGCGACGAGGAGCGTGACGGCCGCGGGATGGATCGACGTGCGCCCAGCCACGGCCGCGAGCACAGATTTCGCGGGATTCGGCGCCGCACGCTCGCGAACATGTCCAACACCGATGTGATGCTCCTGGTTTCAAATGACAGTCCCTGGTTGTGCTTCGCCGGTCAGACACCATGGCCGGCTCTGCCATGGCCAGAGCCTCGTACATGGCCGATCAAACCAGCCTGCTGCGGCCGATTGCTGCCACCCGCATCGGCGTCTCCGCTGCTTTCGTTCCCGTCGGCGTCGCAGATTCTGCTCCCGTCGGAGCCACTACTCCCGCTCCCGCCGACGCTGCTGCTCCCGTTCGCTCTAGCTCACTTGGTAGATGCGACGATGGGCAAGACGGAGGGACACGAGCCAATACAAGTGCGCCCGTAGTTTTTAGGGGCAACAACGTCCAGCTGCGGTGAAAAGGGGCTCTCCCGCTGCTCTCCTTGGTATCTGAGCTTTTGCTTAGGCGCAGAGTAAACTGGAACAGAGGGAGTAGTACATCGTCAAAGGAAGCAGGAACCCACGTATTTTATCTGAAAATATGTGTACGTGTGTATAATGTATTTTACATATTTTCTCCAGTGACTTGGATTCTTATGTAGACGCATTTTAGTGTATAATGTATTTTACATCCTTTTTAGGGCAGAGGAAGTATATTTATAGTCTCCAGTCTAACTCGTAACTTCAGCTGCAGTGAACCCGAGTTGCCCCTCACATGAACAATGCACCCAGTACCAGTAGATATATTTCACTACTGTCATGTTTTCATGCTGGTCATCATACAACTACTCTTCACTCTCCGGAAGCATGAAGGGGTGACGTACCAAATAATCATACCACTTGCCGTGCAAACACTTAGAAAAGGTTATATCAGCATGTAAGTGCCTTAGACAAAAAAAAAACCTTCTGAAAGTCGAATTCTTGGCCTCCTCAACTAACATGCTAATTTACATAGAAGTTCAGTTTACATAGGATAGGCGTACCACGCAGCTTGCAATGTACAGGATCACTGGATCTACCAACAATGAAGGAAATGTCAGCAACATAAGCCATATGTATTACACCTTTGATTGATTTACTGTGTGAGGATCAGATCCCAGAAACCGCAGATGAATGGTGCCACTCTCATTTTCTCCTGCTGGATAAGGAACCTCCTGTCGTCCTCAATCGGGCATGCCGCCCTTCCAGTCGTGCTTGAAGTAGTTTTGCCTTCAGGGTATTCTCTTTCACCCCTACTGGCAGTTCCGGCGAGCATTCAAATATCTCGCAGCCCGAAGGCATGGATTGGTAGTTCCGTTGCTGTGATGGACTGTGGGGATTACACAGATCCCCCGAGTTAGTGCCTTCACAAAACAGACTTGTTCGGGAGTAATGATCAAGGGATTCCTGGCCCAGACAATCAGCAAGTCGACCCTCCAAATTATGATTTAAAGCATCGATGTGAGATCCTCGAGATATATTGGTGTAACTGACTTCTGCTGGAGCAATTCCAGTGCTGCCGTGGGAGTTAATTTCTAGAGTTCTGTTGACATACTGTGGGTTGCTGTTACTAGACCTTGCCTTGTCTTTCTGTGCATAGATTGGCACACACCATATATGGGAACTTTCACCAGCTGAGCTGTACGAGTATCCTAATGTTCTATTTGGTTCACCCGTGCTACCTGTGCCGCTTCTGTGAGGTCCGGTATGGCGATGATTCCGGTTGCCATTTCCATGCATGTTCAGCTCAAAGCAATGCAAGTCACTAGCAACAGAATCATCATCATCATCTTCTTCTTCAGCTACCTGAGGAGCACTTGTGGTGCCATTCAAATGGACAGACTCAAGGGATTGCCTACGTAAGCTAGAATCTCGCCTGGTATAATTCATGCATTTGACATCATTATTCTTAGAGCTAGCTGATTTTTTAGCAAGAAGGAAAGCCTCAATTTCACTGCTCAGCCTCTCTGTTACTGTAGCTTTCTGCAGCAAGTCTTGCTGGACATCAATATTCTGCATTTGCATTCTTTCATCGAGCCACGCTTCCGAAATATGAAGCACTGACTTATCAAACTTGTGTTCATAATTTACATGCCTTTGTTTTAGCAGGCTGACTTCATCTTCGTAGTTCCGAATTCCCAATGCAAACTGATCGCAAAGGTCTTCTAAGAGGCGATTTGTTTTCTTCTCCTTCTCGAGGTCCTTAATTGCCTTCAGGAATGCTGATTTTATCTCAGATAACTCCCTGCCAGACTTCCTGTGGAGATCCTCGGAATGCCAACGAAGATATCTCTCACCCTCTACATCTTGCAGGGAACAAAGGGCTCCTTCAATCTTCTCTCGATTCTTATTCTTCCGAACAAGTTTGTCCTCGGAGAGCTGCCTCATTAGCGAAGCAACTTCATGGCGGTATCCTCGTCTCTCTTGCTTAAGTTCTTTAATATGTGTGTGTGCCTGCTGTAATTCTAACTTTAAACCCTTAACCACTGACATATTAGCAGTTTGCTGTTCTTCCAGGCTCCAAATTCTATTTAGAACCTTCAATAGTTCTGTTGATGTATTAAGGTTATAACCTGCTACCCTTGATCTACTCTTGACATCCAAAGCACGAGCTTGGTTGATAGCCTGGTCTATATTTGAACCCTGTATAAATGGAGAGTTAAAGAATCATGTCTTTTTGAGGAATGTGCTTGGTCCTGTAATTCTTGCAAATTGAAGACATAGCTACAAACCCAACATATTGAATTGCATCAATGAATGAGGAAAAAATTGCAATTATCTAAAAAGAACTAATTCATGAAGCAGGCAATCTACCCCGATATAACTTCATTCTTCCTTGTCCATGCTAAAGAAAAATCATGCTTTTGTTTGTCTAAACAAATAGTCCCTCCGTCCGGAAATAAGTGACTTGGATTTGTCTAGATTCGCATGTATCTACACACTAACACGCGTCTAGATACAAGCGAATCTAGACAAATCCGAGTCACTTATTTCCGGATGGAGGGAGTAATAAATAGCCAGGAGAGCAGAAAACAAACTAAAATACTGTCTAGTGTTCTACTACTTTCAGGCTATCATGATTTCTTTTCAATGACAGCACATATTGTGCTCAAATTTTCAATAATATCTTCATAAAGCATGCATCTAAAAAAGCATGCTAAAAGGCATTCTTGCACTCTAAACATGTTTCTAACTAGATTCACGTATAACGAAAAAACAGAGGAATCAGGAGAACAAAGCCTAGTAGTATACAGTACCACATAGCACCATGCCCACAAGAAAAGGACATTGAAGCAACGAAAAGGGTAACATGGGAGAATATACACACCCTGGTTGAGCTGGTATAACTTGCAGGTGAAAAGGGTTGTACTGCATGACTCCTTTCTTGATACAACTTATGTAGATTCTTAGATGAATTCCTATCAAAGCCACTTGAACTCTGAGGCTGAATGGTAAGGAAGAAAGTAATTAGCAAACGATATCTTTGAAAACAAATCTAAATTACTCTAGATAAAATAACAGTTAATTCAGCACACGGCCAGTGGAAGAGCCACCTCCAGCGACTCCATGTGGTGGCCTGGGCTCATATGATCAACCTCTCTTGAGGAACGACGATAATATAGGGGCTATAAAGGACATTCCTTTAGGGAAAATGCTAGCTAACGGCTGCAGCAGTTAGTCTTGTCAAGGCTCCATTAAAAGCCCCACCACTGCAGACGACTAGGGAATCAAGAAATGACTTGCCATCTGGCAGGTAGGATTTCTTCAATGTTCAGATGTATCTTCTTAACATATGCACATGATTCTGTGTTTCTGACATCAAGGGGAGAGAACATTCAGCACAGAATAATGTAGAATAATGATGTGCCCTAGCAAGATTGAGGTTCAATGACATTGTTAGCATAAAAGAAAAAACTGCTAAATTCAGACATGTAATTTCGAGTTCGAGCATGTATAGAATAATAGGTAATGTGGATTACTTGAGTATCAAGAAAGCTTTAGAGTTGGGTTAGTTGGGTTCATAGTGTGTACAGTGGATCATGTCAATTCAGGGCAGGAAAGCAGGATTGATCTCGTGAAGATACCCAGTTAATTTGACATCTTTTACTTTTAGCTACTCATCTCATTGTGAGATCCATCTGAAAACGTAAACCTGGGTAGTTGCATAGTAACTATATCTTCTGGGATTTTACCTGTTTAGTCCTTAGTGTGACAAATAGCCTAAGTTTTTGGTTCCTGAAAAGAACCTCCACTAGCTTTGCTATACTCAAAACTTCTTGCATCTGCTTACCTGACACAATCACGCAGCCTTCTACTCCCTCCGTTTCAAAATATAAGATGTTTTAGATTTGTGAAGAAAATGTATCTAGACTTCTTTTAGTGTGTAGATTCACTCCAAACCTGAGTGAACCTACATACTAAAAGAAGTCTAGATACATTTGCTTCACAAAACTAAAACATCTTATATTTTGAAACGGAGGGAGTAGATCCTACTACTACTAGTATGGTAAGTCAAGGCTTCCAGCTATGAGTTTATTTGGCAATTTGAATCAGTGCAACACTCCACCAACCAAAGTGATAATGGCGAGTAGTTTACCAGCTATTCCATCGTCAGGGAACTTAATTGCATGCCAAGAAGCCAGTTGCTTTTAAATATGGTCAAAATGTCAGAGACCAAGATACACAAATAGGGCACTAGCAGGTTACATCTCACTACAAGAAGGTTTGAGCATGATGTGTACATAACTCCTGAGTCCTGACCGAATAAGCCTTCGTGCTGGATTGCAGATATAGGCAAATGCGCCAATGCCAACTACAATAGGCCCAGTTGGGCAAGGGAAACCAAACAACAGATTAATTGATAATAAGCTGCATGTACATTTAATGTAGAGTTTATCTTTCGTTGTGAACTCATAATCTGAGTGTTAGTGCTAACTGAATAAGAAGCGATATTGTCCAAAGTTAATAAAAAATGTTACTCTGGCTGGCTCGATGAGTTGAACATCTAGTTTGCAGCAACTCTACAAAATACTCCCATAATGATAAAGATGACTAATATGAATGCAATGAACTAAAACCCTTGACTTAACACCATCGTTCAAAATAAGAGAGGCGAAAACAACTTAAATAGTTCATAAATATCATAGTGGTTTGAAAACCTAAAACTAGCAAAATAAACGAAGTCCTGCAACATGTAAACAAAAAACATTCGACAAGTAGGTTAAATACCCGGACTTAATGTGTTAAACCCTGTATAAAAGCTCTATAGTGAAAACTGTAAACCAATTTAAGAACTTCAAACAGGTAATAAAACTAGGGGTGCCGAGCCAGCCCACCGGTGCTCGAGTGGCAGAAGCGTTCGTTGACCAACGGGGTGCTACCCCGTGTTAAAAAACACGCTGGAGAGGTCTCATCTACCTAACAACTTATAGCCAAGGGAGGGATCCTTCCCCCGTTAGTCAACTTAATAAAACTCTAAACTCAAATAAAATTAGTATATGAAACCTTCTGTAATCAACATCAAAGACAGAAAACATGATTCATCAATTGCTCGTCAAACATAACAGAGAACATGTCAGCTAAATTGTTAAACACAGGTTAAACCAATGATGCTATTAACTAAGCAAGAGCCACCAGTCATGACATGCAATTCGTGCTGCCCATAAAGCATTTCAGATGACTGAGGGAACCTGATATATTAGTTGAGTTGGTTTATTGCAAAACTTTCCCTTTCCACAGAACCAGAAATGTGAGTCTTGCTAAGTTATTTTTTAGTTCTCATAGCAAGGAAAATTATAGAACGTAACATTCTAGACTTTTGGTTGAAACTTTAGAATGCAGTTACGTTACTTACACATCACTGCATTGTATGACAAAAGTTTGACTCTTGCCAAATCTGTTCAACTTTATGTTCGCATAAGCAATTAAGTTTCTCAACTCTCAGCGAATGGTAGGGCAAAACTGTATTGATACCTCAACAGACCAGATAGGTCCACACAAGCCACCTAGATAATCCTAGATTGGTATGTCGAACATAGTTGTACATCAACGAAATTAATTGAAAGATGAATAACAAACATATCGCCACAAAATCAGTACCTTTAGTCAAAAAGGAGGTGCAGAACAACACATGAACAAAATGGTTCAGAACCTTTGGAGAGACTACATTTCAGCAATTTATCTATTTGCTCTGCTTGATGCAAAAACAAGCCCAATCATGTTGAAACAAGGCTGCTTTTATTGCTGCCACCTAAGGCATTTTCATCCAATTTCTGTGGCACATCAAAGTACAACCAAACCATAAACCCTCACATGACCCACAGCATGGTTGTGGCCAGTGAGTCCCCTACCATGTGGCACCTCGCCACACTGTGTGCTGGCCCTCCCGCATCACATCTCCAATCTCCCAGACTGATGACAAGCTGATGTGGCATCATTCTCGAGAAAAACTTTCATAGCTCATGTGTCAAGCAACACAAGCGCAAAATACACTATCTTTATCTGCACAAGCATATACTCCTGCATAGTTGCTCAATTTTAAGTTCTGAGAACCAATTAATTTTCTCTAATCTGAAGCAATGGTAGGTCAAAATTGTACTCTCTAGTAGCACCTTAAGGTCCTCAACAGACTAGAAAGGTCCACCTATCTTTTATTTGCACTACTCTGGCCCAGTTTGCTCGATTTAAGTTCCTACCAGCAATTAATTTTCACAGTTCATAAGCAATGGTAGGGCAAAGTTGTACTAACACCTCAAGGTCCTCAACAGACTAGAAAGGTCCGCGCTGCCACCTAGCGAATGCTGAATTGGTGGGTGGTCAAAGACAGTGGTACCAAAGAAAATCAACTCAAGGAATAGCACGAAACTTTACCGACATAAATTTATTATCTGTTTCCGATTAATGACGAACAATGTGCAGAACAACAAGTAAACTGAATCGAATAAGAAGATCAAAGAAAATTAACGGTTGCGACGGTTTGGTTTGGATTACACTATGGGCATGCTTGGAATGGATGTAATTTCTGTGTGTTAAAGCTGAACAATACCGGGTAGCACACAAAGTTTAAGCTGAATTCCAAACAAGGTCAACATACATGTTTAATTTCTGAGAGCTGATCCATCCGCATGTTTGTTGTGAAGAAATCGAGGAATACATATGGTACTAACCAACTAATCGCAGTTTGTGGCATCTTTATATGACAAACTGACACTGTAATACAACTAACAACCAAAATGGAAATGCTCACCTTATCCACATCGACGCCGACACCGGAAGGTCCGTTCCCGCTCCGGCGCCTCCGCCCCCCGCTGCGCCGGCCCTCCCGCGTCACGTCGTGGATCTCCCACAGGCTGGCGCCCAGCTGCCGCGCCGAAGCCGAAGCGGACGCGGAGCTCCTCCTCGGGGCCGGAACAGCATCAGCCATTGCGACCTCTCCTTCCCGGTCCGGCGAACCCGGTGACGCCTCCAGCTTCCACGACGGCGCCGGCGTGCCCGGCCCCGCCCGCCGCCTCGCCCTCCGGAGCAGCAGCCGCAGTGGTACCTCCTCCTCCTTCCCCTCCCTACGGCCGTCTCCTCTACGAGGACAGCCCGGACCCTGTGCGGCGTCTTCGCCGAGGACTGGACCCGCAACCTCCGCGCGCTCGCCCTGTGGGGCTCCTTCTGCCCCCCACTCTGGCACAGCCGAGGCGGCCGGTTCCATGCCTATGTCGGCGCCCGCGCGGACATGCACGCGAGGCATAGGGCTCCCTAGCCCATGCCACTAGCACTCTAGCAGGTGGCCGGAGAGAGAGAGAGAGAATAGGTGGGAGAGTTTTGCGGTGTGGGGAGGTGGAAAGGGCAGGCCGGAAAAGGAAGAAAGAGCGGAATGTGTGCCCAGTGTTCGCTGTGAGGCCAACATGGGACGGCCCTTGTTCAAGTTTTTGCCCCTTCCGCCTTTTTTCACGTCTCCGCCAATAATTTTTGAATTGGCCATAGTGAAAGGGCAATAAATTTAGAAGCTTTATTTTATAATAAATCGTACGTATAAATTCAAATTTAGATAAACTTTCAACATCTATCATTGACACTTCCCGACTACTTATAATAGATTGGTATGAACAAAACCACAGGTCATCTGAGAACCAACCCGTGGTTGGATGGTTAAGAGGGTGGTGGTACCCCAGCCTACCAGAGTTCAAACCCCAGGTTCAACGTTTTGGTGTTTTATAAAGGCGGAATATCCTTTCAGTGGGAGGCGATGTTTCCATCGATAGTGACACGTGTAAGACCCCGCACTGCTTACTCTTGTCCACTTGCGCTAGTGTATGCGCAACCCTATTATACTCACGGTTTACTTTCTGAATTGAGATCTCTGGATGAACTCTAAGTAGCTCAATGAGCAGTGAAGACTTGCCACACACCCCTTCCCTTCTCTCTCCCTGAGCTCCTGCTTTGAGAGTCGAGTGCTTGCGGCCGGGCCGACCCCGAGGCCTCTCCGGCGGCGAGGCCGGCCGGAGATGGCAAAGGGAAGGCGCCGGAGTAGGATTTAGGTTTAGTTTTTTTGGTTTCGGCTGTTTGCCGGTAGTTTGGAGCTGGTCTCTGGATCTTGGCTCCCAGATCTGGGGAGTAGGATCTCTTTTCTTGCTGCTTTGTCTCCTCTGGTTGGAGCAGGGAAGTGAGAGGAGGGTCACCGTCTCCGTTAATAAGCTTCGGGTTGCGGTTGGTGCGCTGGTGCTGCTGAGGTACTGCGCTTCTGAGCTTCTTCTGGCCGGCTGTGGAAGCGGGGGGGAGGAGCACAGAGGTGTGGTCGAGCGCATGGATGAGCCTCTCCTGGCCGGCCGTGGAGGCGAGGAGGAGACCCGAGTCCATGTGCTTTCCTCGGCTGCGACTAGCGATTTGTGTCGCTGGTTTCTGTGGTGTCGCCGCGGCGCACTGCTCCTTCTCTTGGCCGGCCGAGGAGGCGAGGAAGAGAAGGTGGGTGGTGCGGCGGCTGCAACGTCGCGGGCCCGGCGAGGGTTACTCGTGGAATCTGCTTCTTCTGCAGCAGCTCCCAAGCGCCGCCTCGCCGGTGCTATACTTGGCCAAGAGCATGGCCCTGCTGCGCCTGAGCTGGTGATCTCAGGCTTTACTTCCCTCCTTGGCTGGAGGGTCCTCTCTGATCCCGGCGTGGCGAACGACGCCGCCTTTCCATCAAGTGGTTCCGTCCCCGATGGAGGAGCTGGTGGCTGCGGCGGGTGGTCAAAGATCGGCGGCGACGATGGACCTGATCGCGTTTTCGCGAATTTTCTTAGGGTGTTTGTTGTAAAAGTTAAGGCTTGTGTTGTATTTTCTTTATTTCTAGAGGCCCTTCTTGTATTTGTACACCCACCGCCGTTTTAATGCAGATTCTAGGCCCTTCGGGGCTTCCCCGTTCAAAAAAAAAAGTAGCTCATGTATCTCCTTATAAATACACCAAAGTGCCAACCTATCCATCGCATTGTCTACCACAGCTTTAACTACTCAGAGACAGTCGGTTTCTATAGTTGTCGGCCAGCACCACAGATCAATGATGTGTTTGAGGCCTTCCATCCATGCATGGGCTTCCGCTTCCTCGACACTTGCACAATTTTGGATATGTTGCCAAGCCGAGAGAATTACAGCACCTGTCGAATCATAGTTGATTTCAGGGGCCACCCCGCTAAGCTACCCGCTACGAAGTTGGCCGGCTTCGCGGCGGACCGAGGGGTTTGCGAGAATGGCTGTAAACGACTAGGAACCCGAAAGTGTGACTAGGCTTGTCGATACCGCCAACCTAAATAGTACGGTAGTAAATGCTCCTCGAGCAATAGTAGTAAATAAGCAGTAAGGCATGACATAAGTACAGAATAGTAATAATGCCTCAAACTAGTTTGTGGCCCTAAGAAATTAAATATGACTCAAGCTAGGACTAAGGGGATTTATGGTCCCACATGCGGATAGTGCGATAGTCAAGGAACAAGAATCAAGTACTCGAGGTCCTACGGGACACAAGTGGGCGGATAAAAACCAGATCTCAGCTACTGCCCACTGGTGCTTCTTTCTTTAGTTATCCCATAACTACTCAATTCCGTTGTTTAGGTACCTCATTATTCAAAGACACTCACAACCCTTACACATGCAATTCTACGACTCGCATGGCTCAAACAACTCCTATAGTAATGGCTAATAGGATTGAGGTAACAAGTGAAAGAACATGTGGGGCCCCATGTGTGGTTTTGGTAATTAATGACAATCTCTATGGTCTAATGCTTGTAGCGAGTTGTACTTGTAGGAAGTGTCCAAATAGGCAATGCTTGAACCATATGTTGGCTTCAAGGTTTGGAGAAGAAGTGAAGAGGATCATGTGGTGACCAAGGTGTTCAAAGAATGATCCAAAGATTGGTCATGTGAGAATTAAACCTATGGCAAGTATGTCTTTAAGAATAAGATGGAGTAATATCTCTGGTGTACCTTTAAGGCATCAACATAATGAAGAAAAGAAGAAATGATGTGCAAGCTAAAGATGTGCAATATCTAGAAGATCTCATGCTTAAATCTTGCCATCCTCGGTGATCATGGATCAATGAAGACAATGTTAAAGTAAAGGTTTCCCCGTGTTATATGGGGGAGTAACTTGCAAGTCTTCATCAAGCAAGTGCATACAAGAGCAATCAAGAAAGGTGTTCCATCTTGAGAAGGACAAGACCGTCTACATCATAATCAAGTGGAATATGCGCAAGGCAAAGGTATGATCTTGATAGGGTTTCCTTCTTACCGGTCTCGTGGTGTTAGTTGGGGAGACCGGTTTATAGGATAGATAACCGTACTATCAAGAGGGGCTCTCAAGTGAGTAACTCGATCATATCTTTCTGACAGAGCTCAAACCTTTGCATACTTAGCATCATCCTCTCTTGGTTGTTATTTGGATCTTATCCATATGAGGTTCTAGAGCTTGTGGTAATATTCATAACAAGCTCTAGTTCATCAAAAACGGATTTCCCTCTTATATCATATTGCGTTTTTGATCCTTGAGGTTTTCCGGTTTCTCACCAAGGGAGGTATCTCACATTATAATACATGAAATGTTCTCACTTGGTGGTATCCAATATTTTCACTTTTTTGGATAGCTCTTGTTGTCCTCTTTCCAACAAAATTGGTTTCGGATCAATCGGAGTTTCCGAACTCTAGATATCGCCATTTGAAGTTTGCCTCTTATTTGGTCCAGACCGGAGTCTCCGGTCTGGCCGGACTGGAGTCTCCGGTGTGGTCCGGAATCTCCGCAGGAACCCCCGGGCGGCGCATCAGGATTATGGTTGGGACAGTCTGTGAGGGGGTCCGGAGGCTGGTCCGGAGATGGGTCAGAGTCTCCGGTCTCCGGTCTGGCAAGTCCCCAACAGGCAGAAAATGGTCATAAATATGTGGGCCTATAAAAAGGGGCCCTTCTTCCCCAATGACTCTGCTCGAGTTTTTATAGGCTTTCTCCTCCATTCTTGACCCTCTTGAGCTTGCTCCCCCTTCAATCCCCTCCTTGATTCTTGCATATACTTTAGGGATTTGAAAGAGGAGATCTAGATCTACAATCCCACCAATCCATCTCTTCTCTAAGTGAGGGGAACATCTTGGGATCTAGATCTTGGAGTCTTTTGTGGATTTCCTCCATTGTTCTTCCTCTCTTATTCCCCCACAAGCTTTTGTAGCTTTGGTGGAATTTGGGAGAGAAGGATTTGAGCACTACTTGTGTTCTTGCCATTGCATTTGGTGCATCGGTTTGAGTTCTCCCTAGAGGATTTGGTGAGTAAAAGTTGAGAAGCTTTTTACTCTTGGGTTCTTGGAACCCTAGACGGTTTGTTGGTATTGCAGGTTGTGGCCTTGGTGGCGTTTGTTGGGAGCCTCCAATTAGGTTGTGGAGAAGTGCCCCAACCTTGTGAGAGGTTCTGGTTTGCCATCGACAAGTGCACCGATAGTGGAAGTGTGGATCGAACCCATTTGGGTGAGATTCACCGGAGAATAAGGGAGGCATTTTGTGGCGTAGGTGGTTAGATACCACCCCCTCTCCAAATGAGACGTACTCCATGTTGGGAGGAACTCGGTAAAATATTGCCGCCCCTGCGTGCCTCGGTTATCTCTATCCCCGAGCTCTTACTTATGCACTTTACTTTGTGATAGCCTTCGTGCTTGAAGTATATATCTTGCCATCACATAGTTGTTTATCTTGCTTAGCATAAGTTGTTGGTGCACATAGGTGAGCCCTAGATTGTTCTAGGTTTTGTGCTTCACAAAGTAAACGCTAGTTTAATTCCGCCTTTGTTGAGTCACTCTCGGAAATATTTTAATCGCCTATTCACCCCCCCCCTCTAGGAGACATTTGTATCCTTTCAACAAGCTTCGGTGGGGTTTAAAAGTAAAGGCTCCGGGAGGTGGGGAAGAGGTACTCCCGACGCCATTCAGGAAGGACGATGGCACCCACAGGCGTCACCACGTTGGTGTCAAGATGACAAGGATTTCTCCCGACCCCTAAAAGATCCACACTCCCAGACGCTTTGTCGTGCTCCACCATGCTCGCCACCCTCCAACGCACGCCAACACGGTCGCACAGCCACCACCGTCGTTGCACCGAGACACATGCAGCAGGGCCAGTAAGACAAAGAAAGAGGGAAACTTCGGCGGTGGTTGACAGAACAACAGCGCGCGGGAGGGAACAACCTCCACCACCGGAAGGCGGTAGCCGACCCGGATACGGTTGCGGAAGCAAACCAGGCCCACCTGGCCTGGCTGAGCCCACAAGAGCCCATGAATCCTCGCCGCTGCACTATAGTAGGGGAACCGTCGTCCACGACAACCCTCACACTAGACCCTATTTCTCCGTCCACCGGGAGATCAACCGCCACCGTCGATTCCTGCCGCCAAGTAGTAGCACCACCACCGCGCTCACCCAGGAATGTCGGACCACTGCCGGTCTAAGGAACACTGTGCTGCTCGCCGGAGAGAAGCCCAACGGAACGCCAACGACTCAACGGGGGAAGCCAGCACCAGGTCCAGACCCGCCTGGTCTAGACCCCGCCAAGGATCGGGTGCGAGGTGTGACGAGCCATGGCAGGGGAATGCCGGTGTCCACCGGATCTGGGCCCGCCTGGCCTGGATGTGGTGTCCTAGCCACAGCTAGGAGGCGGGCCGAAGTCACACCACTGCAGCAGCACAAACCCTAAAAGCCCAGATCCAGCCTGAATGGGCCAGATCTGAGCCGCACCGCCCAGGCCACCACTAAGCCCTGCTACTGCCGCCTCCCTTGCACAGCACCTGGCTCCTCCGTTGCGACGAGCCTTGCACGCCTGATACGTCGTAAACGTATCTACAATTTTTTATGTTCCATGCTTGTTCAGTATCAACTTTGTTATGCTTTGTCTACACTTTGAGATATTTTTATACATTTTCTGGACTAACCTATTAACAAGATGTCGCAATGCCAGTTGTCTGTTTTCTGCCTTTTTTGTTTCAGAAAATCTAGTAAGGAAATATTCTCGAAATTAGACGGGACAAAAGCCAAAGTCAATATTTCACCAAGGAGAACATAGAGACCGAAGGGGCGCCACAGGGCCTCCACACCCTAGGGCCGCGCAGGCACACCATAGGGCGCGTCGCCCTATGGTGTGGGCGCCCTGGCTGCCCCTGCCTCGCCTCTTCGCCTATAAAAGCCTCCCGATGCCAAAACCCTAAGTACCCGATCATATCTCCACGAAACAGTCTGTAGCCGCCGCCACCATCATCCCTAGACCGAGGGGATCTGAAGCTCTTCCCGGCACCCTGCCGGAGGGGAGAGAATATCCCGAAGGCCTTTTTCATCACCATGCCAGCCTCTGGTATGATGTGTGAGTAGTTCACCCTTGGACTATGGGTCCATACAGTAGCTAGATGGTTGTTTATCCTCCTTTGTGCTATCATGTTTAGATCTTGTGAGCTCCATTCATGATCAAGATCATCTATTTGTAATCATACATGTTGTGTTTGCAGGGATCCAATGGATATTGAGATACTATGTCAGATTGATTATTGATTCTATCATGTCTTATTGATTATTGATTATATCTTGTCTGTGTTGTTTGAGATTTTGCATGCTCTCCGTTTCTAGTAGCTATCTTTGCCAAGTAGATGCTAGTGACTCCAAGAGGGAGTATTTATGCTCAATAGTGGGTTCATGCCTCTATTGAATCTAGGGAAGTGACAGGAATCTCTAAGGTTGTATATGTGTTGTTGATACTAGGGACAAAACAACAATCTTTTGTTTATGAAACAATTGTATTGTTTACTTTACACACATTGCTTAATGCAATTATCCGTTGCTTGCAACTTAATACTAGAGGGGGGTCAGACGATAGCCTGAAGGTGGATTATTAGTCATAGATGTAGTTGGATGGCGGTCTATGTATATTGTTTTAATGCCCAATCAAATCTCATAGGAATCATGAATGTCTAGTATTTGCATTATTATGCCTTGCTCAGTTCCTGTCAATTGCCCCGCTGTAATTTGTTTACCCAGCAGGTTATGTTATTTATCTTAAGAAGAACACCTCTAGTGAACTGTGGACCCTAGTCCAATCTTTACCATTGATACATCATCTACTGTTATCGTTTACTTTCTGCAAGCAATCATTACCTTCCACACTATACGTTTAATCCTTTGTTTCCAACAAACTACTGAGATTGAAAACCTCACTGTAAGTTGGGGCAAAGTCTTGCTTTTGTGTTGTGCATGATTCCAAGTTGTTAGCAACATCTTGGAGTTGTTTCCTTGCTCCTACTGGTTCGATAACCTTGGTTTTATAACCGAGGTAAAACTTGTTGTTGTGCTCATCATACCTTCCTCTTGGGGTTTCCCAACAAAGCTCTACAGTGATCTGAGCCGCATCAAGACGTTTTCTGGCACCGTTGCCAGGGAGTTAAGGACAACTTCACAAGGGGAGTCCTTCACAACCATTTTCTTTACTTTGTTTTTGTTTTGCTTAGTTTCTTTTGCTTTTTTTGCTTGCTTCTTTTTATAAAAATTCCAAAAAAATAGTTTCATTTGGTTTGTTTTTTCTTATAAAACACACAAAAAAAATTAGTTCCTACTCTAGTTGTTGCTGCTATTGGCTTGCTCTTTTGCAAAAATGAATTGTGCCGAGAACACCAAGTTGTGTGAATTCACTAGCACAAACAACAATGATTTCCTGAGTACACCTATTGCTCCACCTGCTCCTGATGCTACCTTTTATGAAATTAAGCCTGCTTTGTTGAATCTTGTTATGAAAGAGCAATTTTATGGTGCTAGTTCTGATGATGTTGCTGCCCACCTTAATAACTTTGTTGAACTTTGTGAGATGCAAAAATATAAGGATGTAGATGGAGATATTATTAAGCTCAAATTGTTTCCTTTCTCTTTGAGAGGAAAAGCTAAAGAATGGTTGCTATCCTTGCCTATAAATAGTATTGATTCTTAGATTAAATGCAAAGATGCTTTTATTGGAAAATACTATCCTCCTGCTAAGATTATATCTATGAGAAGTGAAATAATGAAATTTAAACAACTTGATAATGAACATGTTTCTCAAGCTTGGGAAAGAATGAAATCTTTGGTAAAGAATTGTCCCACTCATGGACTGACTGCTTGGATGATTATCAATACTTGTTATGCAGGGTTAAATTTCTCTTCAAGAAATCTGTTGGATTCTGCTGCTGGAGGTACCTTTATGACCATTACTTTGGGTGCTACAACAAAGATCCTTGATGATATGATGGTTAATTATTCTGAATGGCACACTGAGAGAGCTCCACATGGTAAGAAGGTAAATTATGTTGAAGAAACCTCCTCTTTGAGTGATAAAATTGACATTATCATGTCTATGCTTGTTAATGGAAAAGATCATATTGATCCAAATATTATCCCTTTAGCCTCTTTGGTTGCTCAAGAAGAGCAAGTTGATGTGAACTTCATTAGAAATAACAACTTCAGCAACAATGCCTATAGGAATAATCTTGGTAATAATAATTATAGGCCTTATCCTCCCAATAATGTTAATGCTTATGGAAATTCCTACAACAACAATAGAGGTGTTCCCTCTGAACTTGAAGTCATGCTTAAAGACTTTATTAGTAAACAAACTACTTTCAACAAGACTGTGGAGGAAATTTTTTCGAATGTTGAGAAAAATATTTCATCTTTGTCTAAAGCACAATCCTCTTTGATTAATAAAATGGCTACTAAACCTGAAACCTTGGAAAGTACATTTGCTGCTACTCATTCCATACAAGTTACTATTGATGAAAATGTTAGACTGTTAGCTAAATTACATTCTAAGTGGGAAATAGAAGCTGAAATTTCTAGAAACAATAGTATTTGTACTATTACTACCACCAATGTTGATGCTAGCAAACCACAAGAAGTCCCCGTTCCTCCTACAACAATGCCTAAACCCAATAAGTCTACTACCTGTGATGCTAAGTTTGATTTTGATCTTGATGGCTGCAATATTTCTGAAGTGATTATGTTCCTACAAATGTTTGCTAGAAGTCCTAATGCTAGTGCTATGAATATGGCTTTTACAAAACACATTACAGATGCTCTCATTAAAATTAAGGAATAAAAATTGAAACACAAAGCTTCTATTCCTAGAAAAATACAAGATAGTTGGGAACCCATCATTAATATGCAAGTGAATGACTTTGATCTAAAAGCTTCATGTGACCTTGGTTCTAGTGTCTCTATTATGCCTAGAAAGATTTATGAAATGCTTGATTTGCCACCTTTGGAAGATTGCTATTTAGATGTCCCACTTGATGATAATGCTAAAAAGAAACTCATAGGGAGTGTTAATGATGTTCTTATTATGGTTAAGAATGCCTATGTCCCTGTTGATTTCTATGTTTTGGATGTTGAATGCAATGCTTCTTGTCCTATTACTTTGGGAAGACCTTTTCTTAGAACTGTTGGTGCCATCATTGATATGAAAGAAGGCACCATTAAATATCAATTTCCATTTAAGAAAGGTATTGAACACTTACCTAAGAGGAGAGATAAGTTACCTTTTGCTCCTCCTTTGGAAGCAAAAATTGATCTGAATGCTTCTTCATTTGAAAATACTTGATTCTTGCTTCTTGTCTAACTTAAAGATGTTAAAGAAAAGTACTTCTTGGAAGATAACCCAATAGTTTTTTTGAGTCTTAGAAGTTATTACTTCTGTAATAACCTCTCCTTATCCTTTCTATTTGATTATTGTGCCAGGAATAACCTCCAATGAGAGAGAAGTAAGATTGGGGAAGTTGCTGTCCCGAAAAAGATTTTTGTGCCTCACTATAAATTTTTTTGAAAAATCTCTGTATGTCGGATTGAGCTTTAATTTTCTGAGTAAATCCCTTAGGTTGTTATATAAATTTCGTTGGTTCAACACTTTTTGATTTGAGCAACAGAAGGTCTTCGAAAAAACGGTTTTTACCTACTGGTCTGTTTTAACGGATTTCTGCCATTATTTGCATTTGCCTCTTTATCGATTTCTTTTTGGGTTCTCTTTGGTAAATTGAGATTTTTGAAGGAATTTCTACAGTGTCTTGTGTTTTTAATGAAAGTTTTGCTATTTTGAAGCTAAACCCAAAGGTTTATTATTTTTGAATGCCCTAATGTTGCTAATGAAGATCGTCTGAAGTTTTGTATGAAGGAAATTTTCAAGTGTAGGGGAAGAATGATGTAATGAGATGAAGAATGGACAAAAGATCAAGGTTGGGGATGCCACCCCGTGTCACCCCAAGAAATATTCAAGAGGTACAAGCGTCAAAGCTTGGGGATGCCCAAGGCATCCCCTTCTTCATCAATAAAAATCCCAGGTCTCTTTCTAGACACTTCTTTTTTATTGTGTCATACACTGTTGTGTTGTTCTTGGAGCGTCTTAGTTTTCATTTTTGGTTTTCTTTTGGTTAGTTTGCTTAAATAAAGTAGTTGGACCCCCGCTTTCGCTGTGATATTTCAAATAAGTTGATTGGTGTTGGAAATGAGTAGAAAGTTTCATGCTTATAGTAGTATAAAGGGAGCTTGTTTTGACTGTGGCCTAGACTTTATCATGTCATGCTAGATGTTGTTTTGACTTTATGCTTAGTGATTATTGTTGTAGCATGACTTGTTCCAAACAATTGATATTTCTTAATGTGCCTTGCAATAATCATGCGCTGTTTTAGCATACAAAAGCATAATATTTTGGTATTCTCCTTTGATGCTTTGTTTGGGTTGACTTGGCACATGCTTACACCATGTTATGACTATAAACCAGTCACCTTAGCCTCTATGATCATTTAGTTTTGACTCGTGGTACCACTTTATGCTTTGATTGATAATGTTTTATTGCTCTGCATGATTATAGTCATTATTGCTCTCTTAGTTGGTCGCTCCTAGTCTTTTGCTAGCCTCCACTTATATTGAGTAAGATCTACTCATGTATCCAACTCCCAAGAAACCAAGTTATTCCAAAGAGTCCACTATAAATTCATATGCATGGTGTGATACACCATTCCAAGTATATTCTTGTTTTATCTATCTTCCAAATTAAACTTGTTATGTGAAAATTAGTGATTAAAGCTCCCACAAACTTGATGGCACACTTTATTTTTGCCCCTAATAAACTTGAACCATTGTGTCATCTATGTTGTATATGCTTGAACTTATAAGTTGGGAATTAGCAGAACCGTGTTGTCACGGGGAACGCTTTCAACACTTGTAAATATTTACCCAGTTGATATCATGATCTTTTGTTTGCGAATGTCGGCGATGTGTAATGACCCACAAGTATAGGGGATCGCAACAGTCTTCGAGGGTAGTATTACCCAATTTATTGATTCGACACAAGGGGAGCCAAATAATACTTGCAAGTCTTAACAACTGAGTTGTCAATTCAGCTGCACCTGGAAATAGTTCTTGCTCACAGAAGTTTATCAGTAGCAACAGTTTGTAATAGCAATAGAAAAGCAACAACGGAAGTGAAACCGGAGCAATAGTAACAGTAGTAGCAAACAGTAGGATATGAGTGCGGTAGGCATAGGGATGGATGGACGGGCGTTGCATGGACGAGTCTAAACATGTAACTTCAAGATCTAGGGCATTGCAGATAAATAAGATAAAGCATCCAAGTACTAAACAATCATAGGCATGTGCTCCATATATTGCGTGCTCACAATAAGAACTTGCACAACATCTTTTGTCCTGCCAGCCCGTGGCAGCGGGGCCTCTAGGGAACTACTGGCAATTAAGGTGCTCCTTTTAATAGAGCACCGGAGCAAAGCATTAACAATCTGTGAACACATGTGATCCTCACACCACAGCCGCCCCCTCCGGTTGTCCCAATTTCTGTCACTTCGGGTCCTTTGGATCCGAACAATGATATGTGTACACAACTTACAGATAATATCACAAACAATACTATCATAATGATTCAATAATAAGTTCAGATCTGAGATCATGGCACTCGGGCCCTAGTGACAAGCATTAAGCACAACAAGTTGCAACAAAGTCAAATAGCACTAATAGAGATACTAGGCACTATGCCCTAACAATCTTATTCGATTACATGATAGAACTCATCCAATCCCTACCATCCCCATAGCCTACAGCGGGGGATTACTCACTCATGGATGAGGGAAACATTGATGGTTGATGGAGAGGCGTTGGTGATGATGATGGCGATGATCCTCCCCAAATTCCCCGTCTCGGCAGGGTGCTAGAACGGAGTTTCTGGTTCCGAATCGCGGCTTGTGGTGACGGCGTAGCGGAACTCTTTCTAGAAAAACGTCGAACCCCCCGGTTTTTAGGTCAAGAGGCTTCTTATAGGCGAAGAGGGAGGCCGAGGGGGTGCCTGGGGTGGCTGCACCCCCTAGGCATGGTCAGGCCTGGCCCGCGCCTGGCAGGGGTGTGGGCCCCCTAGGCCTCCACTCCGTATCGTACTCTGGCTCCGTGGATCTTCTGGTGAAATAGGATTTTTGGCATATTTTCTGGGATTTTTCCTGATAGTTGATTTTCTGCACAAAAACTAGACACCAAGGTAATTCTGCTGAAATAGCGTCAGTCCGTGTTAGTTGTATCCAAATCACACAAGTTTAGAGGAGAAAAAATAGCAAAAGTGTTCGAGAAAGTAGATACATTTTGTACGTATCAACTCCCCCCAAGCTTAGCTTATTGCTTGTCCTCAAGCAATTCAGTTGAAAACTGAGTGCGATAAAAGAACTTTCACGAACACATTTGCTTCATATGATGTATATATTCTCAGCACATGAGTAGATACTTAAACCTTTCATAATAAGAAGTATGCAACTAAGTCTACTCAATAGTCATTACAAGTTATGAAGAGAAACCAACTCAATAATAATAAGTAGCATGAAACATGAACATAAGAAACATTGCAATGCTCATAAAAAGGTATGATAGAGTGGTATCTGGCTTGCCTTTGTTTGTAGAGCACAATATAAATGTCAAAGCACCTCTGATGTTCACATGAAGACTAGAAGTAAAGATATCAGAGATACATGCATCAAAGTCATGACATAATTAACCAAGTTTTGAGACAAACACAAGAATGACAACTATGCTCTCAAGAAGGTGCTCATAGAATAAGTGGTGACTCAACAAGGAAGTGAAAAGGTTTTGAAAAGTTTGAAAGGCTTCCAAATGCTGAAAGTGAGGTACTCATTAACTTTGAGCTCTCATTGCCCCTATCATAGGCATCTTTATGTGGTTAATGGTGAAAGTGAGGTCCAATATGAGTTATATGCTTGACAGACCATAAACTGGAAATCCCATGTCCCTTGAGTACGAGGGCCGCTCCGCATGCTACTCAACTTTGGTTACTTGTAAGTTCTTGTCATTGTAAATACATTCATATCATAGAGAACCACCAACGGGGTACCCCTTGCACATGATACATGAGCTATCCCGTGATCAAAATGACAAGGAAAGCAGACAATGAGCATCTCAGCGATCTTTTATTTACTATGTGCATAGTTTTTTATTGAGGATGTTTCACAAAATTCTTATTATGGTGTTGCTGCAAGTTTCCACCATGATTAGGCATGGCTTAGGCTAGCGGCCCAGGCGTTTCTCTAACACATATATATACTCCATGAACTCACAAGCTCCCCTTTTATTTCACACCGCTGACATCCGCACACAAAAGAGTAAGATATCAACTGGATATGTATCTATAAGTGTTGAAAGTGTTCCCCGTGACAACACGGTTCTGCTAACTCCGAGCATATAATTTGCAAGCATATAACTTTCATAGACAGGTCATAATGGTTCAGGATTATCAAGTGCAAGAAATAAAGTGTGCCATCAAGTTCGTGAGAGCTTTACTAACTAACTTTCTCAAAGCAGTCAAACATTTTATTTGGAAGAAAACAAGGCATATAGAATATGCACTGAAATAGCAATTGATGCTAATAGGTAGGTATGGTGGACACTATTGGCAATATTGGTTTTGGGGAGTTGGACGCACAAGTAGAGCTCATACTCAGTGCAAGTGAAGGCTAGCAATAGAGGGAGCGACAAAAGAGAGAGCAATAATTGTCATAATCATGCTTGCAACAAAACAAGACTAATTATGGCATGAAAGTGATACAAGAACTCTGAGGCAAAATAAATCATCGAGGCTTACTGACTATTGTTTAGTCATATGCATGCGCGAGCATGTGCCAAGTCGATTCACATGAAACTTTCAGAGGAGGATACCACAATATCATACCAAAATATAAATAAAACAATGCAAGCAAACATTCATATGACATGCTACAAACTATTAGCAAGCTGGAACTAATCATAGACAAGCAAGAACTACTAAGCATCCATAATAACATACACCTTACATGAATAGACTAAGCATGCTCACAATGATGAGTATATGTAAAAAAATGAAAACAAATAGAGTTCGTTACCAGCCTCTTACCACACCTCAAGTTGTCTTAATCTTCATTAATGCCCTTTGCTTGTGTGACTTGAATAACATGTAACCAAAATCCACTAAGGACGACTGAACCCTGCAAACAACTCATAAAACCAAAGAAGAACAATAAATATTTTTGGTGTTTTCGATTTTTTTCAAACAAGCAAACAAAGCAAAATATTTTTGGATTTTTTATTTAAGACAAACTAAAGCTAAAAATCAAAGAAACAAACCAAGAGAAACAACGAAAATACTTTTGTTTTTTTGTGTTTTGAGAAAGCAGAAACAAAAACCAAAAAGAAAGCGAAACAACGGATATACAAAGAACCGACGAAACATGATATATAGATGAGTGTGATGTCGGTATACCTCCCCCCAAGCTTAGGCTTTTGGCCTAAGTGGGGCTCAACAACGCGGATAGTAACCCCAAGCTGGTGGGTCATCATAGGAATGATCATAGTCAGGTGCTTGCGATGAAGAAGAAGACGCGCCCTAATCATAGGAGGGCTGCTGGTATGAAGACTCTCCCAAGTTGGAGGGCTGAACCGAATTATCTTTGGCATCCTCTCCAACATTCTCCTCTTGCTGGGAGAGCTCCGCCACGTATGTGTCAAACTCCTCCTCCGTGAGCGACCATCCTTGCCTATTATCAAAATTAAACAAAGCAGGTGCAGGCAGATAAACTATTTTCTCAGTCCTACCCCCTCTCCAACCACGCTTCGCAAAAGATAGTTCATACGGTAAAATTCTCACCGTAGCCCCTAGAGAAACAAAATTATGCTGAACCATAGATTCAAGATCAAGCCTCTCTATGGGGAACCGATAATCTAAATGGTGAGGCTCTAAACCATGGAAAGCTAGCAACCTAGAAGCAATGAGACCTCCACAAATTCCACCCTTCTCGCGGTTAGTGGTGAGACGGTAAGCTATCAAAGCACCCAGGTTATAAGATCTATCCTTATTCAAAGCAGCTGCAATAAAAGCTAGATCAAATGAAGATAACTTCCTAGCAATCTTTGTAGCAAGAACACACTTGGTAATGAAATAGGCAAAATATCTGATGGCTGGGAACTGAATGTTCCGAATTTTACTGCTTTCCTTTGAGAAGTCGAAACCTTGGCAAATATCAGCATATAAATCCATAAGTAACTTGGGCCTCTCCTTGATCTTCTCACAAGATCCCCACTGAGGCACTCTAATTGCTGCATAGAAATCAGCAAAAGGCAGGTCGACAACTAGATTGTATATTTTATAATGGACCATGGGATTAGGTGAGGACCAAGTAAACCGGAAGTACTGCACAATAGCCATGGTTAGTTTAACATATTGAAGTGGTTCACCTTCAACAAAGTGTTCCAACCCTGCATTGGTAATCATAGTTTGGAAATCCTGGAGGATTCCCGCGGTTCTCATAAATTCCTGGCATGGATATATGGAAGGGAAGACTCCTTCCTCACAATGAACTTTCATTGGCTTAGGTACCATCAAATTATATTGATTCAGTGGATGTGCACTCATCGTACTTTCTGAAATTTTTAGACAAACATCAAACCAAGTGATTTCCAAGTTGATAGATGATGAAAAAACTACTATAGGAACTTGTTAGAGGGCTACACATGCATCAAAATGAAATCTCCAAGCATAGAAAAAGAAAGCAATCTCACACAACTTGTCACCTATAGCAACAAAATACTCAAGATACAATCTATCAATCACAAATCTAATTGGACAAGTGGAGGAGGCACATACCAAGGAGCAATCCTGTCACATCCCAAGATTTTCCAAATCTTGTAATGTGAAAATAAATGAATAAGATAAAACTTTGTTGATTTTCAGAGCCAGAAGAAACTTTTTGAAATCAATTGAAACTTCAAATCTATTTGGATTAAATAAAATCCTAAAAAGATTTAAAAAGTTAAACACTTACTAAAGAAAATTAAAATACTTTGAAATTACTATTTTTGATCTCTTAATAAAAGATTTGGTTTTCAAAAGAAAAGATGAGTTTATAAATAAAGATTACTTTATAAAACCAAAATAAACCTTGACCAAACTTTGGAATTAAAACATTTTGTTTTGAATAAAAATAGTAAAGGTTTATTTAAATAAAATAATAAGGAATTAATATCCAAATTTTATTTAAATAAAAGGTTTACCATTTTGAATAAAACATCAAAACTTATTAAATTAATTTAAATAAGTTTTCTAAATATTTGATATTCACAAATAAAACTTACTGAATGGTTTTGGCACTATACTGGTTTCAAAATAAAGTTTTTAATAAAACTAATCCTATTTTTAATAATGAAGGTCTAATGTATTTAATTAATAATGGACCCTTAAATAAAAGGTTAATTGTTTTAAACAAGTAATTCAAGTATCTTATATTTTCAAATAAAACCTACTGTTTTGGTTTTGAAAATATTTGGAGTTCAAATAATTTTTTTATTAAATAAACCAAACCCTATTTTATTAATAAACCATGGTCCATTTTATTTAATTAATAAATGGAACATAAAAAGATTTAAAAATATTATTTTATTTTTGACCTTGATTTATGCTGATAAACAGAACCAAGTTCAAATTGTGAAGTGTGGTGTTTGAATTGATTTGGTTGATATTTGTTTGTTTGAAAATTTAAAACAGAAATTAGATTCAGAAAAAAAAGTTACAGAATAAAAAAAATGGATTTGGACCCAGCCCAGCCAGTCAAGCCCAGGAAGCCCACCAACGAGCCCAGCTCCTTTCCCCGAAGAAAAACGATTCGCACGCAGTAACAGACCCGCACGGAGACTGACTGGTGGACCTCTCTCCCACTCTATTTCCCACTGACCAGCGGACCCCACTTCTCCAGCCCGTCTCCTTCCTCGCGACGACCACGCCGGCCGTTTCTGCCGTTGATACCACGCGTTAACTCGCAGTAATGCCGCAGTGATTCCGCGCAGCGACCTCGCCCTCTTAAGCGCCCACTCTCCCTCTCCATTTCCCCTCAAGCTTCTCCCTCTCTCTGCCCCGAGGCTGCCCAATTCGACTCGACACACTCCCAGCTCTGACCACCGTCTCCGGCCGATTCCGGCCAAGCCACATCACCCCGAGCCTCCCTGAGCACGCTAACAGTTTCCCCACTCCCAGACGTTTCTCCCTGTGCCCTTCATTCGACCGCGGGCGCCCCAGAACGTCGGCTACGTCGAGCTTCCGAACGCCGCCGCGTCTGTCTTCAACTCCGGCAAGCGCCCAGGTAGATTCCGACCGCCCCGTGCCTTCTCGTTCATGCACATGACTTCTCCGTGACCTCCCGCACTTAACCATGCCCCTGTCTTTTCCTAGGACGATCTACAACGTCGCCTTCGACCGTGGACAGAACCACCCGACGCCGTTCTTTACTCCGGCGAGGAATTACAGCAGACCCTGAGCGCCCCGCGACCAACCAACCGCGCCCCGAGCATCACCTCGTCCTCGCGATCACGGTGAGCATTCTCTCCTCGTACTTTGCTTCCTAGAATCCGCCGATAGCCGTAGCCAGACCGTCGCCGCCGCGCGCAGCCGCCGAGCGCCGCCAGAATTTGGCAAGCGTGTTAGTGACCGTTAGATTTAGATCTGACGTTTAGGAAAGAAAGTAAGAGAAGGGGTATCGAGCAACCAGTGCCGTGCGATCCCACTTAGATCCAACGATCTAGAGAGATCAATCCGACCGAACCGGTATCGACCAATGAAACGACGACGCGTGGCCAGTAATAAAACTAAAAACAGATTTGAATCAGAATTATTTGCAAACTTCAAACCTCTGTAACTTTCAAACCACACGTCCAAAAATTACAAATTTTATGCCGTTGGATTCAGGAGAACAAGCCCTAGCCAACCATGGCCTTAGTTTAGAAAATAGTATCTGTTTGTTTGCTTGTTTTTGCAGATTCATATGTGAGTTATTTAGAGTAGGAAAATTGTTTAAAATTGATTTTAGGGTTAGACCTTTTGCAAATTGGTATGTTGTGACCTTACTGACCCTAGGGACCAACCCATGGTTTTGAAAATGAAAATTGGAAAAATTAAGAATGGATTAATTGAATTAGTCTATTTCTAGCCAAGTAAAAATAATGGTTTTATTATGAAAAAGGATTTTGGAATAAAACTTTGAGAAAATATTTTGATTCAAAGCTACTGACCCAAAACAACAAATCTTGAGAGTTAGAAACTTTTGGTGAAAACTTAAAGGTTTTAGATTTAATAAACTATTTTCCACCACATAAAATGTTGAATGGATTTTAAAATATATTTTGAGCAAAACCCTCTAACTAATGACTTTGCCATTTTGGTAAATGACCAATTTTGACCTTACAAAGTTTATAAACCTAGTAGAGACCAACCTTGCAATAGAACCCTCCTTTGCATGACTTAGATTCCATTACTTTGGGAGTGTGAAATTGTTAGTTTAACCTTGGTTTGGAATGTTAGTTGATTTTGTGTTTTGCTTGATTGACTATAGTGAATTTAGCAAAGTGTGAGACTAGCAAGATCAAGGAGTGAACCACCATTCCCTACAAAAAAGGCAAGTTACACTGTCAAACAAATGCCCTACTATTTTCATTATACTTAGTGGATTTTGAAAACATGCATGAAAAGATATATCTGTACCTATGCTATGCTAAATCCTAAATAGGATTCCCTATACACTCCTTAGTGAAAATAATGTAGTTTTACATGCTTAGCCATGCTTTATTTTGAAAAGAGATACATGTTGAGATTTTACAAAGGTTGAGAAAAGGACTTGTGTTTTACATAATAAAACAAGGACTCAATGAACCACCTAGGTGGTGGACACTTTAAGTTTTGGAGAAGGTGGCAACAAAAGGGGACCATGTCTATGGGAATCACTTTGTGTTGTGATCCAAAAGAAAACCACCTAGGAAACTTAGAGATGGAACATGTTTCTCCAATTGTGGCTTTCGTGTGCAACCACATGCTATTATGGCTTTGGCTTAGTCAACTACATTAGGAAGACCCATACATTGTCTTTAGTTACCGGACATGGGGATCTGGAATGCTTCATGGGGGCTGAAGACAAGCTAGCAATGATGTATGGGAGGACCTTTTGGAAAGACTTCGTCACGTTCTCAATCTGCCAGTACTCCATCTTGGTGAGCACTAATCCAGTAGGCCACTGGTGGCAAAAGGATGGGATTGTGACATGTGGGTAAAGTGTACTCCTTCTGCAGAAGTTAATAAAATCTAAGTACTTAGCCGTGTCCCCGGTTATGGACAATACTGAGCAACTAAAGTTTGAACCATGGGAGATCTCGACATTCCAATTTCTAATATAAAAACTTGATGCACTTGGGGGTACCAAGGAATTCAAAGAGATTTTGTTAAACTTGTTGCACTTGGGGTTACCAAGGTGCTCAAGAGCATGATGTACTTGGGGTTACCAAGGAACTCATGAGATTTCATAAAACTTGTTGCACTTGGGGTTACCAAGTAGCTCAAGAGATTTTTGACAAGGACTTGAACACTTGAGTTTCTACCAAGGAGTTCAAGGAACTTGGAAAAGAGATTTGACAAAGGACCAAAACCATTTTTAAAAAGATAGGATAAATGTTGCTTTATGCAAATAAGCCTTAAACTCTACTTAGCCAAATATGCATGTAATAATAGGATCCACTCATAATATACAAAGTAGTGAAACTTGCCAATACAATTCAAATGTATTGACCCTTGTGGCTGTAATTCATAATGTTGCAGGTTTTGATTGATTTTTGAGAAGATTGATTGTTTAGGATTACAAAGTCTACAACCAACATTTGCCTGTGGCACTTTGAAGATGAAGGACCCATGACTATAGTTATTTCCGCTGCAATGTAATGTAATAGCCAAATGGGCTATGTACGATGTAATAAAATTATGTTATTCCTGGTTATAAAGTTATGTTATGACCTTTGTATCTTGATATTACATCTTAACTGTGGATGCTAGCTATTGATCCAGGGACTAGCATTGTAAAACACAGGAAGAATATACCTTATTTGGTTGAGACCTCTTACAAATCCCTCAAAAAATCAGCAGGAAAGATGGGCTGAGCAAGGAGATCAAAAATCGCGAGCAAGAACAGTAGGAACTCGATCTTGAGAAAGTTTTCCGGTGTTTTTCGGGAGAGAGAAAGAAGATGGCTAGGAGGAGGCCTCTTGGAGGGGCCCAGGTGGGCCACACCCCTGCCAAGCGCCACCTGGGGGGTGGCCGCGCCCACCAGGGGTGTGCTGGCCTGGGGTGGCCCCCTGAGTCACTCCAGGCGTCCCTCTGCCCCTTTTTTCGAGGAAAAAATTATTTTGAATTTTCAGTAAACTTTACTTTTGGCCAATTTTCAGGGTATGAAAATTGATTTTCTCGCAAAAAAATTTTTAGAAGAAGCAAAAGCAAACCAAAAACCAAACTATAAAAGTTCTAAGACACTCTAACAAGCAAACAACTAACAAAACCAAAGCTAGAAAAAGAAAAGGCAAAGACTAGGAGAGAGAAAAGTAAAAGAAAGCAAGTATAACCACAGTAAAAACATTATTTTGTTCATTAAAATCCTTTTGTTAACAAGGTTGATCAAGTCTTGTTACCAAAACAATCTTATATGAAATAAAACTTTGCATTCCACAAGGTGATTATGTTACCTCATGCTTGATAGCAATGGTCCCAATCATAATAGTTTCAAAATTTTCTTGCGGAATGGGACAATATATTTCTCCAACCTTGATGCTCTCAATATTTTCAATGGAATTCAGGCAATAGCTCTTATCAATCTTCTTGGGGAAATAGACAGTATGCTCTTTGTCATTAATATTAAAAGTTACTTTTCCTTTATTACAATTGATGACATCAGGGTCAAGTGGTTCCTCAACTATTTTGTGTTTCTTTTTCTTTCTCTTACGAGGACTACCACTACTTTCACCTTCTTGAGAATCTTGCTTAATTCTTTTAGGGTGTCCTTCAGGATATAAGGGATCTTGAGTAGCTACACCACTCCTAGTTCTAATTCCATAAGCATGTTTATCTCCCGAGGCATTAACTAGCATATCCTTTTGTACCTTAGCAAGTTGATCAAGTTGGGTTTGAACCATTTGAAAGTGTTTACAAAGCATTTTAATATCATTAGAAGTTCTTTCCACAATATCTTTCAACTCTTTAATAGCTCTAGAGTTTTCCAATAAATGATTCTGAACTTGTTTCTTAAAATTATCTTGTTTAACAATAAATGTGTCAAGTTCCTCTAAGCATTGATCAGGAGGCTTACCATAGGGAATATCACCTTCATCAAAGTGGAGAGAGTGTACCTCAATAGTATATGAGTGGGGAATTGGCTTGCATAATTCTTCTATAGGAGGTAGATTCTTCACATCTTCAGCTCTAATACCTTTCTCCTTTAGACATTTCTTAGCTTCCTTCATCACTTCATCATTTAATGCAATAACTCCCCTCTTCTTTGGTGTTGGTATTGGATCTGGTTCAGGCACAACTGGTTCAGGAGTAATAGGCTCGGGTGTATTTAGCTCAGTTGAAGTCCAATCATCATAATTCTTGCTAATTTTAGCCATTAATTTCTTCAGCATATGTAGGAGTTCTTTTCCTGAAAACACAATCAGCAAAGCTATCTAGGTATGTCCTAGAATCATCAGTTAGTCCATTATAATAAATATCAAGAATCTCATTCTTTGGTAATGGACATCTAGGATGTGCATGAATCAAGGCACAGAACCTTGTCCATGATTCAAGCAATTTCTCTTCTTCTCCCTGTTTAAAATCAAAAAGTCTCTGCAAAGCAGCATGTCAAGCACTGGGAGGAAAATATTTCTGGAATAAAGAAGCAATCAAGCAATCAGGTCTATCAATGGAACCAGGAGGTAATCTATTAAACCAAGCTCTAGCTTCTCCTTTTAGTGAAAAAAGGGAAGATCTTAGTAACAAAGTACTTGCGCATTTTAAAATCATCAGAGAATAAAGCACTCATAGTGGAATGCTCATTCATATGTGCCAAAACACTCTCACTCTGAGTCCCACAAAAAGGTTCTTTCTCAACAATGTCTAAATAGGATAAATCAAGAGAAAAATCATAATATTTATCTTTAATATCTATGGGAGAGGTGGCAAACTTAGGATCAGAGGACAGTTTAGGAATAATGGTACGTCTTGCAAGGAGACTCTTAATAGCACTAGCACCATGTGTGTTTTGGCACTCTTCAACAAATTCATCAATTAACTCAATGTAGCCATCGTTAATATCATAACTCTCTCTAGACTCAGGTGAGCTAATAGGTGTAACAGTGTCTTCACTAGGAGTTTCACTATTTCCTAGACCAGCCATAGTAGCATCTAGAAAAGGACCTAATGAACCACTCATCAAGCATAGTAGAAGTAACATCACGAGTATCAAAAGCAGTTTCAGATTCAGCAGTAGTAGAAGTGTGCGTAGCATGAGTCTGTGTTGGTGGTGTAACAAGCTTACTTATAACAGATGGTGAATGAAGAGAAACAAAGGTGTTTAGGAAAATACCTCTTCTTGCAGTGGATGGTAAAATAGGAAACTTTCCATTACGAGACTTCCCCATGATGGAAGGAGTAGCAGTGAACAATAATAGATCCAAGTGAACTTACAAATAAAGCTATGCTCCCTGGTAACTGTGCCAGAAAATAGTCTTGATGACCCACAAGTATAGGGGACCGCAACAGTTTTCGAGGGTCGTATTACCCAATTTATTAATTCGATAGGTGGCGCCTACCGCCTCAAGGACGTCAAGTCAGGAGTCGCATACTCCAACCCATGGAACATCGCACAATTGTGACACTTCTACCCCTAGCTATCCCTCTTTATTTTCAATAAGGCTACTCAGCCAAGGCTACTCAGCCGAACAATGTACCTCCTCATTACGATATGAATAAAGCTAAATGTCTCGCCCAAAAATTTATATTTTCCTTACATTAAGTTCTGTTACAACACACTCGGGGGCCCGCCTCACCTCACGACTTCGTCGACTGAGAATAACGCATGTAAACCTGAGTAGCTGACCACATCAGGCTAACGAAAAGGGCATGCATACAACAAAGCACCACGTGCTAATACAAATAATCTTTACAACAAAGGGCGTAACAAGCCCACACGAAATATATACAAATTTTACATCTATATTTTTTACATGGCCTACCTATTCTGAAGGATCACATGCGCCCGATGATCAAAAAGATCTACAATCTCTTTGGCATACTGCCTGACAGCCGCGTAATGTGGGCGCATGTCCCATAGGCCACCATCTAGTCGAGGGGGCGGCCCAGCCGCCACCGCTGCAAGATCAACATCTGGGCGGCGCAGCCGAACAAGCGACAGGGCGGCCTTCACCCCCGCAACCAGCTGGTGATGCACCAACTCCCTGACGTGACCAATGTCTCGAAAATTCACCAGCAAACCCCATAGAGTCGAAGGCGCCTCATCAAGGGGGAACATGATGTACAAAATCGACGCCAGGGAAGTCTTCACCTGCCTTAGCACCCGTGACACCTGATGAGCACGATCCTGCATAGTCGCAAGGACGATGGCCCGGTCGCGGTCCATCTAGAAAAGCCTCTGGTTTCCATATCCTGTTGGGTTAGACAATTGATTCGAACTGCAACACGCTCCTTCTCCTCCCTCGGAACAAGGTTGGCACCTGCAGAAATATAGAGTATGATGAGACGCAAACAAGGCGCATCGGAAAACGAGCAGCAGCCCAAGAAAACTTACACTGTAGCTGCTCGGCCAACTGTTGCGGCTCCCCTATTAGATACTCCTACCGTTGGCAGCCCTCTCAGTCTTCGACTTCCACACGTCAGCGTGACCCCGAATGCTAAGGATCTCCTTCTCCAAGCTACGGACGCGATCAATGTAGCACCCCGGGTAAAACCACTACTAGAAAATCGCGTGTTAAATATTATTTTGTGCATCATCATACATCTATCTGTCTAAAACTATTTTGATAAAAGCCCTATTTTGTTTTCTATATTAATTCCTCCCTATTACTTTAAATCAAAACACCGGTGCTTCTGGATATCTCAGTTTGTCTAAAAACAATTTACAAAAGGCTTTTAAAATAAAATATAAAAACCCTAAACCTTTTGTCTGGGTGAGACAGACAACCGGCCAGACCCAAAGTCCCAACCGGAGCCCACCTACAACCCTAGTTTTCCAAACCCTAAACCTAGACTAGACCAAACCCTAACCCTAGCTAAATTCCCCCAACACCCACACCTCCCGCCGCCAGGCACCAACCACCCCGCGCGAGAACCCCACTTCCCTGTGTGCACAACCCACCACCCCGTCTGTTCCCAGTCCCAACCCGACCCAGCATGCGTCGCCCACTCCCCGATGGCTGCTGACCCCGTCTCCCCCTCGCAGGACCCACCCCTCCTCGCTTCCCCAAGCCGCTCTCTCGACCTGCAACTCTCGTGCCTGCCCCTTCCTTCCACTCGACGGCGCCGCCAGGCACTCCCTCGATTGCGACCCCTTCTCCCGAGCCGCCGCTCACCCTCTCTCCTCCCCGACGTGGCTGCCTTCCTCCCCTGCTTCCACCTCCCTGAAAGCCCATCGTCGAAGCCCTTCCCCGCCTCCTCTGTGCCCACCGCCACGCGCCTTCCTCTCTGCCGCATCCGGTTGCCGCCTGCGCTCCCTCCTCTCCCTCCGTGGCTCCCTGCTGCCAGGAGCTCTGGCCGTCCGGACCTCGTCACGTCGTCGCCTGCAAGGTTCCGCCCCGAGCCGCTTCGTCTACGAGCGGCCTCGCCGTTCTCTGCCTTGCTGCCACGAGACCCGCGCCAACGGCCGTGACCGCGTCCTCCTTCGATGCCACCGCTTCCCTTCCCCAGCATCGCCTGCCTCCGCTGCCGGCCTGGGCCCGTCGCCATCATCCGGCGCCGCCCTCTCTGCCTCTTGTGTGTCGTCCTCCGGCGCGCCTCCTCGAGCCCGCCGCCGCCGCTGCGTGGTCTCGGCCTAGCCCTGCGCCACGCGTCCCTGCCGGCCAGCAGCATCGCCTCCTCGTGTCGCCTTCCTCCCATTTGCAAGTCATCGAGGACTGCCGCCCTCTTCTCTTTGTGAGTTGTTGGCCAAGTCTGGCGCCAAGTGTCGCCTTTGTTTCGGTCCAGGCCAGTTGACACGCCTGGGAGGATTTATGCGTGTGTTCTATATGACAAAGTCATGTGGTTCTCTACATGATGTTTGTTCTGCCTTAGTCAAGTCAGTCAGATGCAAGCGTTCCGTGTTCTCGTGGGCCTGAAGGTCTCTTTGCGGGACGCCAAATTCTCTGTCTTGGACCCCGAAGAATCGCACAAGACCACCAACGCCGAACCAAGATCGACATCGACAATCGATAATCGAACCTCCAAGTTCGTCGACATAGAAGAGTTTGCCGCAAACCAAGATCTTCTCGGACCCAAGACCGAACCCGAACCCCTTCGAGCCTTCAAGATCTTTGATCCGAGAAGTGTGATTCCCTTTTCCGAGACCCCTATTTTATAAATGTCATCTATATAAATTGTCGCATATTAAATTGTTCATGCTTTCATACATATTTGCGTGGTTTGGGGGCCTTATGCCGATTCACCTCATAATTAAATATGGAGACCATATGTGGGCGAATCTAGTCTAATATTGGTCCCATTTAAATTTATGCATCGAACCGGTGAAATATTTTAGCTTGATAAAATAACATTTAAACTGCGGGGTATATTAAACAATATGAACCATCTAATTATTTGTCGGGACCCCGGTTCCGCTTAATATGGCCTAGTTGCATCGCATCTTTACCATATCATACATCATACATGCATCATGCCCGATCTTTTTCCTTAGTATTAAATAGCGCATCTGATGTTTCTTCTAGTGCTTTGCTTCTTCACGGATTAGGCTGATGAGTTGATACGAGTGTCGACCCGATCTTCGGATGAACCTTCGACAATGTTTTCCAGGCGAGCATTCTCCCCCTTTCTACCTATTTTACTTTATAGTCTTTATTTCCTCCTGTTGATCTATTGATATTTGTGTTGCGATGCTCTAGTTTTCGTACCCGTGATATCCCTTGCAGCCTTATATTGCCTTGGACACATCCTATTACCTGTTGTTTGGTAGATAGTTGGACTTGCGTGTCGTAGTTGCTTGCTCAAGTGCTGTTGCGTGTCATCAAGTACCACAGCTGTTGGAGTAATGCCGCATGTTTTATGTTGGAGATGATCATGGCTTTAATTACGTTTAATAACTAAAATTGAAGTAGGTAAATAATGCAGAGGCACGGGTGGGCAATAGATGTTATTTGGTTTTTAATCGTCCACTTGTGTCCCGTAGGACCCCAAGTACTTGATACCTGTTCTTTGAATATTCGCACTATCCGCATGTGGGACCATGAATCCCCCTAGCCAGAGCTTGAGTCATATTTATTTCTTGGGGCCACAAAGTAGTTTGGGGCTTTATTACTATCCTGTAATTATGCCATGCTTTACTGCTTTATTTACAATTGCGCGTCGAGCGCCTATACTGTTTAGGTAAGCGGAGTGTTTTTGCGGTATCGACAAGCCCAGTCACACTTTCGGGTTCCCAGTCGTTTACAGCCATTGACGCAAACCTCTGGGTCTGTTCCGGAGTCGGCCAACTTCGTCGCGGGTAGCTTGGTGGGGTGCCCCCCTGAAATTTATATGAATCTTGCAATTGCTCTGTCGTGATGCCTCGTTGGGTTTTCATTTGGTTTTTCTCGAGGTTGATCGTGGGTGTGTTGCTATTTGTGCCCCCCTGCAGGGTAAAACTTTTTGAAAGCCGTGTCCGCGGTTATGGACGATTTGGAGCACAGTATCTCGATCATAGACAACTATAACTAAAGTAGTGCTATAAATTTGACTTTATAATGACTAGTAATCAGCTTCACTATAATGGAATGGCTTAATAAAAATGCCAACAATTGCTGGTTTGGATTGTCACCTGTTACCATTGTATCTGACTAGTAAGTATTATAATTGCAACGGAATGGCTAAATAAAAGTACCAACAACTGCTGGGTTTTGGGATGCCTCATGCTATATGTATCTGACTAGTAAGTACCACAACTACAACGAAATGGTTAACTAAAACTGCCCACTGCTTATTATATCAGGATGACTCATGCTATCTATATCTGACTATTAATTGCCGCAACTATAACGGAATAAATAAAACTGCCAATTGTGTGAGTTCCTTGGTTGACTTCCTCGATTGGTTTTGAGGGGGAGACACCAGGATGGGTATGTTTGGTGTTAGCATCAGGTTGGATCCGAATAGGTCTTTCTTATCCCTCTCTGATAGCCGCCAGTTGTATTGAGTCTCTATAGGTTGTTCAGTGCATGCCGCGCTGCCGCTTCAGCCCACCATACCTATGTAGGCGAGGACCGCCGAATTCTAGTCTCGCCGTGTACTGGACTCAATACTGACCGCTCTCTTTTTCCTTTGCCCTTTGTCGACACCCCTTTTGTTTAAGCAGGTTTTGAGATCGACGTCGTTAGCAGGGTTACCCTTCCGGCTTGGCCTGGGCAGGGTTATGGACACCATTGGTTATTCTTCAGGGCTCTTAGCCCAATTTGCATCTTGTCCATACTCGGACGCTGTATCATTTTAAAGGTGATTTGGATCTTTGTATTGTATATGTGTATTCTTGACTCATTGAGTCGCTGTTGTATATATATGTTCTGTGGGTTCCATCGTGGACTATTGTGTATGATATTACTTCGTTTTCCGAACGCAAGTGCTTGGTGGGCACCTTTGAATCGTTTTTATGCGGGTTCGGCGGAAGTCGCTAAAACTTGCATAGGGCCGATTCTGAGGGTGTTACAATCACGAAGAAAGGCAAGTTGTGACGCATCATCCAAAGACGGTCGCGGCTGAGGAACAGTCAGAGTATCCATGGGAGCCTCAACCGAAGGTCCCTAAAGGAAAGCAAGCAAAAATATGAACAACACATTTATTGGGCAACAGCTCGAAGCATCATTTATATATATCAAAAGCCACTGCGTGGCACAAGGAGAAATTGTTCACCACCAAAAGCATACATTACAAAAGTGTAGGGGTTCGTATCATGGAAAACAAAAAATTTCTACCGCATGCACAGAAACAAGCCAAGATATATCTACTAGATTGTAGCAACGAGTCGATAGAGGAACTCACCCTCGAAGATTCCAAAGTGGTTAACGAGAGCAGATTCTCGTGGGTGATGTAGTCGTACACTTGTCGATATCAAGATCGCGTAGACGATCCTTCCGGCGCTGCGTTCCAGCAGCGCTTCCGCAGTCGGTCACACGTTCGGTACTCGATGAATACCTTCCTTTCCCTTGTTCCAGCAGGCAGTGGAGGTTGTAGCACTCTCCTCGTGATTCCGGCAGCACGACGACGTGGTGTCGGAAGTAGAGGGGAGATCCCGCAGGGCTTCGCCTTAAGCCGGAGCGAGTATGGTGGAGTAGGAGAGAGGACCTTGGCAATCTAGGGTTTAGAAGCACCAAGGGGAGAGGTGTGGCCGGCGGCTAGGGTTTGGGATACCCCAACTCGGCGACTTGGGAGGAGATCCCTAGGTGGTGGCGGCAACAGCACTTGGTGGTGGTGGTGGCGCATTAGGCTAGGGTTTTGGGAGTAGGGAGAGGGGGCGCCCTACCCCTCCTTATATAGGAGGGGAGAGGCGGTTTGGGGAGGAGGGAGTCCTCCTCCAACTCCTCCTCATGGCTGGCGGGTGGGAGGGAGTGGGACTTCCTCCCCAAGTAGGTTTCCTACTCTCCCTCCACCAAGCAAACTTGAGATTTGACTTTTTCAAATTGGCGTTTGACTTTCAAACTTCAATTTGATTTCTTCTCTTTATTTTGCCCAGCCAAGTGACCTAGTACATAATGCAACCATTCCACATTGTCATGACACATCCATGTACCCTTCCCCTCCGGAGTGCCGGACCTTCCAGACCCTTCTAGAACATTCCTGGTGAAAACACCGGAATCATTCCCGAACTCCGAAACAGGACTTTCCTTATATGAATCTTATTCTCCGGACCATTACGGATCTCCTCGTGATATCCCGGATCCCATCCGAGACTCCTAACAACATTCGGTCTCTTACTCATCATTCCATAACTACTCAACAACATCGAATCCTTAAGTGTGTCTCCCTACGGTTCGTGAATTATGCGGACATGACCGAGACACTTCTCCGATCAATAACCAATAGAGGAATCTGGAAATTCATATGGCTCCCACATATTTCTACGATTACTTTGCGATCGAATGAACCACTTACATACGATACCAATTTCCCTTTCTCTCACGATAGTTTACTTATCCGAGGTTTTGATCGTCGGTATCTCTGCATACCTAGTTCAACCTCGTTACCGATAAGTACTATTTTCTCGTTCCCGTGATAAGTGATCCCTTGTGAGCCAGTCACATGCTTGCAAGCTAATTGGATGACATTCCACCGAGAGGGCCCAGAGTATATCTATCCGTCATATAGATGGACAAATCCCACTCTTGATCCGTGTGCCTCAACCCATACTTTCTGAACACTCAATGCCACCTTTATAGCCACCCAGTTACGGTGTGGTGTTTGATGTCATCAAAGAATCCTCCCGGTGATGGTGATTAACATGATATCATGGTCGAAGGAATTAGGTTACTATGTATCAGAAAGCTTACAGCAAATGAACTATATTAAATGACTTGATCTTTATGCTACGCTTAACTATAGGAGTATGTCCATCACATCATTCTCCTAATGATATGACCCTATTGTTAATAACATCTCTATGTTCATGATCAAGAAACCATGATCATATATTAACCAACAAGCTAGTTTAACAAGAGGCTTTACTAGGGACTCTTTTATGTTTACAAATCACACAAGTATTAATGTTTCCGGTTAATACAATTATAGCATGGTATGTAAACATTTATCATAAGTATGAAGATATGATAATAACCACTTTATTATTGCCTCTTGGGCATATCTCCAACAAAAAGAAGGTACACTATCCTAGAGCTACAACAACGAATCCTAAGCAGCCGCATCTAGAGTGGCCTCGGAGCCAGAGTGCCTGCCCCTGGTTCCTCCCTGCTGCCTCGCCACATAGTCCGCCAACAGGTCGATAAGCTTCGGACCATACCACTTACAACAAGAAGCGAAGAGAGCAAAGGCTACCTCGGAGCCGTCGGGAGTTGTTGGCATCTGGGAAGTGACCTGATGAAGATCCAACTCCACTCCGGACGCCATGGCCATGGCCAGCCCCATGGAAGCGTCGATGCCCTTCTGCTTGCGCTTGTAGACCGTAGGGGCATCCTCTGACAGCGCATCCGCTAGAGAATCAACATCCTCAAGGGCAGCGCCCTTGGGCATGATCTCCTTGTAGAAGCGCTGGAGAACCTCCTTGTAGAAGCGTTGGAGAACCTCCTTGCCTTGGCAAGGGAGCCAGCAGCAGTGCCGCAGCAATCTTCGACCGCTGCGGTGGCATCATCCAAAGCACTCCCGTGCTCCAAGACATTGCGGTCAAACGCAGTTCCCGAAGCATCTGGCACAAAGAAAAACAAACAGGAGCCGAATAAGGACATGAAGGAAAATGCAGTCAAAAAATCGAGCAGACCAATTACAAGCAAGACACATACCGGAGAAGGCCTTGGCCGCAGCCATCAGCTTCTCGGCCACCTCCTTCTCGCGCGTAGCTGCAGTAGTTGAGAGCTGCTTTTTGCAATACGAAACCTCTCGTTGCAGGCGCTCCTTGGCCGCGGCGGCATCAGCCAACTCCTGCTGCAGGCGCTCCTTCTCCTCCACGACATCTGCAGCCCGCTTCTCCGCACGACCGAGGCTCTTTTCGAGAGTGTCCAGCTGACGAAGGGTCGCATTATTCTCATCTACAGAGCATTAAGGACATATATAAGCAACACAAGCTACAGACAGGCAATGGGTAAAAACGATAAAGGACGATCAAGCCACGTACCTTGCAGCTGCTTCATGCTGGCCTCCAGCGCCAGGTGCTGCCGGGTGAGCAAGTTTGCGCTGTGCACAAAGGGTTGTGGAACAAAGCAAAAGCCAACAATCAAGAAAGCACCAGGAAAAAGGCTGGGAGGCTACGCCCCACAAGAAGGAAATCAAGACTAGCAGGTCATCCAAAAATAGGGATCGGGGGCTCCCCCAGGTCAAGAGGAGAACAACTTACATGCTTAGAAGGAGACTCCGAAGGTCCAGGTGTAGTCTTTTGGGAGACAATCACTCGAGCCTCCTGCAGAGAGGGGTTCAGAGCATCGCCCCGTGAGGTGGCCACCGTCTGAGAGGGAGGGGCCATCGACTTTGACTCCCCTATGTTCTCCTGGGAACTCTCACTAAGAGAACCCTCCAAGGAGTGGCTACAAAGGAAAACATCCATCAAAGACAAGAAAACAAGAAGACAAGAAAACAAGAATGAAAAGCATCCGAAGGTACTTACGAGTCGATGTCGCTCAAATCAAAGATAGGCAGTGCCCTCTTCTCTTTCTTCTCTTCCTTCTTCTTCGCCAGCGGTTGTGGCGCCACTGCCTGCAGAGGCATAGCCGAGAATAGCACAGAAGAAGCACCGTCATCCTCGCCGTGGCGCACGAAGAATGAGGGGTCCCTGGGCGACGGTGGAGTTGAGGCATCCGAAGACTCGCTCGAGCTCTGTGCCCGCTTACGGGTCTGCCCCTCGCTCGCCTCGGGGGCTTCCTGAGTTGGCGACTGCGCCGGCGGAAGCTCGGACTCGGAGTCCACAACTTTGTTGTCCGGCGCAAACAGAAACTTTTCGGGCAGTGGAGGCACCATGCCAGCCACCTTGAGCTCATGCACAATGAAGAAATTAAAGATCATTACAAGCAAACATAAAGAAAAGCACTCGAAAAGGCGCAGCGTGCACGTCGCAAATCTACACCTGCGGAACTGGTCTTCCGGCACTGAAGGGGGACATCAACGACTTCCCCGGAAGATCCTCATCGGATTTGTACTTCAGCAGTGGCCGAAGAACTCTGTTGAGGTCCCCCCTGGAGAGCTCCTTAGCCGAAACTCTTGTCGGGTCATGGCGGCCAGAGTAAAGGAACATCGGATGCGCCCTCGCCTGGAGTGGCTGCACCCGACGTTTGAGGAAGGTGTGGATGATGTCCACACCATTCACCTCCTTCTCCGCAACCATCTTGAGGGCCTCCACCCGACAGTAGAGCTCCTCTACCTCCTCCACCTCGCCCTCCAGGACATGGTTCTTTCAGGATCTCTTCGGCAGGATCTCCTAGGTGGAGTCGAAGGGAGCAAGGCCAAAATTTTGCCCGTCCACCGTGGAGTCGCGGATGTAAAACCACTTCTTCTGCCAGTACTGGACGGACTCAAACATAGAAAAGGAAAAGAAAAGAACAGAAGATCGGAGGGAGATAATGCAGCCACCAAGCGGGTAGACCCCGCCGGTGCCGGATTGCCTCTTCATAGAATAGAGATTTTGGAAGAGGCCAAAGTGCGGCTCGATACCGAGCCAGCACTCGCAAAAAGTAATGAAGCAGGCAATATGGAGAAGAGAATTGGGCGAAAGATGGTGGAGTTGGATGCCATAGAAGAACAACAGTCCACGAAGAAAATCGTGGACTGGGAACGAGAGTCCGTGAAGAACGAAAGCGACAAACATCACCCGAAACCCTGCGGGTGGACGGGGAATTACCTCATCACCGGGGATCTTGACGGCCTCCTTATCCTGCGGGATTAAACCCGCATCACGAAGCTTGTGCAGGTCGCCCTCGCGCGTCTCCGTGCGCCGCCACCCGCCATTGGTGATGCGAGTGGCGGTGGTGATTTTCTTGCCGCCGGTAGTAGCACTTGAGCCTGCTCCGGTGGAGGCTTTCTTCTACTTCACCATCGTGGCGCGTCAACGGCGGCGGTGTGCGCGCAAGAACGAAGAAGGGAAAGATCGTAGAGCGTCCAGTGTGTGCGAAGATGAGCTCGTGAAAATGGAGGCAATGAAAGCAAATGGCAAAGGGTGAAAACAAACTACTGTTTTCCCCACAGTTATAAGGACGAAGACGACGAACAGGAACCGTTCATCCTGAAGCCCTAACGCCAGGGCCAGATCCAACCGTACACGTGTCAAGACAGCAGCGAACTGTCGCCCGCACGCCATCCACTACGCACGGAAACCGAGGAGACGCCGTAATTCTCGCCACATAGCGCACGACCAGTCAACTCCAAGTCAGAAAGTGGGACCCACATTCGTCCATTCACGTCACCTCTGGCGCCACAAACAGTTGAGGTCACCGATCGTCAGCACTGGTGTCATCAAAACCACACTAGCGACGATTAGAAATCCTCAGCTGATAACTAAAAGTACTCACTCGAATCTATGATTCGAGCAACTACGCGGCGACTACTCCTATCAGGAGCACTGGCCGCGCACCTGAAGCATGATTAAGATACTACACAAATGTTGATTCTTCAAGTCCTACGTCGAGTCTATGACTCCACTATGGACTCGGGGGCTACTCCCATTGGGAGGATTGATTCAAGCACCCGAAAAATTGTGTCCTATGGACCAGAAGCTAATAACGACTGAACTAAAGTCTCTGATCGAGTCTACGCCTCGAAAGGCACTCGGGGGCTACTCCCATAGGGAGCGCTGGTCGCGCACCCTATGAATTCTTTGACTGCAATCCTTTAGATAAAAAATGCAAAAAACTTTCTGGCAATTTTGTTCCAGCCTACGCTAAGTGATAACCCTCCTCCTTGGCCACCCGAAACGCCTCCGCGGTGATAACATTTCGGATGTTGTGTCTATGACATAAAGATAAGACCTGCAGATATCATCTGATGGCCTGGTAACGCACCTGACTGCGCTCTACTAGTAAAAATCCGTGCCAACATGCGCGATGAAAATCCCGACGGACGCGTTGGGTACATCACTCGAACACTACTGGGATTCGACTCCTGTAAGACCTCAACGGCCTGAGTCGAATTACGCCAGCATTTGTTCCAGATTCGAGTCTAGGGACTCGAATCTAAAAAAGATCGTGTTGTTTTGTCCTAAGATAGTTAACTGGCCCTGATCCGTCAGGAGAGTCAGGCACACACATCAACGATCCCTACAAACTAAAGTCATTTTCTTTCTCTTATGAACAGAAACAGCTGCACCCGAAAGATTGAAGAGTCCTCAGCCGAATCTACGATTCAACTGAACACTCGGGGGATACTGACATGGTTATACCCTACGGGTACACGACATTAGCATACCTAGTCCATCCCAAGGAAGGACCACAAGAATATACGCGGCTTGTGGAGATTTTCGGGTGGCCCAATCCCATGACATCTTCGGATCCTTGGAGAGCAAGACTAGAATAGATAGAATCTTCAAAGGGGCAAACCCTAAACTTGTAACCGACTCGATCTATGCCTGGGACCTGCCTATCTCTATATAAAGGCTAGGAGGGCACAACGAGGAGGACATCTTCTTCACCGCATACACACTTCCACGCCAGATTGCATCTGCGCACCCCTGTGACTTTTGGTTCTGCCGTAATCAAGAGCAGACAAGCAGGAGTAGGGTTTTACCTCCGGGGGCCTAAACCTGGGTAAATCTTGTGTCCCCTGGTTGCTTGTCTATTAACCATTCCGCGATCTCCAGCACCCCCATCTTCTCCAAAACCCAAGCTCATAACAATGGGCATTGATGAGTCGAAACCTCATCACAAGGGGAGCCAAAGAATACTTGCAAGCCTTAACAACTGAGTTTTCAATCCAGCTGCACCTGGAAATAGTTCTTACTCATAGAAGTTTATCAGTAGCAAAAGTTTGTAATAGCAACAGCAAAGCAACAACAACAGTGAAACAAGAGCAATAGTAACAGTAGTAGAAAACAGTGGGATATGAGTGCGGTAGGCATAGGGATGGATGGACGGGCGTTGCATGGACGAGTCTAAACATGTAAATTCAAGATCTAGGGCATTGCAGATAAATAAGAACAAGCATCCAAGTACTAAACAATCATAGGCATGTGCTCCATATATAGTCATGCGTGCTCGCAATGAGAACTTGCACAACATCTTTTGTCCTGCCAGCCCGTGGCAACGGGGCCTCTAGGGAACTATGGAAATTAAGGTGATCCTTTTAATAGAGCACCAGAGCAAATCATTAACACTCTGTGAATACATGTGATCCTCACACCACAGCCATCCCCTCCGGTTATCCCAATTTCTGTCACTTCGGGGCCTTTGGATCCGTACAATGATATGTGTACACAACTTGCAGATAAGATCACAAAAAATACTATCATAATGATTCAATAATAAGTTCAGCTCTGAGATCATGACACTCCGGCCCTAGTGATAAGCATTAAGCACAATAAGTTGCAACAAAGTCAAATAGCACCAATAGAGATACTAGGCACTATGCCCTAACAATCTTATTCGATTACATGATAGAACTCATCCAATCCCTACCATCCCCATAGCCTACAGCGGGGTATTACTCACTCATGGACGAGGGAAACACTGATGGTTGATGGAGAGGCGTTGGTGATAACGATGGCGATGGTCCTCCCCAAATTCCCGTCCTGACAGGGTACCAGAACGGAGTTTCCGGTTCTGAATCACGGCTTCTGGTGGTGGCGGCGCAGCGGAACTCTTTTTAGAAAAACATCGAACCCCCTCGGTTTTTAGGTCAAGAGGCTTATTATAGGCGAAGAGGGAGGCCGAGGGGGTGTCTGGGGTGGCCGCACCCCCCTAGGTGCGGCCAGGCCTAGCCGCGCCTGGCAGGGGTGTGGGCCTGATGGCTTAGTTGGTGAGGAGCCTGTTGGGAACCCCAAGAGCAAGGTGTGAAGCAGCACGACAGCAAGTTTTCACTCAGTAAGAAACCGAGGTTATCGAACCAGTAGGAGGAAGGAAACGTCACACAGGTGTTGCAAGCAACGTGGAGACCTACACAACACAAACTCAAGACTTTGCCCCAACTAACAGTGAGGTTTTCAATCTCACCGGTTACTATAACAAAGGATTAAACTTATGGTGTGGAAGTTAATGGTGGTTTACAACAAGTAGACAAGTAAGAATGGAAGATGTATCAATGGTAAAAATTGGACCGGGGTCCATGGTTCACTAGAGGTGCTCTCCTCAGATAAACAACATGGCATGAAGGGTAAACAAATTACAGCAGGGCAATTGACAGGAACTGAGCAAGGCATAACAATGCAATTACTAGTAAGAAAGATCCTATGAGATTTGGTTGGGCAATACAACAAGATACATAGACCGCCATCCAACTACATCTATGACTAGAAGTCCACCTTCAGGTTATCATCCGAACCCCCTCCAGTATTAAGTTGCAAGCAACAAACAACTACTTTAAGCAAAGTGTGTAAGGTAAACAGTCCACCTGTTCTATGAACAAGTGACCGTTGTTTTCTAACTAGTAGCAACACATCTACAACCGAAGAGATTATTGTCACTTCCCTTGGAAACTAGAGGCATGAACCCACTATCGAGCATAAATACCCCCTCTTGGAGTCACTAGCAACTACTTGGCCAAGATAGCTACTAAAAACGGAGAGCACGCAATATCACAAACAACATAGACATAATAGAATCATAAAGACAAAACCATTAATCAAACCAACATAATAATCTCAATATCCATCGGATCCCCGCAAACACAACATGCATGATTACAAATAGATTAGATCTTAATCATGAACGGAGCTCACAAGATCTATACATGAAAGCACAAAGGACGAGATACAACCATCTAGCTACTACATGGACCCATAGTCCAAGGTGGAACTACTCATGCATCATACCGGAGAGAAGGCCTCCAGGATGATCTCCCCTCCGATAGGGTGCCGAGAAGAACTTCAGATCACCCCGATCTGGGGACGATGGTGGCGGCGGCTACAGACGGTTTCGTGGATATTCGATCAATTGCCTAGGGTTTCTGCATCGGGGGCTTCTTATAGGCGAAGGGGGAGGCCGAGGAGGCGGCCATGGGCCCCACACCCCTCCCAGGCGCGGGACAGGGCCCACCCGCGCCTAGGGTGGGTCTGGCCGCCCTAGATTGCCTCTCCGGCTCCCCTCTGGACTTCTTGTTCCCCACAGAAAGTTATTGACTTTGATGTTTGTCCCGTCCAATTCCGAGAATATTTCTTTACTAACTTTTCTGAAACCAAAAACAACAGAAAACAGGCATATGTCACTGTTGCAACTTGTTAATGGGTTAGTACCAGAAAACATGCAAAAATCACCTCAAAGTGTAGACAATAAAAGCAAAGTAGATACTAAACAAGCATGGATCATCAAAAATTATAGATACGTTTCCGACGTATCAACAACCCCAAGCTTAACTCCTGCTCGTCCTCGAGTAGGTAAGTGATAAAAAGAATAATTTTTGAGGTGACATGCACCCTCACAATAAAGATCCAACCATTTGCAAGCATTGAAAGATGGGATCAAAGAACTCTAAACATGTGCATGAAAGATAAAGTTCTAACAATAGTACATAGTAACTATGCATGCAACATGGCAAGCTACAAATAAAGATCGTGAATAACATGCATTCAAAAACGTTTGTTTGTTTCACATACAGAAAACATGGCATAGTGGCATTTAGCTTGTCCCTCATAGAGTATCAAATAGATGCATAGGACACCTTAAAAGTTCACAAGGGTGACTAGAAACAAATAGTACAATAAAAAGTAATATCACAATATGCATCAATCAATAAGCTTTGGAACACTGCATGCAGAATGACAACTATGCTCTCTTAATGGTGCCTAAAGGTAGAAGGTGGAGACTCAATAATGGTGGAAGCAAGGCCTTTTTGTAAAGGAAGCAGGGATTACAAGTTTCAGAAAGAGCTTCCAAAAATTATGCTAGTTGTTAGCTTTCAGCCCTCATTGCCCCTATCATAAGAATCTTGAAGTGGTTAAGGTTAAAGTGGCAAGGATGGAGTATATGCTTGACGAAGTATAAGTTGGCAATCTCAAGTCCCTTGAATACGAGAGCCACACCTCATGCATACTCAACTTTGGGCCAAGGTAAGTTCTTGTCATTATAAGTATTTGCATATCATTGAGAACCGCCAACGGGGTACCCCTTGCACATGGTACAGGAGCTTTCCCATAACCAAAATGACAAGGCAAGCAGACAATAAGCATCTCAACAATCTTTTTATTTACCATATGAATAGCTTTTTATTGAGGATGCTTCATAGATAGCTCACTATGGTGATGATGCAAGTTTCCACCATGATTAGTCATGGCTTAGGCTAGCGGCTCAGTCGTTTCTCTAACACAGAATACAAACTCCATGGACATACAAGTTCCCTCTTTATTTCATGCCGGCGACATCCATACACAAAAGAGCATGATATCAACTGAGTATAAAGTACAAGTTCAATGTTGAAAGCGTTCCCCGTGACAGCACAGTTCTGCTAATTCCAACGTATAAGTGCAAGCATTTACAACAAAGTTGTCACAATGGTTCAAGTTTATTAGGGGCAAAGAATATAAAGTGTGACATCAAGTTCGTGAGGGCTTTAATCACGAAGTTTTCACATAACAAAATAGTTTTTAATTGGAAGATAGTTGAAAACAAGAATATACTTGGAATGGTGTAACACACCATGGATAGGAGTTTATAGTGGACACATTGGAATAACTTGGTTTTTTGGGAGTTGGAAGCATGAGTAGAACTTACTCATAGAGGTGGAGGCTAGCAAAAGACTGGGAGTAACCAACTAAGAGAGCATAATGGTCATAATCATGCAGAGCAACAAAGCATACTGATCAAAGAAAAGAGTGGTACTATAAGTCAAGGACTAAATGATCATAGAGGATAATGGTGACTTGTTCATAGTCATAACATGGTGTGAGAACATGCCAATGATACGTCAGAAATGTATCCATAATTTTGATGCTCCATGCTTGTTTAGTATCTACTTTGCTTTGCTTTGTCTACACTTTGAGGTGCTTTTTACATGTTTTTTGGTACTAACCTATTAACAAGTTGCCACAGTGCCATTGCCTGTTTTCTGCTGTTTTTGGTCCCAGAAAAGTTAGTAAAGAAATATTCTCGGAATTGGACGGGACAAACGTCAAAGTCAATTACTTTCCGTGGGGAACAAGAAGTCCAGAGGGGAGATGGAGAAGCGGGCCAGGGCAGCCAGACCCTCCTAGGCGCAACCAGGGGTGGACCCACACCTGGGAGGGGTGTGGCCCCTCTGGCCGCCTCCTCGGCCTCCCCCTTCGCCTATAAGAAGCCTCTGATGCAAAAACCCTAAGTACATGATCAAATATCGTCCCTAGATCGGGGGGATCTGAAGTTCTTCCTAGCACCCTGCCGGAGGGGAGATCATCCCGAAGGCCTTCTCTCCGGTATGATGCGTGAGTAGTTCCACCTTGGATTATGGGTCCATGTAGTAGCTAGATGGTTGTATCTCCTCCTTGTGCTTTCATGTATAGATCTTGTGAGCTCCGTTCATGATCAAGATCTAATCTTTTTGTAATCATGCATGTTGTGTTTGCGGGGATCCGATGGATATTGAAATTATTATGTTGGTTTAATTAATTGTTTTGTCTTTATGATTCTATCATGCCTGTGTTGTTTGTGATCTTGCATTCTCTCCGTTGTTAGTAGCTATCTTGGCCAAGTAGTTGCTAGTGACTCCAAGAGGGGGTATTTATGCTCGATAGTAGGTTAATGCCTCTAGTTTCCAAGGGAAGTGACAATAATCTCTGCGGTTGTAGATGTGTTGTTGCTACTAGGGAGAAAACAACGGTCTCTTGTTCATGGAACATGTGGACTGGTTACCTTACACACTTTGCTTAAAGCAGTTGTCTATTGCTTGCAACTTAATACTAAAAGGGGTTCGGATGATAACCTGAAGGTGGACTTATAGTCATAGATACAGTTGGATGGCGGTCTGTGTATCTTATTGTATTGCCCAATCGAATCTCATAGGATCTTTCTGACTAGTAATTGCATTGTTATGCCTTTCTCAGTTCCTGTCAATTCCCTGCTGTAATTTGTTTACCCTTCATGCCATGTTGTTTATCTAAGGAGAGCACCTCTAGTGAACTATGGACCCCGGTCCAATCTTTACCATTGATACATCTTCCACTATTACTTGTTTACTTGCTGCAAACCGCCATTACCTTCCACACCATACGTTTAATCCTTTGTTATAACAACCGGTGAGATTGACAACCTCACTGATTCGTTGGGGCAAAGTCTTGAGTTTGTGTTGTGCAGGTCTCCGCGTTGCTTGCAACACCTATGTGATGTTTCCTTCCTCCTTCTGGTTTGATAACCTCGGTCTCAACTGAGGGAAAACTTTCTGCTTGCTCTTCACACCCTACGCTTGGGGTTACCAACGAAGTGACACGTCGAGCATTCATCAAGGCTTTTCTGGCGCCGTTGCTGGGGAGGCTAAGGATGTCTTCACAAGGGGAGTCCTTCACTTCCTTTATCTTTACTTTGTTTTTAGTTTTCTTTATTTCTTTTGCTTGGTTTTGTTTGCCTCTTTCCAAAAAAAACCCAAAAAATTAGTCTAGTTTGGTTTGCTTTCTTTATTCAAAAACACAAAAAAATTTAGTTCCTGCTCTAGTTGCTACCATGTCTGGTTTTGGACCAACCTTTGTTTCCCCTATGGTAGAAATCTCCACTTTTAAGCAAAAAAGTGAAGAAAGTATTAAAGAAGCTTGGTCTATAATCTCTGCTTTACAGAGGGAAACTGAGCCTAAGGTGAGCCTTAGCTTGGTTATTGATAGTTTCTACCGCGGTATTGCTCTTAGTTATAGATATGCTTTGGATGCTGTGGCTGAGAAAGATTTCTTGCTATGTACTGAGGATGAAGCTTTTGATGCCATAAAGAAATTAATCATGATTTATGATACACCTGGCAAGTCTGATTCCTCTTTTACAAATATTTTTGCTAGGTTGAACACTCTTGAGACTAGTATTGCTGCTATGAATAGTTGCTATCACACGCTTAGGGATTACCATGATTATGTTCCCATAAATTCTGAGCCTTCAAAGTGGTTTCCCACAATCAAAGTCTCAATAAACACTATACTTTTCGATGCTTGCTGTGATATCATGTCTGAACTTTGCCTCATGCCTAAAGATATTTATGATTCCTTGAGTCTTTGGAGCTTACTGAAGGAGGAGAGGAAATCGCTATTACCAACAATGCCACTATATTGCCCATTGGAATAGCTGAAGGTGTGTTTACAAAAATCTAAGGGAAAATGGTGTCTACTGATTATCTTGTTATTGAATGTGTAGGCAAGGGACATATTACACTTGGAAGATCCCTATTGAAACACTTTGGAGAAGTAATAGATGTGGGAAAAGGCATTATGCACTTTGCTCCTCCGGTAAGCAATCATATCTTCCCTAAAGAGAAGAAGAAAGGTAAGAAAGTCAAGAACAAGAGGGACAAATCTTCATTTGAAAATACTTTATTCTTCTTGCTTCTTATGCTTAACTTAAAGTCGTTAAAGAAAAGTACTTGTTGGGAGATAACCCAAGAGTTTCCTTGAGTCTTGGAAGTTATTACTTCAGTAATGACCTCTCCTTATCCTTTTTGTTTGCTTTTTGTGCCAAGAATGACCTCTAATGAGAGGGAAGTAAGATTTGGGTAGTTGCTGTCCCGAAACAGATTTCTCTTCTCCACCAAAAAAATCGTGAGGATTATATGTAACTCGGATTGAGCTCAAAATTTACTAATAAATCCCTTAGGATGTTAGATAACTTTCATTAGTTCAACACTTTTTTATTTTAGCAACAGAAGATGTTCGAAAAAATTGGTTTCTACCTGCTGGTCTGTTTTGACAGATTTCTGCCATTATTTGCATTTGCTTCTTATTGATTCCTTTTTGAGTTCTCTTTAGGTGAATTGAGCTTTCGAAGGAGTTACTACAGTAGCTTGTGTTTTTAGTGAAAATCCATGATGTTCCAAAGCTTTGCCAGAGGTCTAATATCTTTTGAATACACTAATGTTGCTAATGAACATTGTGTGAAGTTTTGTATGAAGGAAAAATTTCAGGTGTAAAGAGAGAATGATGCAATAAGATGAAGAATGGACAAATGCTCAAGCTTGGGGATGCCACCATGGTGTCACCCCAAGAAATATCCAAGAGGTACAAGCGCCAAAGCTTGGGGATGCCCAAGGCATCCCCTTCTTCATCAATAAAAAGCTCAGGTCTTTCTAGATACTTCGTTTTTATTGTTTCATGCACAATTGTGTTGTTCTTGGAGCGTCTTAGTTTTCGTTTGCTTTGCTTAGGTTGTTTAGTTTGCTTGAATAAAGTAGTTTGGACCCCCGTTCTCGCTATGTTGTTTTGCAAATAAGTTGCTTGGTGTTGGAAAGGAGTAGTAAGTTCTTGCTTGAAGTGCAAGAGGAGCTTGCATTGACTGTGACTTAGACTTTAGCATGACATGCTAGGTGTTGTTTTGGCATTATGCTTAGTTATTATTGCTGTAGCATGTCTTGTTCCAAACAATTGGGATTGCTTAGTGTGCCTTGAACAAATTATGCATTGTTTTAGCATGCAAAAGCATAGTATTGTGGTATTCTCCTTTGATGTTTTGCTTGGGTTGACTTGAACAAGTCACCATTAGCCTCTATGATCATTTAGTCCTTGACTAGTAGTACCACTCTTTGCTTTGATCAGTATGCTTTGTTGCACTGCATGATTATGGCCATTATGCTCTCTTAGTTGGTTGCTCCCAGTCTTTTGCTAGCCTCCACCTATATGAGTAAGTTCTACTCATGCTTCCAACTCCCAAGAAACCAAGTTATTCCAAAGTGTCCACTATAAACTCCTATGTATGGTGTGTTACACCATTCCAAGTATATTCTTGTTTTCAACTATCTTCCAATTAAAAACTATTTTGTTATGTGAAAACTTAGTTATTAAAGCCCTCACGAACTTGATGGCACACTTTATATTCTTTGCCCCTAATAAAATTGAACCATTGTGACAACTTTATTCTATATGCTTGCACTTATACGTTGGAATTAGCAGAACCGTGCTGTCACTGGGAACACTTTCAACATTGCACTTGTACTTTGTACTCAGTTGATATCATGCTCTTTTGTCTATGGATGTCACTGGTGTGAAATAAATAGGGAACTTGTAAGTCCATGGAGTTTGTATTCTGTGTTAGAGAAATGCCTGGGCCGCTAGCCTAGGCCATGCCTAATCATGGTGGAAACTTGCAACATCACCATAGTGACATCTATGAAGCATTCTTCTTATAAAAAAGAGACACATTGAGAAAAGAGGAAAGAGAGGAAAAACACCATATTCCCATGGTACATAAGAAGATTGCTGAGATGCTCATTGTCTGCTTGCCTTGTCATTTTGGTTATGGGATAGATCTTGTACCATGTGCAAGGGGTACCCCATTGGCGGTTTTCAATGATATGCAAATACTTACAATGACAAGAACTTACCTGGGCCCAAAGTTGAGTATGCATGAGGTGTGGCCCTCGTATTCAAGGGACTTGAGATTGCCAACTTATACTTCGTTAAGCATATACTCCATCTTTGCCATTTAATCTTAACCACTTCAAGATGCATGATAGGGGCAATGAGGGCTGAAAGCTAACAAGTACCATAATTTTTGGAAGATCTTTTTGAAACTTCTAATCCCTGCTTCCTTTACAAAAAGGCCTTTCTTCTACCATTATTGAGTCTCTACCTTCTACCTTTAGGCACCATTAAGAGAGCATAGTTGTCATTCTGTGTGCAGCGTTCCAAAGCTTATTGATTGATGCATATTGTGATATTACTTGTTCTTGTGGTATTTGTTTCTAGTCACCCTTGTGAACTTGTAAGGTGTCCTATGCATCTATTTGCTACTCTATGAGGGACAAGCTGATTGCCACTATGCTATGTTTTCTATATGTGAAACAAACAAACGTTTTTCAATGCATGTTATTCATGATCTTTGTTTGTAGCTTGTCATGTTGCATGCATAGTTACTATGTCCTATTGTTAGAACTCCATCTTTCATGCACATGTTTAGAGTTCTTTGATCCCAGCTTTCAATGCTTGCAAATGGTTAGATCTTTATTGTGAGGGTGCATGTCACCTCAAAAATTATTCTTTTATCACTTACCTACTCGAGGACGAGCAGGAGTTACGCTTGGGGATGCTTGATACGTTGGAAACGTATCCATAATTTTTGATGCTCCATGCTTGTTTAGTATCTACTTTGCTTTGCTTTGTCTACACTTTGAGGTGCTTTTTTACATGTTTTCTGGTACTAACCTATTAACAAGTTGCCACAGTGCCATTACATGTTTTCTGCTGTTTTTGGTTCCAGAAAAGTTAGTAAATAAATATTCTCGGAATTGGACGGGACAAACTTCAAAGTCAATTACTCTCCGTGGGAAACAAGAAGTACAGAGGGGAGACGGAGAAGCGGTCCAGGGCAGCCAGACCCCCCTAGGTGTGGCCAGGGGTGGGCCCGCGCCTGGGAGGGGTGTGTCCCCTATGGCCGCCTCCTCGGCCCCCCCTTCGCCAATAAGAAGCCTCCGATGCAAAAACCCTAAGTACCCGATCAAATATCCACGAAACCGTCTGTAGCCGCCGCCACCATCGTCCCTAGATCGGGGGGGGGGGGGATCTGAAATTCTTCCCGGAGGGGAGATCATCCCGGAGGCCTTCTCTCCGGTATGATGCGTGAGTAGTTCCACCTTGCACTATGGTTTCTTGTAGTAGCTAGATGGTTGTATCTCTTCCTTGTGCTTTCATGTATAGATCTTGTGAGCTTCGTTCATGATCAAGATCTAATCTATTTGTAATCATGCATGTTGTGTTTGCGGGGATCCGATGGATATTGAAATTATTATGTTGGTTTAATTAATTGTTTTGTCTTTATGATTCTATCATGCCTGTGTTGTTTGTGATCTTGCATTCTCTCCGTTGTTAGTAGCTATCTTGGCCAAGTAGTTGCTAGTGACTCCAAGAGGGGGTATTTATGCTCGATAGTAGGTTAATGCCTCTAGTTTCCAAGGGAAGTGACAATAATCTCTGCGGTTGTAGATGTGTTGTTGCTACTAGGGAGAAAACAACGGTCTCTTGTTCATGGAACATGTGGACTGGTTACCTTACACACTTTGCTTAAAGCAGTTGTCTATTGCTTGCAACTTAATACTAAAAGGGGTTCGGATGATAACCTGAAGGTGGACTTATAGTCATAGATACAGTTGGATGGCGGTCTGTGTATCTTATTGTATTGCCCAATCGAATCTCATAGGATCTTTCTGACTAGTAATTGCATTGTTATGCCTTTCTCAGTTCCTGTCAATTCCCTGCTGTAATTTGTTTACCCTTCATGCCATGTTGTTTATCTAAGGAGAGCACCTCTAGTGAACTATGGACCCCGGTCCAATCTTTACCATTGATACATCTTCCACTATTACTTGTTTACTTGCTGCAAACCGCCATTACCTTCCACACCATACGTTTAATCCTTTGTGATAACAACCGGTGAGATTGACAACCTCACTGATTCATTGGGGCAAAGTCTTGAGTTTGTGTTGTGCAGGTCTCCGCGTTGCTTGCAACACCTGTGTGACGTTTCCTTCCTTCTTCTGGTTCGATAACCTCGGTCTCAACTGAGGGAAAACTTGCTGCTTGCTCTTCACACCCTACGCTTGGGGTTACCAACGAAATGCCACGTCGAGCATTCATCAGCCAAGTCAACCTAAGCAAAACATCAAAGGAGAATAACATAATACTATGCTTTTGCATGCTAAAACAACGCATAATTTCTTCAAAGAAGACTAAGAAATCCCTATTGTTAGGAACAAGACATCGTACAGCAATAATCACTAAGCATAATGCTAAAACAACACCTAGCATGTCATGCTAAAGTCTAAGTCACAGTCAATGCAAGATCCTCTTACACTTCAAGAAAGAACTTACTACTCCTTTCCAACACCAAGCAACTTATTTGCAAAACAACACAACGAGAACGGGGGTCCAAACTACTTTATTCAAGCAAACTAAACAACCTAAGCAAAGCAAATGAAAACTAAGATGCTCCAAGAACAACACAACTGTGCATGAAACAATAAAAACGAAGTGTCTAGACATACCTGAGCTTTTTATTGATTAAGAAGGGGATGCCTTGGGCATCCCCAAGCTTTGACGCTTGTACCTCTTTGATATTTCTTGGGATGACACCATGGTGGCATCCCCAAGCTTGAGCTTTTGTCCATTCGTCATCCTCAACAGAATTTACCTTCTTACCATGTGGAGCTCTTTCAACATGCCATTCAGAGTAGTTAACCATCATATTATCAAGGAGCCTTGTTACAACACCCAAGGTGAGACCCATAAAAGTACCTCCAGCAGGTTAATCCAACATATTTATTGAGGAGAAGTTCAAATCTGCATAAAAAGTCTAGATAATCATCCAAGTAGTGAGTCCATGAGTGGGACAATTCTTAACCAAAGACTTCATTCTTTCTCAAGATGGAGCAACATGTTCACTATCAAGTTGTTTAAATTTCATAATGTCACTTCTCATAGATATAATCTTTGCAGGAGGATAGTATTTTCCAATAAAAGCATCCTTGCACTTAGTCCAAAAATTGATACAATTTTTAGGCAAAGAAAGCAATCATTCTTTAGCTTTTCCTCTCAAGGAGAAAGGAAAAAGCTTGAGCTTAATAATATCTCCATATACATCCTTATACTTTTGCATCTCACAAAGTTCAACATAGCTATTGAGACGGGCAGCAGGATCATTAGAACCAGCACCAGAAAATTGCTCTCTCATCACAAGATTCAATAGAGCAGGCTTAATTTCATAAAAGGTAGCATCAAGAGCAGGTGGAGCAATAGGAGTGCTTAGGAAATCATTGTTGTTGGTGCTAGTGAAGTCACACAACTTGGTGTTCTCAGCAGAGTTCATTTTGGCAAAGGTGGGCAAGCCAAAAACAGCAGCAACAACTTAGAGCAGGAACTATTTTTTTTGTGTTTTTTAATAAAGAAAGCAAACCAAACTAGACTATTTTTTTGTTTTTTTTGGAAAGAGGCAAACAAAACCAAGCAAAAGAAACAAAGCAAACTAAAAACAAAGTAAAGAGAAAGGAAGTGAAGGACTCCCCTTGTGAAGACGTCCTAAGCCTCCCCGGCAACGGTGCTAGAAAACTTGTTGATGGCTCAGTTGATGAGGAGCCTGTTGGGAACCCCAAGCGCAAGGTGTGAAGTAGCACAGCAGCAAGTCTTCCCTCAGTTAGAAACTGAGGTTATCGAACCAGTAGGAGGAAGGAAACATCACACAAGTGTTTCAAGCAACAATGCAATTACTAGTCTGTTAGTTCACTATAGGTACTCTCCTTAGATAAACAACATGGCATGAAGGGTAAACAAATTACAGCAGGGCAATTGACAGGAACTGAGCACGGCACAACAATGCAATTACTAGTCAGAAAGATCCTATGAGATTTGATTGGGCAATACAACAAGATACATAGACCGCCATCCAACTACATCTATGACTAGAAGTCCACCTTCATGTTATCATCCAAGCCCCCTCCAGTATTAAGTTGCAAGCAATAGACAACTGCTTTAAGCAAAGTGTGTAAGGTAAACAGTCCACATGTTCCATGAACAAGAGACCATTGTTTTCTCCCTAGTAGCAACAACACATCTACAACCGAAGAGATTATTGTCACTTCCCTTGGAAACTAGAGGCATGAACCACTATCGAGCATAAATACCCCCTCTTGGAGTCACTAGCAACTACTTGGCTAAGATAGATACTAACAACGGAGAGCATGCAAGATCATAAACAACACAGACATGATAGAATCATAAAGACAAAACCATTAAGCAAACCAACATAATAATCTCAATATCCATCGGATCTCCGCACACACAACATGCATGATTACAAATAGATTAGATCTTGATCATGAATGGAGCTCACAAGATCTATACATGAAAGCACAAAGGAGGAGATATAACCATCTAGCTACTACATGGACCCATAGTCCAAGGTGGAACTACTCACGCATCATATCAGAGAGAAGGCCTCCGGGATGATCTCCCCTCCGGCAGGGTGCCGGGAAGAAGTTCAGATCCCCCCGATCTAGGGACGATGGTGGCAGCGGCTATAGACGGTTTTGTGGATATTTGATCGGGTGCCTAGGGTTTCTGCATTGGGGGCTTCTTATAGGAGAAGGGGGAGGCCGAGGAGGCGGCCAGGGGCCCCACACCCCTCCCAGGCGCGGGGCAGGGCCCACCCGCGCCTAGCGTGGGTCTGGCCGCCCTGGCTTGCTTCTCCGGCTCCCCTCTGGACTTCTTGTTCCCCACGGAAAGTTATTGACTTTGACGTTTGTCCCGTCCAATTCCGAGAATATTTCTTTACTAACTTTTCTGGGACCAAAAACAGCAGAAAACAGGCAATGACACTATGGCAACTTGTTAATAGGTTAGTACCAAAAAACATGTAAAAAGCACCTCAAAGTGTAGACAAAGCAAAGCAAAGTAGATACTAAACAAGCATGGAGCATCAAAAATTATGGATACATTTCTGACGTATCATTGGCACGTTCTCACACCATGTTATGACTATGAACAAGTCACGCATCATATCAGAGAGAAGGCCTTCGGGATGATCTCCCCTCCGACAGGGTGCTGGGAAGAACTTCAGATCCCCCCGATCTAGGGACGATATTTGATCGCGTACTTAGGGTTTTTGCATCGGAGGCTTCTTATAGGCGAAGGGGGAGGCCGAGGAGACGGCCAGAGGGGCCACACCCCTCCCAGGCGTGGGCCCACCCCTGGCTGCGCCTAGGGGGATCTGGCTGCCCTGGCCTGCTTCTCCGTCTCCCCTCTGGACTTCTTGTTCCCCATGGAAAGTTAATGACTTTGACGTTTGTCCCGTCCAATTTCGAGAATATTTCTTTACTAACTTTTCTGAAACCAAAAACAGCAGAAAACGGTCATCTGGCACTGTTGCAACTTGTTAATAGGTTAGTACCAGAAAACATGTAAAAGGCACCTCAAAGTGTAGACAAGCAAAGCAAAGTAGATACTAAACAAGCATGGAGCATCAAAAATTATAGATACGTTTCCGACGTATCAGGGGCCCCCAGGCCTCCACTCCGTCTCGTACTCTGGCTCCGTGGATCTTCTGGTGAAATAGGATTTTTGGCATATTTTCCGCAATTTTTCCTGATAGTTGATTTTCTGCACAAAAACTAGACACCAAGGTAATTCTAGCGTCAGTCCATGTTAGTTGTATCCAAATCACACAAATTTAGAGGAAAAACAATAGCAAAAGTGTTCGGGAAAGTAGATACATTTTGGACGTATCAGTGTGAAATAAAAGGGGAGCTTGTAAGTCCATGGAGTTATGTATATGTGTTGGAGAAACGACTGGGCCGCTAGCCTAAGCCATGTCTAATCATGGTGGAAACTTGCAGCATAACCATAGTGAGCAATCTGTGAAGCATCCTCAACAAAAACCTATGCAAATAGCAAATAAAAAGATTGTTGAGATGCTCATTGTCTGTTGCCTTGTCATTTTGATATGGGATAGCTCCTGTATCATGGGGCAAGGGGTACCCCGTTGGCGGTTATTTATGATACACATATACTTAGTATGACAAGAACTTACCAGTGAATAATGTTGAGTAGCATGTGTAACGACCCTCGTACTCAAGGGACATGAGATTGCCAACTTATACTTTGTCAAGCTTATACTACATACTTTGTTCACTTTAACCTTAATCACTTCAAGATGCTTATGATAGGGGCAATGAGAGCTGAAAGCTAACAAGTACCATAATTTTTGGAAGCTCTTTATGAAACTTAAAATCCCCACTTCCCTTTATGAAGGGTATTTCTTCCTACTTTTATATTGAGTCTCCACCTTCTATCCTTATGCACCAATTAAGAGAGCATGGTTGTCATTCTTAGTTCTATGTGCATTGTCCCAAAACTTATTGACTGATTTATAATGTTGATATTGCTTGTTCTTGAACTATTTGTATCTAGTCACCCTTTTGAACTTCGAAGGTGTCCTATGCATTTATGTTTTGCTACTCCATGAGGGATAAGCTGAATACCACTATGCTATGTTTTTCTATATGTGAAACAAACAAACGTCTTTCAATGCATTGTTATTCATGATCTTTGTTTGTATCATTTCATTGTATCATTTTATGTCTTATTGTTAGAACTTCATCTTTGATGCTCATGTTTAGAGTACTTTGATCCCAGCTTTCAATGCTTTGAAAATGGTTTGATCTAGATTGTGATGGTGCATGTCACCTCAAAAATTATTATTTTTATCACTTACCTACTCGAGGACGAGCATGAGTTAAGCTTGGGGATGCTTGATACGCCGTAAACGTATCTATAATTTTTGATGTTCCATGCTTGTTTAGTATCAAATTTGCTATGCTTTGTCTATACTTTGAGGTATTTTTATACATTTTCTGGGACTAACCTATTAACAAGATGCCGCAGTGCCAGTTGCCCGTTTTCTGTTGTTTTTGGTTTCAGAAAAGCTAGTAAGAAAATATTCTCGGAATTGGACGGGACAAAAGCCAAACTCAATATTTCACCGAGGAGAACACAAAGATCGAAGGGGCGCCACAGGGCTGTCACACCCTAGGGCCGCGCGGGTGGTGTGTGCACCATGCCGCCCTCCCGCCTCGCCTCTTCGCCTATAAAAGCCCCCGATGCCAAAACCCTAAGTACCCGATCAGATCTCCACGAAACAGTCTGTAGCCGCCGCCACCATCGTCCCTAGATCGGGGAGATCTGAAGCTCTTCCCGGCACCCTGCCGGAGGAGAGAGAACATCCCGGAGGCCTTCTTCATCACCATGCCAGCCTCCAGTATGATGCGTGAATAGTTCACCCTTGGACTATGGGTCCATACAGTAGCTAGATGGTTGTTTCTCCTCCTTTGTGCTATCATTTTTAGATCTTGTGAGCTCCGTTTATGATCAAGATCATCTATTTGTAATCATACATGTTTGCGGGGATCCGATGGATATTGAGATACTATGTCAGATTGATTATTGATTCTATCATGTCTTATTGATTATTTATTCTATCTTGTCTATGTTGTTTGAGATCTTGCATGCTCTCTGTTTCTAGTAGCTATCTTGGCCAAGTAGATGCTAGTGACTCCAAGAGAGAGTATTTATGCTCGATAGTGGGTTCATGCCTCTATTGAATCTGGGGAAGTGACAGAAATCTCTAAGGTTGTAGATGTGATGTTGCTACTAGGGAGAAAACAACAATCTTTTGTTTATGAAACAATTGTATTGTTTACTTTACACACATTGCTTAATGCAATTATCCGTTGCTTGCAACTTAATACTGGAGGGGGTTTGGATGATAACCTGAAGGTGGATTATTAGTCATAGATGTAGTTGGATGGCAGTCTATGTACATTGTTGTAATGCCCAATCAAATCTCATAGAAATCATGAATGTCTAGTATTTGCATTGTTATGCCTTGCTCAGTTCCTGTCAATTGCATCGTTGTAATTTGTTTACCCAGCATGTTATGTTATTTATCTTAAGGAGAACACCTCTAGTGAACTGTGGACCCCGGTCCAATCTTTACTATTAATACATCTTCTACTATTACCATTTACTTTCTGCAAGCAATCATTTCCTTCCACATAATACTTTTAATCCTTTGTTTTTAACAAACCGGTGAGATTGACAACCTCATTGTAAGTTGGGGCAAAGTCTTGAGTTTGTGTCGTGCAGGATTCCAAGTTGTTAGCAACAACTTGGAGTTGTTTCCTTGCTCCTACTGGTTCGATAACCTTGGTTTCATAATTGAGGGAAAACTTGCTGCTATGCTCATCATACCTTCCTCTTGGGGTTTCCCAACGAAGCTCTATAGTGATCTGAGCCACATCAACGCCGCCGACATGCCTCACCATCGATCGGCGAGGGGAGGACCAGCTCGCCCCGACCATGCACACGCGAGACCACCTGGCCCGGAGCGGCCCATACGCCCCCATGCGCCGAGGCTCCCCGCGCAGCCGCCACACCGCCGACACGCACACCCGCCGCTGCGGTGGTCGTTGCCGCCGCGCCGCTGCTCCCCGCGCGTAGAGCAACGGCCCCGGTCAGCCGCCGCGGCCCGCGCCACCACCGCTGAGCACGGGGGGAAGAAGGCCCCCCCGACGCCGATGCTGCCCGGACTTTGTCCGGCAGCGCGCTCTGGCGACATCGAGAGGGAGGGGCGAAGGAGGGGGAGAGGGGACAGCGGCGCGCAGGGCCCCCGGTCGCTCGCGGGAGCGACACGGGGGCTGTTTCCTCGGCCGTCGCTCTAGCCGCGAAGAATTCATGCCCCACCATCAGAACGAAAATCGCTGAGCTAGGAGATATTTTCCGCTTGGCATTTTTGGCAAGAGAGTTATGCCATTGACCATGGCTTTTTTCTCTAGAGTGTCATGCAAATTACTTGACAAAATTTCTCAAGGTGTATGGCTCCCTCGCGAAAAGCGCCATACTAGACACCAGGACGCCCTAGGGAAAAGCGCGAAACATAAAAAGTGGGTCCGAAACATAAAAAGTGGGCCCGTGGCCGTCGTTGACCGCCACGTTGAACGAGATGATGACGTTTTTTACTAAAGCGTCGTAGGTAATATGGTGCTTTTCGTGGGAGTGTCGTGCTACTGACCATGAAGCTTTTTGGTAGAGCACAGGACCGGCTCTATACTTTAGAGGGCCTTAGGGTGAACTCAAGAATAGGGCCCGTAATAGCAATAACTAGATATATAGGTATATATTTGCTTATTTTCACTTAAAAAAATAAGCGTTAACATCAGCAATAGTTAGTTCATTACTTGTCCGAATATTGTTTATTGGCCTCAAGATCTGTATTTAAATTACGCTCGTCATTTTCCCTCGGATCATATTCTTCCATTTGGTTATTATTGTTGACATCAACACTACTGTTGTTGGAAAATACTTATTTAGAGCACATCTTTCCATTCAATAACTGATTCTCGCGCTTTCTTTTCCTCCTTTTCGTAGTACCTCGAACAATTGTTTCGACATTGTAACAACTATATGGATTAATGGTGAAGGAATTTACATGAAATACAAGTTAAAAATCTAAATGAGGGATTAGGTCATGGATTATATGAGGATTAGAGGAGGGGTCAATTTGGAGTTACAGAGCAGGAGGCGTGAAGTCATAATTCCTGCCCGGCACATGCAAGGCGAGCAGCCGTTGCAGCCGATCGGTGGGACGGGAGTCGCCGCGTGTGAGGACGAGGGCAAATGGACGAGGCCTAAATCACGACAGACAAAGAGACACTAAGTCAATCGTGTTAGACTACCGAATTGCCGACACACCGATTGTTTCTATTCTTTTAAGAAAAAGACCGATCACTGTGCGCGTGTGCATTTTCCTGCTTCTCTCTGTCTCCCAATTGTCAGGCCTCGTGATCTTTGCTTCAGCTTATCAAATACTCCCTCCGACCCATATTAGTTGACTCAAATTTGCTATATTTGAATAAATCATACTATTTAATATAAAGATTCATCTAAATTTTGACAAATCTAAATCAATTAATATGGATGAAAGAAAGTAAAAAAAAGGCTGACTTGTTGAGCATGCATATAGGACAGGATTTAATCTTGGGCCCCTTCAGGCCATGGGCCCCTGGCCATGACACAACCTTGCCATGGGTCAGAGACGGGCCTGGTAGAGCATCATATAAATAGGTTAGGTTATGAAATCTTCAGAAAAGCAGATTATTTTATGATTTCTTTATCATCTTTAGATTAATTATTTTGCCGCACTTTGAAAGTACATGCACCACACATATTTCGCTTTGAGCAGGGATTGGTACAAGTATATGAAGACTACTTGATAAAATATTGTTAATATAGAAAATATTTTTCAATATGAATCCAATTATATCAATTTGTATAACATAACCAAAACATTGTTGATCAAAACTATGGTAAAAAGAATTGTCATCGAAATGGCGTGTGCGGCTTATTCATAAAAAAATGAAAGATAATATTAATTATGCCTAGGCCCTCCTCGTAGAAAGCCCAAGCCCACAATATCCTACAGTCACTTGCGTTGTCACTAAAAAATGTCCTCCTTAGTTTACTTGTGGCCTTATAGCCTCAATGGTGCCAGGCTCCTACATATGCATGTCGTGTTCCCGTAAAAAAAAACATATGCATGCCATGCCGATAAAAGTGCCACCGGTGCCACGCTCCTGCATATGCATATAGTCCACCTTTTGTGACTCAGTAAAAATTCGTTCAAGTAACAAGTGAGCTCGGCTTGACTCGTTTACACGATAAGTTTAGATTTAAAATTTGGCTTGACCCGGTAACTCGTGATTAGCTCATTATAACATGCGAACATGAGCACACACGAGAAAAACTAATTATTCTTCTACTAATTCAGAACTAATAAAGCAATGATATTACTTCCACAATTCCAGAATGACAAGATTAATGACAAATAGTATCTCTACACTCGTTTAGCTTGAGCAAACAAAATAGCTCAAATTTAAAACTCAGCTTGACTCGTTAGACATCGAATTCAAATTCAAGCCAAGTCGAGCTGAACTATGAGCTACTCGATTAGCTCGCCGAGTTTGGGGTTATAATCCAGCCCTACCTTCGTATGCATGCCATGCCGATAATCAATGTAACAACTGAAACCGCCATCCGAACAGCACATCACACCTATACTATATACCAATAGGTGAGGTGCCCATCTTGAATCCCTGTGTCTGTGTGTCATGAAGAAGAGCTGTAGGGTACTTGTCCGTAGAAGCAGAAGAGCGCAGAGTACTGATTACGAACACCACGCATAGTGCTAGCCTTTGCTGGAAGCATGGGCAGTTGCGTTGCACAGAGGAGAGCTGTAGGGAAGTGAATAGCCTCACCCACGCATCATCGCGTTCGAGGGATGGATTGGATGCGTCGTGGGGCCTCCTCGGAGAGCTGTGGCGAGTTTCCGTGTAGATCATGTAAAATTGACTGTCTGGCTCGTGTGCAACTCTGAAGAAAAGCTCCCATAGCCGTGTATCGTGAGCATCCACGGGCGAGCCAGAGCAGAGAACCTTGGAACTCCTAAAAGCTCTGATAGAGTACACAACTGGACAGCGCTGCCTGGCAAGATCCCCGAAAGGGAAACAAAGAGCGCGAGCAAAGCAAGCAAAGCATCTCGTCGCAAGAGCCAGCCAGCCAGTACACACATGCATGCAACGTCGCTCGTCAGCGAGTCCCGCGAATTCAGAATTGGCATTGAGTCTGTTCCTCTCCTACTAGTCGTAGTAGTAGTAGCTGCTGCGGTACGCAACGCGAAATCTGCGAAGCACGTGGCGCAGCTCCCAAGGCTTAGTCCGACGCCGTTGCTTGTCTGAGCAAAGTGGCCAGGAAAGTCTTGCTCCATTGAGCAGGCGGATGGAGATGGGATGGGAGGGAGCATGGGGAAGGCAGCAGGAGGTGGGTGACGGAGACACGGTGGTTGGTTGCAGGCGGGCAAATGGAAGAAAAGTCCTCGCAGGGGAAAGATGGGACATGGCAATGGCAGTCCCTTCTCATGATCTGATCTCTGTGGGTAGGAGGCCTTGGGGCTCGTGCACCTGGGCCTGGCTGGATACAGCCCTTGCTTCGGGTACTGGCCTACTAGTACTGGGATGTGTCGATTGGCTGAGCTCTGGCCTCCCGAAAACAGGTAGTACTAGTTGGACTATATGGCTCGGAGTAGGTCCGGTCACCTGTAATTTACAAACTTACAATCGACATTTCTTTTAAAGGATCCAAACCACGCGCAAACTAGTACGTATATGCACCTGCGACTCCAGCACGTGCATGGGTTAAAACTGAGATTTTTTAGTCGTGCGTGAATTATTACAATCTGAAAAGTTTACTACAAATAAGCTAGAAAAGTAGTATATGACTGGCATGAGCATTGCATTACAACACTGTATTTTCTTGAGAGAGGATTTTGAGTTCTCAGAGGAGTTGCACTGTATTTTTTGAGGGAAGATTTGTTGCATCCGAGCTCACTAGAGTCCTGTTTTTTATTCTTTTCAAAATGACAGTCATTATGTGAATACGTAGAAATGTGATGTATACTTGTACAAAGATTTGGTAAAAGAACGTTCTATTGTTTTGTTGCATAAAAAACAGATCTGTGGCTGATAAATAAAGGAATAAAGAACTCTTAAATTTTATCCCAAAGTTTGTCCTTTTTGTCTAGCCTAAAATGCAAAGAAAACTTCTGGAGTACGTATTATATGTGTATATGCAGTTGTATAATTGTTCTCGCTATTTTTTGATACATAGAAATAACGTTTTTCAATTGTTTTTAAAATGAGAGCAAGGGTGCTTAGGTGCAATTAGAAGTTTTCGTATATTTCTCGGTCTCTTCTTTCAACAACAGCTGCTATGACGACATCAGCTACTCGTCACAGAAAATCCCGTAGGATATACGGTACTCTCCTAGACTAGCTTTGCATCGCCACGCAGTACTCTGATTAGAGTGAGATGGACGGGGGACAGCAAGAGGACAAGACATTTAGACATGCATGATGCAACTGCACGCCGCAGGAACCCAACGACTCTTGGTGCATGGAATACATACACCTGACCACACAGCCCAATAAACGAGCGCTCCCTACTCTCTAGTCTCTACCCTGCCCGAAAGAAAACAACCTTAACACAGTGACACGATTATCTCATGTTGCCTTTCCGGCTTTTCAAGGCCTAAGAACAAATGTAGTTGTACTACTCTCTCTATTTTAAATTACTTTATACTTACGACAGATGGGCTAGTATTTTTTTATTTTTTATTAAAAAATTCTGAGATTTTTAGAATACGTATAACATATTTCATACTATCTATTTCAAAAATTCAAAAAAAAAGTTAGATAAACAATGAGAGAGTACTAGCCACCGTAAGGTGTGGCCACCCTGGTGTCCTACTCCGTGTCTGCTTCGCATTTTCGTATTGCTCTAGGAAAAATAGTAACTTCGGCTTTCGTCCCGTTCAATTCTGAGAATATTTATTTTTTAGTTTTTCTGAAACCAAAAACGACAGAAAACAGGCAACTGGCATTGTGGCATCTTGTTAATAGGTTAGTTTCAGAAAGTGTATAAAAATACCTCAAAGTATAGACAAAACATAGCAAAGTTGATACTAAACAAGCATGAAGCATCAAAAATTATAGATACGTTTACGATGTATCAAGGAGGGAGGGAGTTTTGGCGGAGTTTGGTTGGTTTCATGGAGGCATGCAAAGAGGGGTGGTGCTAGCGGCAAAAATGGTGGCTGGATGGGCGGGAAGAGAACTAGGCGAGTGTTTTGCGTGAAAATCGGATTCCCTCACCGACAACCAAGACCACTCGCCTTTTAACTCCATACGGCGCCCCTAGGCGAACCCGGTGCACTGAGTTTAGCATGTGGTCACCGGATGGATTTTGGCGCAAATCCAAGCGAAATCAAGGACCCGGGGCGCGACTAGGACAAAATTCTCCATCCGGATTGCCAAATTGGTGTAACACCCCAACTCTATTAACCTTGTTAAGTGAGTGTTTAGGTTTAGAAATTTTAGGGAGAACAAAAAATAATTAGCACTTTGTGTGTTATTGTCCATATCCGGATTTTTAGTCTCAGATGCCTGTTATGACATACATCGCAATCCTAGGATTACCATTTTTGCGAGACATAACAGATTGGTACCATAGTTCATCATCCATTACAAACCATAATAAAGGTCTTACAAATAAAGGATCTCATGATCTAGTCTTAGTACAATCATTGCAGCGGAAATAATATAATAACGATAGCGTGGGCAAGGCTCCATCTTCATGGTCACCGGCAATGCTGACGATGAAAGATGATCCTAGTTGTCGTAACCTTCCTACGGTCCATCCTCCTGATAGTCCTCTTCATAGTCTGGCCACGGGAATAGCCAGGGACAAAGCCATGAGTACTCTTTAAGTACCCGCAAACTATCACTAACAGGTAAAGTGGTTTTAAGTAGGAATACTAAGCTCTAGGTTGTTTTGCAAAAAGCCATATTTATCTCTAGCTGAGTTTAGAAGCAAAGAAAACTAGTTTAAGGTTTTATAACACCTAAGTGGGAATTTGAGTTTTCATATCACAACCCTATTGTGGTCAAGTCAAAGTCACGATTCAATTCACAAATCATTTTGAAAACATCTGACGACGGAACAGTATGGCCACTCCAATTGTCCATAACCGTGGACGCGACTATTCGAATAGTTTGACACTTTGCAGAGATGGTACACTTTCACCATAATATTCGATACATCCGTCAGGAACAATCCTGAATTCACCATACTCAGTATGCGGATAATCAATCCTAACCTTTCAATTACACACCCTAGTATAGGCACTTCTCCTATGAGTTTGGCCTCCCAACCATGACCATCTGTCATCTTGGGAACTGCACATGTGGTCAATCTTCACGAGGTAGCCTCAGCTCAAACCTCGGCCGCAAGGGAAACCATACTAAGATATATAAACTTCCAGTCAAGCCCTACCCAATTTTCGGGTATTGTGGCTGTACGGTAAAATTGAAATGGTATCGCATCCAGACACAACCATCAGTTTTGTAAAGGGCTAAGGCTCATGCCTCAACATTTTCATCATCAAAATCACCTTGTGTTCACTAACACATGTCAAAACATTTCATTAGAATGACTCATCATTCTAAGGTTTTCATATTTTCACCAAGTATTTCCATCTAAAGTGATCAAGTTTTATGCTTAGCACTAGCCACTAAAGTTGGGGGTAAACACTAATGAGGGGTGGTAATCGAGTGTGACTTATCTAAGTTCAATCTCATGCCTCAGTATGACATCAAGATCTACCTAACTTAGGCCAAGTTGTATGCTCTTTATGCTACCTGTAATAACCTTTCCAAAACTTCACAAGTCACTAAGTAAAAGTAATAAAGAGCTTTGATAAAGAAATAAAAAAATCAAGCTTGCAAGTAAAACTAGGATTTGGTGTAATCAAATTTGTCTAACCAAGCATGTCTAATGCATTGAATAGGTTATCTATCTTGCAAGGTTGCAAGGGTTAACTTTCTAGGATGGCTTGCCTAGTGCAGTGCAGTGGTTGAAGTTCTCTTCGGCTTCTTCCTTGTAGTAGTCTCCTTCCTCTTCGTATCCTTGGTCGGTACTAGCGTTTATAAATAAATACGAGGTACATAATCACCAAACAATACTTAACTGCTTCTATCTAGCACACAAAGGCTCACGCTAGATGATCTAGCATCATCACAATCATCACAAGCATTAAGGCAAAAGTTTTATTTATTTTATTTTAGAAAAGTAATTTCTACTCATTGAAAAACTACTTAAGATTTAGTATTCTCCAATTGAAACATGGGATCATGTTGACACATGTCATCACCACATATTTCAATACTTGGGAATATGATTTAAAGTGGTGTCACAATTTAATAAGGTTAACCATTTTTATTTTAATTAATTAAAGTGACTAGAAATGCCTATGGGGCATTCTTTTATTACTTGTTCATTATTACTGTAAGTAAACCTAGATATTTTTATATATTTAGAAAGGTCTTGCCAAATGTGATTTTTGAGAGTTGGAATTAACTCAAAAGCATTTATGATTGAATTTTGAAAAATGTTTGAATGCAGAAAAGCCTCTGCCTTGTTATTTTTACTATGGGTGATCTATAATTTCAAATGGTTTGAATCCAATGGGCTTGGATTAAGAATTTCCATACCTTTCTAAAAAAATTAGTTTCATGCAATTTGGTTCAATGAAACTCTCTAAAATGAATTTTAAATCTACTGCCAGGACTAGGTTTAAATCTACTGGACCGGCCCACTGCACACAGCACGCGCGCGGGCTGTTTAAGTGGTTGTCTGTACTAGTCAGTGAGACAGGGGGTGCGAAGGGGTACGGGCTAACTACAACCGTAGGATTAGATCGAGGATCAACAGCTCACGACCATCATCCTCATCTGAACAGAACTCGACGGGCTCGAACCATAGCGCGGCCAGTGGGGGTCTGTGGCGGCTTAGGAGATGGTCGACGATGGGGGCGAACAACGAAGTCGACAACGGCGGTTCTACTGGTACTGGTAGATCCTCCTGGGGTGGCTCCAATCGACGACGCCCTTCTCCTCCAGTAGCGGCAGGCTCCGACGAAATTCCGGCGATGCTACACTCGCCTTGCTCCGGGAAGAAGTGGGCACGATCGGTGAGAGGTGGGGAGTAGAATGGTGTGAAGATAATGAACGGGTAAGGCCTCTATTTATACTGCGATGAGGGAACCGAAGGGTGTGGGCAAAGATCTTCGGGGTCGGGGTTACAGCGAGCTACAGGCATGGCTGGTGGTAGGGGACAGTGCGCGGTCTTTTGGAGATGCTCAATGTCTTGATGGCGCAACAAGGGGCGATGCGGTTCGGTCGGAACGCGTCGACACTCTGAGAGGCACCGACGACGGTTTTGATGGAGCATAGTGGCTACGGGTCGCGCGGAGGTTCCCAGGACGGTGGTGATCACGCACACGAGCGGCGAAGGAGGGGCGCGGTCTGTGCGAGCGTGTCGAGCGTGGCGCTCTGGCATGCTATCGGCATGGTCGCAGAGAAATGGGCGCGTAAATTCTCTATGGTCCAGTGCCTGTCAAGGGTCGAGGGCTGGACAGAGGGTGGCGTGCTTCCTGGACACGGTGGCTAGGTGCGGCGCTTGATCCTACTAGCTTGCCATGGTCGTCTGGCAAGGGTACTCTCGGGCAGGCTCGACATGGCACATTGGGTAGGGGCTAGGATGGTTCAATGCATTGGTTGGCACTAGGGAGACAGGGGTGATCAATGGTGAATAATGTTTAGCCAAATTACTGCTCAAAACAGTGAAGTTTGGCCAAATTTGGTTTCTGTCTCCAAGTGTTTGATGAAATGGCCAAAAGAAATTCACATTTGAATTTTTGGTTGAAACTTGGTGGGTGCAATGGTCACATACTAGGTAGTCTCTGGTTGATTAGATTTGTTAAGGTGCACTGGTTTGGTTGGGTTTTGAGAAATGATGATCTTCCTATATGAACTAGATTCAATTTTAAAATGTCATTTGAATAGGGTTGCCAAATGTTTCTGTGGGTTTGCAAGGTGGGCTTGGGTTCACTTTTACTTGGGCTAGCAAGGGGTGAAAAGAAATGGATTTGTTTCTGTTTGAAATCTTGGACTAGAAACACTCAAAGTGGTCTAGTGAGGAAGATTGGCAAAAATGACCATTTGCTTATTTTATTTGTTTTTGAATTTCTCTTGATTTGATTCTGCTTGGAAATGATTTAGATGATATTGTTTTCATCTTTAAACCAATCCTTTCCATTCACAACAATCAAACAAGTCCATTCAAGCATTCATGCATTCATCACATACACACATGCATTCATATGGATTTTAATTAATAGAAGTTTTTGTTAAACCTTATTTTGGGTGATTGGAATTGATAACCTTGATTAATATTTTTGGGATGTTATAGTTATATTGTTGCCTTATGTTTTATGCTTGCATATGATTGATTTTTTTGAGTTAACCTATCTTATACCTTAGTGGTGTAGTGGTTTAGAGTGTCTTGGGCTTTACACGCCCAAGTTCCTCCTTGAAGTCTGGGCGCTTTACGCCGTCCCTGAAGGCGTCGATGGCTCTCTCTTCGGAGATGTGTGCTGCGGAGTTCTTGGTCGTAGACCAGCGTAGTATGTACGAGCGAATAGATTCACCCGTTCTTTGAGTGCAGGATCGCAATTCTTCGATTGAGGCGGGCCTCTTGCTGGTGCCTTTGAAGTTTCGGATGAAGCTGTAAGCGAGCTCCTCCCAGCTTAGGATGGATCCTGAGGATAGGCTGCTAAGACAGACCCGCGCCGCGCCTGTCAGCTGCAGCTGAAGGCATTGCATGGCGGTTTCTTTGTTTCCTCCGTGAAGCTTGACGGATGACAGGTGGTCGCTGAGCCAGGACTTTGGATCTTGCGTGCCGTTGAACTTCGGAGTGTCCGAAGGGAGCTTGAAGTTATGTGGCATCTGCGTTCGCCGAACAGATCTTCTGAAGCATCGAGCTCCGCAGAGTTCTCCTTCGTCTTCATCCATCTCAGATTCAGACGAGCATGCGCGTTTGGCGCGTGCTTTGTCGATCTTGCGCTGTGTAAGCTTGTCTCTGGCGTCGTAGTCGCGTTTGTGGCGGTTGGAGCTCTTCTTCCTTCGAGGAAGATCGTGCTCCTCTTCTTCTTCGGATGAGGGTGTGGGGCTCCGGTCGCGCCTGGCCGGAGCTTTCTTCTTCGGCTCCGCAGGAGCGTCTTCGTGGAGCGCAGCTCCGATTAGTCCTAGTCCGGTGAGTGCGGACTTATGCATGGCCCTTTTCGGGTCCCCCTCCGGAGGTGGGTGAGCCGCGAGATACGCAGTGGCTGCCATGATCGCAGCTTGGGGCGTTTTCGGGATGATGTTGCCGTCAGCGTCCATGTCCATGAACGATGTATGGAGGGTTCGGGTCACGTCACCCCGCTCCTTGGGATCCATGTTTTCCACCCGAGAGCAGTGCTTGTTTCCCTGGTTTCTGTTTGTGCTAGAGCCGGGTTCCATGGCGGAGAGCGCAGCTCGTCGCGCACTGGACTCAGAGGCTGCTTGCTTGCTTGCGTTTGTCGAGCGTCTTCTGCATCTCGACTTGCTTCTTGTGCTCCTCGATGAGGAGGTAGTGGTATGCCCTCAGCAGGTCACGTGGGGAGTCCAGAGGTAGGACTATTTCGCCCGCGACAGTGCGGCGTGCTTCGACCCATCCTTCTTTGCTAAGTTGGATGAGGTGGCCGCCGTTTTCCCTATTGTTGCCGTTTCCACCGTTGTCGCCGTTTCTGTCCTGCGGGTTGGGGTTGGGCGGCGGGTTAGGCGTTTCCTCGTCGGTTTGGATGACTGCGGCGCACAGATAGCGCCTGCAGATTGGTTGGCTGCTGCCGCAGCTTTCGGATCCGGAACCGTAGGTCCCTTCATCCGAAGGTGGATCGCACAGATCGGAGTTGCAGCTGCTGCTGCTGTAGAACTCATCTGTTGATGGTGACGTGCGTAGCACGGGGTGCGGAGCCCATGAAGCGGGCCTGATTGATGGCACGGGCACCCGCTCAGGGAGACGGAGGGTGCCAGTTTGTCCCACCTGGAAGCAGAAGCTTCCGAACAAAATTTCGAGTCCGTCGCCTACGGGTTCGAAATCCTTCATGGTGGCCGGCGAGTGGGCGGTGAAGTCGAAAGCGCCGAAGAGGAGGTGATTCTCCGTCGCCGCGGAGTTGTAGATCGATCGGGTCGGAACCTTCACGACCGCACAATCAGCAGTCCCAATTCCCACAGACGGCGCCAATTGACGAGGTTTAATCTCGTCAATGCCCATTGTTATGGACTTGGGTTTTGGAGAAGATGGGGATGCTGGAGATCGTGGCACGGTTAACAGACAAGCAACCAGGGGACACGAGATTTACCCAGGTTCAGGCCCCCGGAGGGAAAACCCTACTCCTGCTTGTCTGCTCTTTGATTACGGCGGAACCGAAGGTTACAGGGTGCGCATATTCGATCTGGCATGGATGCGTGTGCGAAAGTATGAGTTGAGTTGCCCTAGGACGTGCCCTCCTGGCCTTTATATAGACTTAGGCAGGTCCCGGGCATAGTCCTAGTCGGTTACAAGTTCTAGGGTTTTACCCCTTTGAATTTCCTATCTCCTCTAGTCTTTCTCTCCAAGGATCCGAAGACGTCATGGGCCTTGGCCACCCGAAAATCTTCATGAGCCAGCGTATGTCTGTCGTGGGCCTTCCTTGGGCCGGACTAGGTATGCTGACGTTATGTACCCGTAGGGTATAACCATGTCAATTGCCCTTGAGAAGTTTGATCACTTCTTATCACCAAATTAAAACCCTAGAGAAAGATCCTAATTTTTGGCTAAGTCAAAATCCTTCAAAAAATCCCAACTTTAGGGCCATGGTTTAAGAAAACCATGATTAATCAATGCCATGCAAACACACCTTTTAGTACCTTGTTATTGAAAGAACATGTTGGGCCCCCATGTGTGGTTTTGGTAATTAATGACAATCTTTATGGACTAATGTGTGTATTGAGTTATACTTGTAGGATTTGTCCATTGGCATCGCTTGAAGCATGTGATGGCTTCAAGGACGACGAAATGCAAAGAAGATATGTTGTGCAAGCTCAATATGCGAGGTCGATGATGAGGAATTAAGAAAGGCGTTCCATCTTGAGAAGGGCAAGATCGTCTACATCGAGCTCAAGTGGAATGCTCAAGGCAAAGGTATAATCTTGATAGGTTTTCCCTTTTGCCGGTCTCTCGTTGTGTGTGTGAGACCGGGTTTAGGATAGATAACCGTACTATCAAGAGGGGCTCTCGAATGAGTAATTCGGTCACATCGTTCGGAGAGAGATCAAACCTTTGCATAATTGCATCATCATATTTGGTTGTTATTTGGTCTTATCCATGTGAGGATATAGAGCTTGTGGTAATCTCCATAACAAGCTCTAGTTCATCAAAAACGGATTTTCCTTTTATATCTTTGCGTTTTGATCTTGGAGGTTTTACCGGTTTGTATTTTAGAGATAGGTAAAACCTTCCATTATTTGGTTCTTACTCATGTGAGGATTTAGAGCTTGTGTTAATCTCCATGACAAGCTCTCGTTCATCGAAAACGGATTTCATATGCATTTTCTATTACGTTTTTGATGTTGGAGGTTTTTTCGGTTCATCTTTTTGATAGAGGTTAAACCTTTCGTCATTTGTATCTATCCTCCCTTACTGGACTATAATGTTTCTTTGCATTATCTTTTAGAGCTTGTTGTCCTCTTCGAAACGAGCCCAAGATCATCAAAATCGGAGTCCGGATGCAAAAGTTATGGCCGTTTTCGTTCAGGGATGACCGGTAGTACCGGATCAGGGTCCGGTAGTACCGGAGGTCCGGTAGTACCGCTTCGTAGTACCGGTCGGTACTGAAAAAGGTGCGTTTGGCGACCTGGGATCCCCAGGGATTGTCCGGTAGTACCGGGATTGTCCGGTAGTACCGGGAATGTCCGGTAGTACCGGGATTTGCGCTTTTTTGGCTTCAACGGTTGGATTTTCGGGGAACCTATTTAAGTGGCCTTCTTCCCCAATGGTTCCCCAACCATTCTTGCAAGTTTTCTCCTCCATTGTTGACCTTCTTGAGCTTGCTTTCTCTCAATCCCTCCAATGATTGTTGCATATTCTTGAGGGATTTGAAAGAGGAGATCTAGATCTACAATCCCACCAATCAATCTCTCCTCTAAGTGAGGGGAACATACTGGGATCTAGATCTTGGAGTCTTTTGTGGATTTCCTCCATTGTTCTTCCTCTCTTATTCCCCATAAGCTTTTGTAGCTTTTGTGGAATTTGGGAGAGAAGGATTTGAACACCTTTGTGGTTTTCTTGCCATTTGCATTTGGTGCATCGGTTTGAGTTCTCCTCGGAGGATTTGGTTCGTGTTACTCATTGGAGCTTGTCCCTCTTGGGTTCTTGGAACCCTAGACGGTTTTGTGGCCTTGGTGGCATTGTGGCCTTGGTGGCATTTGTTGAGGCCTTTTGTGGCATTTGTTGGGAGCCTCCAATTAAGTTGTGGAGTTGTGCCCCAACCTTGTGAGAGGTTCCGGTTGCCACCGACAAGTGCACCGATAGTGGAAGCGTGGATCGATCCCATTGGGGTGAGATTCACCGGAGAATAAGGGAGGCCTTTTGTGGCGTTGGTGGTTTGATATCACCCCCTCTCCGAACGAGACGTACTCCATGTTGGGAGGAACTCGGTAAAATATCGGTGTCCCCGCGTGCCTCGGTTATCTCTATACCCGAGCTCTTTACTTATGCACTTTACATTGTGATAGCCTTCGTGCTTGAAGTAATATATATCTTGCTATCACTTTGTTGTTTGTATTGCTTAGCATAAGTTGTTGGTGCACATAGGTAAACCTTAGTTGTTTCTAGGTTGTGTTTTACAAAGTAAACACTAGTTTAATTCCGCCTTTGTTGAGCCACTCTAGGAAAAGTTTTAATCGCCTATTCACCCCCCCTCTAGGCGACATCCATATCCTTTCAATTGGTATCAGAGTCCGGTCTCTCATTTTAGGCTTCACCGCCTTGAGAGTAAAGATGTCGGCTAGAGGATTAGTGCACAATGACATGTTCAGATTCGATGGCACAAATTATGATATATGGAAAAATCGCATGCTCATTCATTTTCGGGAGATGGACCCAAATTTGGAGCGTATTGTAGATATAGGTTTTTCTCCTCCTATGGATTTCAAAAATCTATCTTGTGAGGATGAGAAAAACTTATATCTCGATGCTCAAGCTTCTAATGTGCTTGTTAATGCTTTGAGCTATGTAGTTACATCTTCAATCATTCCTTTTTGGAGCGCTCATGAGTTATGGACAAAACTTCAAGATAAATATGTTGTGTCCAACATTATTGAGGATGATTGTGTTGCTTCCACTTCCGGTCGGGACGAGTTCTCATCCTCTACCACTTCACCAACATGTGACTTTTCACAAGGTAATGATATGGTGAGTGGTGATAGAAATTGCAATTTGGATAGTGTGCTTACTATTTGTAATCCCTCATCCCTATCGAGTTGCAATGATCTATCTTTGGACTTTAACACTTCTAGCACTACAAACTCCTTACATGCTTGTGTTAATAGCCCTTGCATATCATCTAGAAATGACTTGAATAAATCTCATGATGATATGCTTGTGTTGTCTTGTTGCCATGATAAAAATGCTTCCATTTCCTCTAGTGCTTGTGTTGCTAACCATGTAGAGGAAACCGAAGATTCTATGGGCCAAGACATGGTTTTGAATGAAGCCACAAATGTAATCTCATCTTCAACTTCTTCCGGTACCCACCTATGCCTTATGGCTAGGGATTCTAAGGTAACTCCTACTTTGGAACCCATTACCTCTTGTGATAAGGAGGATGTGGATAATGTGGAAGAAGAGCTTGATATTAATGATTTATATGAGAAGGGTGAGATTGTTTATCGTGCCCTTGTTAAAAAGGATATTGCTTGTTCTAACTTTGTTGAAGTCTTGGACTTTGCTATTAAGAGCAAAGAACATATTGATAAGTTAGAAACACAAATTGAGGTGCATGATAACAATGTTGATAAAATGTGTAGTCTTGAGCGTGAGTATGCTAATATAATTGCAAACCTAAACAAAGCTCTTGAAGAGGAACAAACCACCAAGGAATCTCTTGAGGAGACCTTTGCTTTAGAGCTATCTAGAGTAAAGAAATCTCATGATAGAGATCTTGAGGTGGCAAGTGATCTCAAACATAAAAATGACGAGACTCAAGTTGCTTATGCTAAACTCCTTGAGGATTTTGAGCACCTCAAAAATGGCTCTAGGGTCATAAAGGGTGAGCTCATCAAACTCACCGAGTCACATGAGCAACTTAAAGCCTCATATTCAAAAGAGCTTGACAAGTTGCCCTCACCTCTTGCTAATAATAATGATGCTTGTGCTACTAACTCTATTTCTTGTGAAGCATCTATTTTGAAGGAGAATGTTGAGCTAAAGGCTCAACTTGCGTTGCTAACTAGAAACTATGGGAAATTAGAAGAAAGTCATGTTAAGCTCTCAAGCTCGCATGAGGATCTTCTAGTCTCCCATGGTAGGCTAAAGTTAGCTCATGAGGCCATCGTGTCAAAGGTAACATCTAGTGGGCCTCATGTGGACATTAGCACTACATCTACTCCAAATGTTATATTGTCATGTGCTAGTCCTTGTAATTCATCCTCTCACAACCATGCTATATCTCATGATGAATTACATTCCATGCCTTGTTGCTCTAACAATGTAGCATCTACTTCCTCTAGTACTTGTGTTGAAACTAACCATGTAGAGGAAATCAAAGAGCTCAAGGCTCAAGTCACTTCTTTGAGAAATGACTTGAAAAAGGGTCATCAAGGGAAGGTCACACTCAACAAAATCTTGAGTGTGCAAAAATCCCCCAATGACAAGAGTGGTCTTGGATTCAACTCCAATGTCAAGAACAAGTCCACTATCAAGTTGAAGCACAAGGACAACAAGAAGAATGGCCAAGATCAAGTCAAGAATCCGGCCAACATTGTTTGCTTCAAGTGCAAGGAAGAAGGGCACCATGTTAGATCTTGCACATTGAAGAAAAAGCCTCTTAGTGTGAAGCAACAAGGGAAGCGGCCTCAAGATCCACCTCAAGTCATTAATGGGCCTCTTCCTAAGAGGACTACTCGAGCTCTTCCTCGAGTTGTGGCTTCACCTAAGAAGAAATATGGCAAGAGTAGAACTTGCTACATATGCCGTGAGAAGGGGCATATCTCTTCCTCATGCACTATCGGTATCTCCTCATCCAACCCTATCATTATTGATGATGCTTATTCTCTTTGTATGGATGAGGTTGGCAATGTGTTTGCCAAATTTTTTGGTGCTCAATGTGGTATCAAGAAAAGAACCATTTGGGTTGCCAAGCCTATTGTGACTAACCTCTTAGGACCCAACTTGGTTGGGGACCAACTATCCAAAACTTGATCAATAGGTGTATTTTGGAGGGCATTGGAGACTTGGCTACATCATGAAGAATTAAGGGATCTTCATTATTATTTTTGTCAAAGCCAAGTCATGTGGATTATATTGCTCCTATTATATTTCCAATGTTCCTCCTTGCGGTAACATATGCTTAACTCATTTCATTGAAAGTTACTCGCCCCCTTGTGCATGTGTTGGTTTTGTATCTTCCATGATTTTGTACATGTTGTGTTTTCCACCTAATTATCTTGAGGTATCAAACATATTTGTGTATGATTAGGTGGCACACCATGTATGTGTGTTTCTTGTATTGGAGCCTTACTTGTTTATATTTGGTATCTTATTTGGCTCTTGTGAGAGATTAATGGACTATCCCATTTTGGGGGAGTGTTATGCTTAGGCATTCCACAATCCTAAAAATGTGTGTACATGAGGATTACCACCTAGTATTTATATTGTATTATTGTCTAGTCTCTATGTGGTATAATTCTCATGAGAAATTTAATTTTATAATGTCCACTAATTACCTCTATTTGTATCCTTTTCCCTCGTGTTGGTTTTATGGTAGTATCACATTATGGGGGAGTCATATGCTTAGTGCATATTACAATCCTAGAAATTGTCAATATTCGAGGTTGTGTCACTTAGAATTGATATTGATAATTATCTAGCACCTATGTGACACATTTGCTCATACAAGTTCCAATTTGATTGAATGGCTTTATTGATCTTATGTTGGATCTTGTATATGAGAATGGTTCTTGGTATGTGTTTCCTCATATTTAGATATTTATATTCACATGGAAACCATTTGCTTCAAGTTACTCTAATCACTAGTGATTGTGTGACTATTGGAAGCTACCAAGAATCCTGTTCGAAGTATCATGCTTAATTTCTTATATTTAGTTATATGCTTCTCATTGTGACTATGATCTTGGATATCCATGCAAGCTACCTTGGTAAAATTATTTCCAATATTTCTTGTTCTTGGACAATTAGTACCAAATTTATGGTAGACTTTATTGATCATATTCACTTTGGCCTTTGCTTAATATTGACCTATCCTTGGCAAAGTAAATGTTTTGTATGCTCCCATGTATTCCTTGCTACTTTTGGATCTTCTTATTTTTATGGGTATCCTCTTGTGTTTTATTTAATGTAGGTAGTAGTGATGATCTCATTTGTGTGCATTTTGCATTCAAAAGAAAATCATATATAATGTACTACTTATGAGTGAGCTCTCCTATATTATCTAGAACAATCCTTTTATGCGTCTTGTTTTGCTCCATATCATGTTTTATGTGCTTGGAAACTCAATCTTTTCGTTTTGGTATTTTATGCCATCATGTTAAGTTTGGGGAGTTTGGTTTCTTGTTGGAACCTTGCTCTTTTTGGGAGTTGGTTTTGTCTCATTCCTTGTTTCTTGATTTGACCATTTTAGAATGAGATAAATCCTTAAGCATTTTTATTTCTATCTATCTCTTGCTCTTTTGATCTTTGCCTAGTTCATTTGTTGAACTTGTGATCTTTCATGTGTTGAATTGGTTCTTTGATACAATTTGGACATCGTTTTTCATGTCACACTCTTGTGTATGCAATCTCGATTTACTTGGTGTTTTTGTTCAAATTGTATCTCCTTTTTGGTTCTTGAAAGCTTTATGCATGCATATTTACTATATGTTTATATTATGGCATGCTTGCTTTCTTTGATCCAATATATAGGGGAAACTCCACCAAATCCCATCGGCTAAGTTGTGCATGAAATTCAATTTCATATTAATATGCACATATTTATGTGGAGTCTCTCCTATGTATTGTAGTTGCACTAACTACTTTGGACCCAATAAGGTTGGGGACCATTTTGTACTTAAATGTGTTTAGGTACATTGGAGATATATTGGATGCTTGTCTCTCAAATCTTGAAGAAATGGTGCATTAATGAAAATTGGAGGCAAGCTATAGGATGATGAATGAATTCATATCCTCTACATCCTATCAATTATATCTCGGTAACAAGTATCTCTTTCTCATGCTCATATATCTTGTTTCCAACCGTTTGTCGGTTGCCTTCTAGCATGAATTCATGTATTTGTAATTGTTGTAGTTCTATCCATGGCTTTAAGAGAACTCTCTATTGTAAATGTGTATAAGTTGAGATGAGTACATATAGTTGGGACTATACAAAATCATGCATATGATCCTCCAATCCCAAATATATCAATCTAGCAATTTTATTGCCTATCATCTCCTCAACTTCTCTCATATGCAATAGTGAGATTTTGCTAGTCTATTTTCTCTTATGATACTTGTTTCCTTTCTTCATATATTTCAACTTTCAACTTTTCCCTTGGTGATAGTTGTAATATATGTAGTGTGTTTGTGTTTGAAGTCCATTATGTACAATAAGATATATGTGAGCCTTTGGCCATGCTTTGAAGCAAAAATCTTATTGATATATGTTATGACTTCATTTTTGCCTTTCATGTGCTTTCTTGTATAATCTTCTTGATGTGTGCATTTTTCTTCTTTGGAATATGTCTTTGTGATATTTTCCACTTAGATACATATACACATATGAGAAGATAATTTTAGTTTTTTTTTAATCCTTGGAGACCACCTTTCTATTCCTTTTGATTCTTCGGTGGCTTCCAAATTTATTTTCCTATGAGTGCTTGTTCCTCTTGTTTGCATCTTCGGACACTCATATTTGTTCTTTCATGTCTTGTATTGTTAAATGAATTTGGATGAGTGAGGATTCCATGATTATGCACCTTATTCCCGAATACAATTATCATAATTGGTGCATTATCTTTGGGGAGCTCATCTAATTCATTTAATAATGCTCATTTGTCTTATTTTATCATTTATTGTTCCTTGAATGTTTATGGAGAAGTGAGGATTCCATATTTGTGCATTTTTGTATTGAAATACAACGATTCTAAAGTGTGCACAAATCTTGGGGAACTTCTCTATTTTATTTAGTCATTTATTTGATCTTTCATTTGTTGTGTTTTAAATGCTTATGGGGGAGCAAGGATTCCATATTTGTGCATTATGTATCCCAATACATTTATTTTGAATTGTGCACAAATCTTGGGGAGCTTCTCTATTTGTTATTTAAAACACTCTTTTGCTCATATCATAATATCTTGTTGTTTCCATTTGGACTCATTTGTTGTTTTCAAATTGGTTTGTCGGACCTTGTAGTTGCTTGCATCATTTGACTTTTTTTGCAATCTTCGGGTCCTCGATATAGTTCTACTCCCTCCCAAGTATTCATCATTGGATATGTGCAAAGGCACACCTTTGGAGGAATTATTACTATATTTGCCTTCTAGAACTTGTCACCCATTTCGGCAATCGATGCCAATGGGGGAGAAGTTTTAGAGGGTTTAAGGGAAGTTGGTTTATGCATTGAGTTTGTTCTTGTGCATTTGCCTCTCATGCTCTTGCATCTTTGTTGTTGCTTAGCATGTGGTATATAGAGGAAACTCCACCAATGATAATGATTGGCAATATATGCAATGAAATTCAAGTTCATCACACATGCATAGATTGTGGGGGAGTTTGCTCTATATATGATGGTGGTACCAATATCACATACTTTTGTAGTATTTGATATTGGTATTACCATTTTATTCATTAAAATTCCTTATAAAACCCTCTTAAAGGGATTGTCATCAATTACCAAAATGGGGGAGATTGAAAGAACATGTTGGGCCCCCATGTGTGGTTTTGGTAATTAATGACAATCTTTATGGACTAATGTGTGTATTGAGTTATACTTGTAGGATTTGTCCATTGGCATCGCTTGAAGCATGTGATGGCTTCAAGGACGACGAAATGCAAAGAAGATATGTTGTGCAAGCTCAATATGCGAGGTCGATGATGAGGAATTAAGAAAGGCGTTCCATCTTGAGAAGGGCAAGATCGTCTACATCGAGCTCAAGTGGAATGCTCAAGGCAAAGGTATAATCTTGATAGGTTTTCCCTTTTGCCGGTCTCTCGTTGTGTGTGTGAGACCGGGTTTAGGATAGATAACCGTACTATCAAGAGGGGCTCTCGAATGAGTAATTCGGTCACATCGTTCGGAGAGAGATCAAACCTTTGCATAATTGCATCATCATATTTGGTTGTTATTTGGTCTTATCCATGTGAGGATATAGAGCTTGTGGTAATCTCCATAACAAGCTCTAGTTCATCAAAAACGGATTTTCCTTTTATATCTTTGCGTTTTGATCTTGGAGGTTTTACCGGTTTGTATTTTAGAGATAGGTAAAACCTTCCATTATTTGGTTCTTACTCATGTGAGGATTTAGAGCTTGTGTTAATCTCCATGACAAGCTCTCGTTCATCGAAAACGGATTTCATATGCATTTTCTATTACGTTTTTGATGTTGGAGGTTTTTTCGGTTCATCTTTTTGATAGAGGTTAAACCTTTCGTCATTTGGATCTATCCTCCCTTACTGGACTATAATGTTTCTTTGCATTATCTTTTAGAGCTTGTTGTCCTCTTCGAAACGAGCCCAAGATCATCAAAATCGGAGTCCGGATGCAAAAGTTATGGCCGTTTTCGTTCAGGGATGACCGGTAGTACCGGATCAGGGTCCGGTAGTACCGGAGGTCCGGTAGTACCGCTTCGTAGTACCGGTCGGTACTGAAAAAGGTGCGTTTGGCGACCTGGGATCCCCAGGGATTGTCCGGTAGTACCGGGATTGTCCGGTAGTACCGGGAATGTCCGGTAGTACCGGGATTTGCGCTTTTTTGGCTTCAACGGTTGGATTTTCGGGGAACCTATTTAAGTGGCCTTCTTCCCCAATGGTTCCCCAACCATTCTTGCAAGTTTTCTCCTCCATTGTTGACCTTCTTGAGCTTGCTTTCTCTCAATCCCTCCAATGATTGTTGCATATTCTTGAGGGATTTGAAAGAGGAGATCTAGATCTACAATCCCACCAATCAATCTCTCCTCTAAGTGAGGGGAACATATTGGGATCTAGATCTTGGAGTCTTTTGTGGATTTCCTCCATTGTTCTTCCTCTCTTATTCCCCATAAGCTTTTGTAGCTTTTGTGGAATTTGGGAGAGAAGGATTTGAACACCTTTGTGGTTTTCTTGCCATTTGCATTTGGTGCATCGGTTTGAGTTCTCCTCGGAGGATTTGGTTCGTGTTACTCATTGGAGCTTGTCCCTCTTGGGTTCTTGGAACCCTAGACGGTTTTGTGGCCTTGGTGGGATTGTGGCCTTGGTGGCATTTGTTGAGGCCTTTTGTGGCATTTGTTGGGAGCCTCCAATTAAGTTGTGGAGTTGTGCCCCAACCTTGTGAGAGGTTCCGGTTGCCACCGACAAGTGCACCGATAGTGGAAGCGTGGATCGATCCCATTGGGGTGAGATTCACCGGAGAATAAGGGAGGCCTTTTGTGGCGTTGGTGGTTTGATATCACCCCCTCTCCGAACGAGACGTACTCCATGTTGGGAGGAACTCGGTAAAATATCGGTGTCCCCGCGTGCCTCGGTTATCTCTATACCCGAGCTCTTTACTTATGCACTTTACATTGTGATAGCCTTCGTGCTTGAAGTAATATATATCTTGCTATCACTTTGTTGTTTGTATTGCTTAGCATAAGTTGTTGGTGCACATAGGTAAACCTTAGTTGTTTCTAGGTTGTGTTTTACAAAGTAAACACTAGTTTAATTCCGCCTTTGTTGAGCCACTCTAGGAAAAGTTTTAATCGCCTATTCACCCCCCCCTCTAGGCGACATCCGTATCCTTTCAGTTATGATACTAAACCCCACTCTTATCGTGACCAAACCTGTCGTGGTGGTATCACAATAGATGTCATGGGTACGCTTAAGTTCGGGGTCGGATAGACACAAGAGGACTATGGGGAGGGAGAGCGCAGTGAATATACACACGGGAAAGAACAAGCATACACAAGCACACATGACATACCCAAGTTCAGGCCTCTCCTATTGAGATGAAAGCCCTACTCCTGCATGCTAGATCTCATATAATGATCAAGATGTGAGTATAGATGCTCCTTGAGCTGTATGCGAGAGGAGGAAGACAAAGTTATATGCCTATCTCTATGCCCAAGGGGGGAAATGAACAAATAATTGATCAACCCTCTCCTTGGAGGTCCTGGTGCACCTTATAAAGGGGTGCTTAGGTTACAAGTTAGGGCTGACCTATCAGGAACATGCCAGGAATATGTTGTACCAGAAGTCATTGGCTAGCCCAGATATCGTTCTTCTAAGCGATGTGACTTGACGTGCCCATACATCCAACGGTCTCTCTGACACTGTCCCCTCCAGGAAACCCTCAACAGGATTGGCATTCGGGTTTTAGGGGCACGATTGTCAGATGCATCGTTATCACCTCCTGGATTCTTGGGAATGGACACAGGCATTGACTTAGGGGCCGGCATATACTCTATGACCATATGCCCACCCCATAGGTCAACCTCAGCCTCAATAACTTGGCCTTTATGTACCTGCGTATAAGAAACATCCATATATTATGCCGACATACTTTATATGTCAGTTTCAATATGCCGTCCAATGTTGGCTTGGTTATGTCGGCCATGCTATGTCAGTCAACCTTAGTCCTGGTCAACCTTATTTTTATGACTCTCTTGACCCTACCGGGGGTCATCCCCCCGACAAAATCTAAAACCTTAGAACTTGTTCCTAGAAGCTTTGCAACCCATGTGGGATTAAGGAGTATGGCACCCTTAATTTTTTTGCAAACTTTGGAGGATACTTGCCAAGCCATAGAAGGGATTTAGGAAGCTTGCCTGTCATGTAAGTGTACCCATCTCACCCCTCTACACACCCAAACCCTAGACTTGGCCAGAGGAGCCCCAAGATGATAGCCACCATCAAATTTAGAAAGCATATTGTTAAGCTTGCCCTAGATGACCACAACCTTATTATTGCAAAAACCTAGAGCTGAGGCCGTGTTTGCTGCCATGCATGAGAATCACCTCACTCTAGCTATGTACCACCACACCCAGCTCGACTCATGAAACCCTAGACTAGTCCATGGAAGTGAGACAAGCAAGATTGAGCAAATCTTGCTCATCTAATACCACAGCAGCCCCGACCTGTCATGTCTCTCCCTAGACCCGCTCTGCCCTCTACAACTGCCCAGGCATGGCCGCGACCCCTCTGCCCCTCACCCACTACCCGAAGTGGCCCACCAACCGAGCGTGGTCATGTTGGCCATAACGTGACGCCCTGCGCACCTTACCCCTCTCCTCTGTGCAAAACTGACAGCGCTCTCGTGTGAAAAACAACCAGCCTCTCTCCCTGCCACCCTACACCTAGGACCGCGTCGCACGCTATCCTGTCCGAGCCTTATACGCATCGACTCATTCTATCGAGCAGCCTCGCGTAGCCCCGCTGCCACAACCCCCTCGCCAAGTCCCGAGGCCCCTGGTCTGCTCGAACGTTAAGACCAAAACCCGTGGCTCAGACACGCACCCCGTCGCCCAGTGTAGCCAATCGTGCATGCTCTCACCCCCTCTCTACCTCTCCCTACTCCCGTATCACCATCGATGTGCTGCTCCCAGATAACAACCTCACTTGCGCTCGCCCTCAAAACCCCCCCACCATTCTACTCCTAGAGCACCCCACACCCACCTCGAGAGAGGAGGCAAGGCCTCTTGCTCTTTGCTACTCACTAGCCTCGCCGCACCACCACAGCACCACCGCAAAGAAGAGAAGATTGCAGTTGCTGCTCTCCATCTCTCCCTCGCTCTCTTGTGATGTTGTGCTTGCATCCCTCTCCCGCACCTGACCCACTCTTATTTTTGGCCCAGGAACTCCCAACTGCGATGACTTTGCAAGTGCTCGAGCCGCTCGCCGCCATCATCACGTCTGTTTCATGCTCTGGAGGAGAAGCAGCTGCTGCCGCGCACCGTTGAGCTCACCATCGAGCGTTGATTCACCTACAACCAACCTCGGGCAGCCTCCGCCCCTAGGTAAGACACGTCGTCCACTCTCTATCGTGTCTAGGGTTAGCCCACGCTGGTATTATGTTACACGAGGATGATGCATAGGGACCGTAGATCTGGCTTAGATATAACGGCCCACAACTAGAAATACCGCTTTGCCCCACCTCTGTTGCTGACAGCCAGGCCCCAGCCCGAGATTTGAATCCCTAGCCCTCCCGCGAACGCCACTAAACCTCTAGGCCGGCTCAGTGCTGTGCGGGCCTTTGTCCCAGTAAAACCCGGCTTGCGTGCCCCTTTCTTTTTAGTTAATTCAATCCTATGAAATAGATTTGTTAGGTTTAAATCCACTAAAACTTCCTTGAGTGACCAAATTGGTTGATTCAAAATTTTCCTGAATCCAAATGAAAATACCTACCAAGTGATACTAGTGTCTTAGTTAGGAAAGGACTCTAGAATATTTAGGAGATTTAACTCTGAAATAGGAATCTTTTCACCTAAAAATGCATAGGAATTTCTCTGTTACTTCAAAAATTGCAAATCCAATTTTCATGCACTATGTACTGGTAGGCCTATTCCAAAAAATGGAGTTAATGCCTTAGGACTGCTAGATCTTCTGTAATGAATTTCCAAATATTAACGCAGTAGTGTTTTCAGAAAATTCTAGAACCTTCTGTGAGCATGTTTTTAAGGTGAGACCAACTCTTAGAATTATGTCTCTAGGAGTTGTATCATGTCCCATTAGATCATATTTTGAGGCTACAGATACTTTCTGTGAATTAAATTGATCTTGCTAGTGTAGTTTTCAGTAGTTTAATTCCTAAAATTCAACCATGAATGCTAAAAAATATGAGTCCTATTATGGTGGCTTGGTATTTTCAATATCTACACAGTTGTATAATTTGTGTTCACTGTTCACATATAGAAACTGGTCGTGACAAAAGGCAAATGTTTAACTAGTGTTTACTAATAAATTCAGCCTAAAAGTTTGATAAATGCTTTTATAGTAATTCCAGTGGCTATATTTTTTTTTGATCAGTAGCTTCTGATGTGTGGCTTGGATTACTATTTTGAGATTGTGTACTGTATTGGTAGAAATTGTTTGTCTAGTGGTTGATTGGGTTGTTTGTTTATTGTTTTCCCTCTTTGCGAAGATATAAACGAACGAGGAAGGTTACGAGGAAGGTGCTTTGAGGATTTTGAATAGGAGGACCAGGGACAACTTTATGATCAAGGCAAGCCACCTAATTTCTCATAAGTCTTGTCCTACTATTTATCTATTCATGTTTTAATTCTACTTATTTATGCAAATGCATTGTTTTACTTCATTTATAACTTGTATTGGTGTGGTTCCTCCAAACATATACAAATAGTACTATTAATTACTTCCCTTGGATATACCCATCTACTCCCTCATATATTAGAGTGGTGGTCTCCACCACAGCCCGTTGGAAACCCTTCTAGCCAATCCAAAATTGTAGGATTGGGAACCCGGAAAAGTTTTACAAAAAAGTTTTGTCGTAAAACCTTGGTAAGTAGGACCTACCAAGAGGAGTTTGAGGAAAGAAAAGGATTTTTGTTGTACAGGTGGTACAGAATGAAAGAGGAGGAAAAATGTTCATAGAAACGCACATGGTTCTATGTAGTTTGCCAGAACAACTAAACTGTGCAACCACATTACCCCGAGATGGGACGGAGCCTAGATTGAAGTTAGTTTATTCTAGCATTGGATGCCTCACAAGTAATTATAAGGGATCATCTCTCTCGAATGTAGGGTTTCCCTTACAAAAAGGGTTATTCGTTGGAGCAATGGCCTGGGGAGATGTGAACCATCCTTGTACACGGCTAAATGATACTATGAGCCTCTCATTGAAAGTGCCCACTCTCGAGTGTAAAATGTGCTCCGGATGGTCTGTGGTACCCGGCGTTGAGAGGAATAACTTATAGGGTAGGGACCATGTTGGAGTAGGCTTTCCGAGGGTTTTGTTTGATTATCCAAAATGCGCATACTGGAGTATGACGATCCATGGTTGCTCACGGCGGAGGTATCAAATCTTGTGGGTATAGTATACAACCTTTGCAAAGTGTAAATCTATTCAAATAGCCATGTCCGCGGTCATGGACGGTTGTAAAGGCTGCTTCCTAGTGGTGGAGTTATGGTTTTGAAAAGAGTTTCTAGAAAGAAAAGGTTCTCAGAACTATTAACCATGGAATGGTCGGAAAGGAAGTAAAATGGTTTGGTCAAGGATTGATCGGAAGGAAATAAAAATGGGTAACCCCATCCTAGTGTTTTCTATACTCTCCTCAAACATTTTCAAAATGTTTTGCAAAATCTTTTAGTGAAGTTATGTGGATGCTATATCTACAAGACAAACTATTTTAGACAAGAACCCTCTATGGAGCCATCCTAACCCACATCCATATTGCATATATTTTTGGTATACTTTCTTAAGGTGGTTTGTGAGTACATTCAAAAGTACTCACTTGCATTGTCCCTGGCTATCTACTTGGCCAGACTATGAGTAGGATGAAGAAGAACATGGAGGTTACGATGACGACTACGCGAACTAGGGTGTTCTCCGAGTCAGACACATGTAGAGCTATGGCATGACTCAAGTCTTCTGCATTTGTTGTTCCACTGCTACTCTGAATGTTATGCTCGATGTGGCATTTATGTAAGACTATTTTTGTACGACTTGTATTCGGTACTCTAATGGATGATGTACTTTGATATTAAGTCGGTTATGCGCCACGATGAATTGATCTTGGGATCGTGGTGGTTTGCATAATGGTAATCTCGGATAGCTATTCCGGGGTTCCCACATACTTGGTATCAGAGCCATCCTGACTTTAGGAGCCCTTAATTAGCATGGTCGTTAGACAGGAAAACACCCATTTTTAAAAAACGACGGTTTTCGAAACTATTTCCTCAAAGGATTTTCAAAACATTCTACTCCTCAACCCCTCCTATTTTAAAGATAATTAAAAATGGTTATTCCTAGATCTCGTCCACCCTCAAACATAGGGTTTTAACACGAATAGGACTTAGAATCTTGAGAAGACAATGATTTTGGGAAGGAGGAACCTGAGGAGAGGATTCCAGAGTCTGAGGAGGATGCCCCTAAGGTCATCATCAAGGAGGACACCAATGATCACCGCAATGACATCATCAAGGAATAGGTCCCGCGCTAGTCTCTGTGAGATAGTGAGGTAGTCATCGTGCCCCTTTTGGGTGGTGACTTGTCATGTACCCTTGTGTTTGTTGTGTTGTTGTGAACTAGTACTGCTATGTTGTTGAACTTATCTATGTCTTTCCTAAGTTCTAGTTTTCTTTTGTTCTATGCATGCTATGACATTTCTTGTATGAATTGCTTTTATGCCGAGTGTTTTGTTCAAAACCCACCCTTGCATCCCATCACCCTAACTGTATATCTTTAGGTTGGTGCGCCCCCGCGGTCAAAACCACCCTCCACCACCCCCTCCGCCAGAGCTAACCATGGCTCAACTCCTGCGCATGTTCATGGAAGACCGTCAAGCCGCTAGTGCTGAGCGCCAGGCGAATATCATAGCGCTTCAGCAATTCGCCCAAGCAGCCGCAGGAATAACAATAACAACAGCAGCAGCAGCAACAACAACAACAACAAAAAAAAAACAACACCAACACCACCACCAACAACAACAACGACAACGACGACGACGACAACGACGACGACAACGAAGACGACAACAACGACGACGACAACAACAACAACAACAGCAACATCAACAACAACAACAACAACAACAACAACAACAATAACAACAACAATAACAATAACAACAACAAAAACCACAACAACAACAACAACAACAATAACAACAACAACAACAACACCAACAACACCAACAACACCAACAACACCACCACCAACAATAACAACAACAACAACGACGACGACGACGACGACAACAACGACGACGACGACAACGACGACAACAACAACAACAACAACAACAACAAGCATGGTGTGATGAGGGTAGGGAAGACAGTTTGTTCTACAACGACTTCCAAGAGCGCGTATACAAGGAAGTCCTTATGAAGAATGTTCAAATGGTTGTGCCACAGCTATGGATTGATATGGACCACATCAACAAGCATCTTGAGTACTTTGCTGAGGCTAAAGAAATCTGCTCTCACCTTGGATTGCTCCCCATTATGGAATTCCAGCACGATTATGATCCTCTTCTCATTGCTCATTTTTATGCCACATCTCACTTCTCAACAAACCGAGTTCAGAAAATCACTTGGATGACTCAAGGTGCAATTAAGGAGGCCACTCTTGCTGAATTAGCAGAAATTCTAGGATATGAATATCGCGGTCGTGACACTCCTTCTGGCTTCCGCTGCCACATGTCTGGTTCAACCGGCGCTGCAACCAGACCGCACGGTTCGAGGCCTAGTTTAAACTAGGCACCAACTGAAGTATTACAAGACATGTCTGGTTTGAGGCCCAGTTTAAACCAGATCATTTGGTTCTAGCTCCGGTTCAACATGTGCTGCAACTAACAACATCAGTAGCTTCATGGTTTTGGCCATTAGTTTCACATCCATACGTGGATTTTGGTGTTATTTAGCTCGTTTTGTAGCTACAGAGGAGATCCACACCATCATACATATTTTACATGATATCTTCCTTGTACCAAATTCCATGAGTAAGGACGAATCCACAAATAAAGAGTAAAGATCATGACGAAACGTATAAATATCCCGTGTCCTTTCCCCGTTTGCATCCTTTGCGAGCCATACATCTTTGTGATATAACAAGAACCTATTGAAACTACTTCATCTATGATTGCTTGGTATTTTCATATTTGATAACTTGTAGTATTCGGAGCAAACGTTTTATGTACTATGTCATAAAATTGATCTTGTATAGTTGTTGGTACAAGAAAAAAGAAAAGAATAAGAGAAAGAAAGAACAATAGTGAAAAAAATCAACACCTTCCTTATAATATAGGAAGCGCAAGATCGATGGAAAACTTATAGGTGGTATTTATTGTGCAAATCTTGTAACCCATCAAGTAATACACAATTGAACTAGCGTGTCTCCTTATACTTGTGCGACACGAGCTTATAGTCTTTTCTAGGTATTATTTTGGTTTTTAGCTCACTTTTTCCGTCGCACAAGTCACATTTATCCCATCGTGTATGTTTCCTTAAACAAAATTCCTATGTTTTGAGATTGACTTTTTTTCTTTGTTGGCATCGTGGTTCTTTATTTGTCATTACAATATCTTGGTTTTTGGTTGTTTGCTATGCATGCCACTAGATATACCTATCCACCATAAGACATGTGTATGTGTTTTGTAGTTTGTTTGGTTTTAGTGTCCCATGACACTTCACTTTCTTGGCTTCGTTTTCTCTTAGGTGTGGCAATTTATCCAATACTATCTTTACAAGGTGAGTGAAGGTAAAGACGTTGGTTTCGTAACACCCACTACCACTTCCATATACACCAATTGATCTTGTCAATCATGCCTAGGTACAACTGAGGCGATGCCAAATAATACACGATGAACACCATACATAATTCTCCATCAAGCTCAAGAAGGGGACACAAGCATAAGAAACATGCTGTCAAAGGTGGTCCCCGGATACCTCCAAGAACACACAAAGAGAGACAAGAACAAACTTCGTCAACCAAAATTACTCCAAGACAGACAAAACGGCACTAAACCAGCGGGAAATTGAAAAACGAGAGGCAAACTGTAGTCTGGCATGGCTCCTTAGTCGGACTGCCCGCGCCCCTACCAGACCCTCTCCTCTCGGTTGGGCCTCCTTCATTTTAGACGGGCTCATTCCGTGCCTTGGGTCTACTCCCTCAGCTGGGCTTCTTGGCATCTCCCTAGTAGGGCCTTCTCCTCCCGTGCCCCGGCTAGGCCTCCTCTTTAACACCACCAGCTGGACCGGCCCCATACAGCCTCCTTGGCTTGCCCCGTTCTCCCCGGCTAGGCTGCCTTCCCACTGGGCCTCCATGCCTCCCCTAGCCGGGACATTGCGCCCGACTAGGCGTGCCGCTCTCACTAGGCCGTCTTGCCCCCAGATGGTTCCACTGCAACTTAGGATTGATCCTGGACGGCCTCCCTACTCCAATTGGTTTGTAACACCCTCTCCTGATAAGGATGAGTTCCTGTGTATAGTTCTAATCCTTGGATCTATTCACTATCACACACAGTATAAAAATGATATCAAATGTAACTATGCATCATAAATACAACGAATATGATCTATAATTTACATTATTTATTCAAGTACACAGAGTTCAAATGTGCCACAAGCAAGCAATTGTTGAGTGGAGTCTCGCGACCTATGAATAATCACTCAGAAATGATATAACCTACAACATGAAACATTGCAGCCATGAATGGTCAATATATTGAATGTATGTCAAGTAGGCTAAAGTGGATTACAACATACCTAGCAACTACATGCTTATTTGGCTAGGTGGAGTTCAGGCTCATTTGCATAAAGCGGTAGTTTTATCCTAATATTTGTAACAAAGTAGTTTTCTAATACGATAAATAGGACACTCTGGTTCACTCCCAGGTGCTCCTATCCAATTAAGTTCACCCAACAAGTTTTAAGTAATTGAGAAATTGGGATGAGTGAGAAATATGTCATAGCATTAGTATCGAGTCGCTCAAATTATCCATAAACGGGGATAAGTATTTATTAAATCATTGCAAAATCCCCCACAAAAATTCTAGAACATTTGGAGTTTGAAACCAACAGATTCAAAACAAGGCACCACACAATATGGCTCAATACAAACAAACAAACAACTAATATTGTCATACCACATAGGTTGGTAAGATCGATATGCTAACACGATAGCGATGATCTCCTAAAGAGATACCAATGGTGGTCTATATCTAACCAAATTTGGTGAGATATTCATTTATGTCATCCTATTTCTTCTTTTAGTTATATGACCACTCTCATATAGGGGTTTTCTTTATAGAAAAATTCTAATAATATTTTCCAATTCTTATATTGTTCATGCTAGATCATCTCTTCTACTAGCCAAATAAATGGACATCTACAAGTTTTGAATCAAGAAGACATTCTGAAAAATATAGACAAGAATTAAAATAACTTTAATAAGTAGAAAATATGATAGTTCTCCCAATAGAGGTCTTCTATTACTAATCCATTTCTAACATCACGATCCTACAGCCAACACACAACTCTGATACCATCTTGTAAAACCCTCTCCTGATAAGAATGAGTTCCTATGTATAGTGCTAATCCCTAGATCTGTTCACTAGCACACACAATACAAAATAATACCAAATGTAACTCTGCATCATAAATACAATGATATAATCCAGAATTTATATTATTTATTCAAGTACACGTCGGAAAACAAATATGATCCATTAGAGTGGTTTTAATAGTTCTATTATAACTTCTATACTAACTGTCAAATTAAATTTGGTTCTAGGCTTTACTGCATAGAGGACATTAATACGAACTACAGAAATTGGATTCACCTTAATTCGAGTTGTAGATATTTTTCTATGATTTAATTACTATTTGATATATTTTAAATCTTTTAAATAGTTTAAATTATCTAAAATTAAATCTAAAACCATATCTGTAATCCCCACGAGATTGTGATTTCAAGGACATATTATTTATATTTTTCTATTCTATAATAATTTATTATAAATTTATTACTCCAAAAGGATATTAAAACTAATTTAATCACTACAGTAATTGTACACTACAAAAGTTGGATCGAACATCATATTAGTATCTCATAAGAAATTAGGAATCCATAGATACTTTATTTGTATTTGTCTGATCTACAATTAATTTACTATGATTTATTTAGTGTAAAATGTACATTAAACTAATTAAATTACCAAAGTAAAACTATACCGTAAAACCTATATATAATCTCATATTAGTAGTCTACATATTTTTATGAATCCATAGGTATATCATTTGTAATTTTTGGACATGTAGATATATTATATGAATTTTGCAAGTCTTCTCCATTTTCTGGCTTTTTATTAATTCCAAATTGACTAACTCTGACTGTACCTGCTGACTGGGTGTTGACTGAGTTGCAGTGACTTGCTTGCCATGCGGTGAAGCCTGAATGGATGATACCCCTTCACTGGATGATCTAATATGAAGCGTTAAATCAAGATCAGACGAATACTGTGACTCAAACGTCCTCACACCATGGTGGGCGTTAGTGGTCGGCGGCGGCGAGCTCGGATGTCGACGGTCAGGCTCAAGTTCCAGGGAGAGGGTGGACATGGCGCATCTAGGTAAGATGAGGATAGCGGCATGGTCGGCGTAGGATTTTGCTTCCTAAGGCGGTTCTGGAGATCGACTGGAGGTGGTGGCAGTCCATGCAGCTTCGACGACATTTGCCGAGCGCTCAGGTGCACTGTAGAGAGAGTAAATAGGTTTGGGAGAATCATCGGTTCACGATGATTATCTTATAGAGAGAATAGTGAAGCAAGGGGCTCTAGAACTTCATGTTCGAGCTCGATCGGAGAGCTCCCGGTGGCAGCGGATTGGAACCTCGACGATGGGGCTAGGGTTTCAAGTAAAACAAAAAAGAATCAAGGAGGGATGGAGGAAAGGTAGATATAGTGGTGATTTCGTAGAGGAGGGGCAAGGAAATCCGAATAGAACAAGCGAATTTGACGAGAAATCGATCGACAGGAGGCATTCGTGCTTGTTTATGTCTCCGGCTTGGAGCTAGGGGATGGCCAGGCGGGTTCCAGGCTTCAGTGACTGCTGGAGAGGCGAGCAGGCTATGGGTGTCTATGGCGGTTGCGATGGGCCGACCGACAGCTTGAGGCGCTGCGCGCTACTGGCTGCTCCGTGGGGCAGGGCTGCAGGCGGAGGATAGGATAGGGCAAGGTGAGCTGGACCGGGTGGCTCGCGGGTGGGTAGGGCTAGGTTAGTTTAGTTTTTTCTTTTTCCTATTTTCTATTTCTTCTATAACTTTTATCTATAACTCCAAATGACTTGAAATTTATTTACAAAAGTTTCTAATATTCAGTAGATCATTATAGGGTAATTTTTATACCCCTTTATTTAGTTCAAAAATATCGGATGTATAAAATCCTTATTTATTCCTCATAGGAATAGTTGCATTTAAGGTTTTGTTTAATGTTCGAATTTTGGAACCTTTGCAAATTTTGCATGGATGCAATGCAATGCATATGAATAACATGTAAAAATAATTTTCCCAGTCCCAATTTTTAGAATCTTGGGATGTTACATGGTTCTAGCTCGATCGACGTTGTTGCTGCTCCTAGCGCCTTCTTGGCTAGCGAGGACACATCGGCAACTATCTTTGGCACATACGAGAAGATAACTCGAACATGCAGACGTAAAGCCAGAAGATATAGACAATACTGAGGACACTATGGCCACTCTGCCTTCACTACCTCTATACATGGAACAGTATAACACGATACATAACACTACCATATGACATCAGGAATAGTGTTAGTAGGACTTTTTGGGTCCCACTTTGTCCTCTAGGCACCCCTTTATAAGGTGCACTAGGGAGCCCTTCTCAGGGAGAGCTTCAGGGGCACATGCACTAGCTCATTTGGAGTTCCCTGCTAGCTCTCTCACGAGCATGCATACGTGCACACATACGTATTGGATTCTTTTAGATCGATAGGACTCATATAGCTCGAGGATCCCTTGTAGTCCTTGTTCATCCTCATAGTCAGATCGGCTAGAGTAAGAGTTTTACCTCTCACAGAGGGCTCCGAACCTGGGTACTTCGAGTTTATCGTTGTGCTTGCTTGTGCCCAATCCCGCATGCGGACACCATCACTAGCTTCCTTGATTGCTCCTATACCTCTACCTTACCTTCTTAGGTACTATCATTCCACATACTATGACAAGCGCCAACACAAATGATCATCATGGAGAACATCATGTGGATAAACAAGTGTGCTGCCTGACTAAAATTTTGACAATCTCTTTTGAGTTTAAGAATTATTAGCTAGCAAGTTATATGAGGTTAGAAAGCAAACTTAAGTGCAACTGTTCATATATTATACTCATGTTCAAGGTTGTAGGATTTATGACGATGGAATATGATACTGCCTTGGACTTGTGAATTTATCAACTTGAATTTATTTCTTGCTATTATCATTTATAGCTTTTTCACTCGAGGGTGAGTAATAGCTAAGCTTGGGGAAGTTGATAGCTGCAAATATTGACACTTTTTATTGAGGATTTTCCATTGGGTTTCACTAGGTTTCGTTGATTTTGATCTTTCAACTAACGCTGATATTGAAAGTTAGCGAAACCATGTTTTTTTGTGATGACTTTCAGGTATTGGACACTTTTGGAAGATTCAGGAGCATTTATGGGTTGATCACACCTAAATGAGAAAATATCCAATTGAAGATATCTCCATTCGATGCTTACTGAGCCTTTAACGACATGTGGTACGGCCGGAGGCTGCCCGTACGGTCCACCTATACCACCCTCTGTCGCCTCTGTTATATCAATTAATCCAAGCAACTTTCGTGAAGGAGGATGGGACAAAATGTGAACATAGCCGCCGCAAGCCATCCTAGAAGAAAGGAGATCAGATCTGAACAAGGAGAAGAACTCCACCTCATACTGGTGAGATCAGATCTGAAGAGGAGATCAGATCTGAAGAAGGAGAAGAACTATATTTTGGTGTGCTATGGTAAAGTTGAGATGATTTCCATTTGCATTATGATTATATCTTTTATCTATTCTCCTCTCATGTGTGAGTAAATTCCCATATGCGTGGGAGATGTAGGGAATTAGTGATATGTGATGTGCCTCCTTTATTTCCATCCATTTGTGATTATTGTCATGATTATTATATTGTGAGAATAATTATCTATGTTTTCCTAATGCTTGTTATCCAATTTAAGGGTCAGAGTAACATGATCCTGAAATCTCATAGATATGAACTTGTTTACTAGCGAATCGGCGCCCCCCCCCCCCCGAGTAGCACGACATATATTAAAGAGGAGCTAGTACAACTCGAGGACAACAAGGAACAATCAACTTTAAAGCCTTGATATGGTCGAAAGACCTTTATAGATGTTCTGACCATGGCTTTGGTAACAGGAAAAAGGATTATTGGAATTGGAAAGAATCTACCAAGAGGAATATTGATTGGTATATGGGGTTGCTTGCCTACTCACATATGAATAAGAAGTATCATAATCACTTATCCCATTTTATTCACCTGGCACATTCATTATCACATGAATCATTTCTCTCTGCGCCTAACATTTCATCTGTAGAAACCTCAAACAATAACCTCCATAATTTTAATTTCATGTTATTTACTTTAAGTATCGTTCAATAGTCAAATATACTTCCTTTTCACTCACCCATTTCGCTCTCAACATTTTTTGCAGTCAGTTCATTCAAGACAAAGTGACACCTTGAGTGCGACAGAAACGCCTTAGATAAACACATTCCTAGGATCCTTATTGGGATCGATATACAAACTAGAATTAATACTTCTATGAAAACATGCTCTGATGAACCTGAGCTCTTGCATCCTATCAAACTATTTTTTGGTGACATTGCCAGGGAGCTAAGTGCTAAGTTTTTGTTTCTTGACAATTGTAAGTGTTGACAATTGAAGACAAAGGTACTACACGTTCCTGAAGAACTTCTTTACCTCCTTATATTGAACATATACCAATTGAAAGATGCCTATAATTCGTTGAATGTTTTTCCAACTCACATTCTGTAGACGTGAATAGTTTAATTCCTATGATGTCAGATTTGACCATCATCCAAGGGGCAGAAGGGCCTGCGAAATTATTGGGAGATTATGGGAATCCATATAGGCATCTCAGAAAAATACCTATTCTCTATCCTGACCTTGAAATCATGGAATTTTAAATAGATCCTGACCTAATCTATATGATGGAAGAAATTTCTTTTGCGGGAAGAGAATATGAGGATCTGATACGTCCAAAATGTATCTATTTTCCCGAACACTTTTTCTATTGTTTCTCCTCTAAACTTGTGTGATTTGGATACAACTAACACGGAGTAACACTGTTTTCAGCAGAATTACCTTGGTGTCTAGTTTTTGCGCAGAAAATCAACTATGAGGAAAAATTCCGAAAAATATGCCAAAAATACTATTTCACCAGAAGACGAGGCGGAGTGGCCGCGCCTAGTCAACACACGGATTTTTAATCATAGATGCCTGTTATGCCATATATCGCAATCCCAGTATTACCATTTTTGCGAGACATAACAGATTGGATATCACAGTACATCAGCCATTACAAACCATACATAATGTCTTACACAAATAAGGATCTCATGATCCAGTTCTTAGTACAATACAAGCAGCAGAATAACGTAAAGATAACGATAGCATGGGCGAAGCTCCATCTTCGGGGTAATAGGCAATGCTAACGATAGGAGATGATTCTAGTTGTCATAACCTTCCCGTGGTCCGTCATCCTGATACTCCTCTTCATAGTCTGGCCATAGGAATAGCCAGGGACAAAGCCATGAGTACTCTTTAAGAACTCACAAACCAATACTAATAAGTGAAGGGGGTTTTGTAGTAGGATACTAAGCTCTAGGGTTGTTTTGCAAAAATCCAAATCTACCTCTACTACGTTCAGAAGCAAAGAAAGCTAGTTGAAATTTTTATAACACCTAAGTGGGAACTTGCATTTTATGTCACAACTCTCTTGTGGTCAAGTCATAGTCATAAATCATTTCATAAGTTATTTTGAAAACATCTGACGATAGAACAATGTGGCCACTCTAACTGTCCATAACCGCGGACGCGGCTACTCGAATAGTTTGACACACTGCAGAGATTGTACACTTTCACCACAACATTCGATACATCCATCAGAAAAACCCTGAATTCACCATACTCAATATGAGGATAATCAATCCTAGCCTTTCAATTACACGCCCTAGTATAGGAACCTCTCCTGTGAGTTTGGCCTCCCAACCATGACCAACTATCATCTTGGGAACTACACAGGTGGATAATCTTCATAGGGTAGCCTCAGCTCAGACCCTGGCCGCAAGGGAACCATACTAAGGTATATAAATTTCTAGTCAAGCCCTACCCAATTTTCGGGTATTGTGGTTGTACAGTAAAATTGGAATGGTATCGCATCCAGACAACCATCAGTTTTATAAAGGGCTAAGGCTCATGCCTCAACATTTTCATCATCAAGATCATCTGGTGTTCAAGAACACATGTCAAAATATTTCAGTAGAATGACTCATCATTCTAAGGTTTTCATAACCATTTTTACCAAGTATTCTCATCTACAGTTGATCAAGTTTTATGCTTAGCACTAGCATCTACAAGTGGGAGTAAACACTAATGAGGGGTGGTAAACAAGTGTATCTTATCTAAGTAAATCTCATGACTCAGGATGACATCAAGATTATCTAACTTAGGCCAAGTTTTATGCTCTTTATGCTACCTTAAAATATCTTCCTAATATGTACAAGTTACTAAGTAAACTCAAATAAAATCTTTGATAAAAAAATAACTAAGCTTGCAAGTAAAACTAGGATTGGGTATCAAGTGGGTATAATCACATATGCTTAAGGCATATAGTTGGCATAGTAACAAGCAAGTAGTAGCTTGCATAAGTAGGGTATCTTGCAAGTGTTAGCTTGCCTTGTGCAGAGCAGTGGTTGAAGTTCTCCTCGGCTTCTTCCTCATAGTATCCTCCTTCCTCCTCATATCCTTGGTCGGTACTAGCGTCTATAAATAAATACGAGGTACACAATACTTAACTATTTCCAATCATCACACAAAGGTTCATACTAGATGATCTAGCATCATCACTAACATTACAAGATTAAAGTACTTGTCCCATTTATTTTGTTTTGAGAAAAGTAATTTCTACTCATTGAAAAACTACTTAAGATTTAATATTCTCCAACTCAAACATGGGATCATGTTGAAATATGTCATCACCACATATTTCAGTACATGGGAATGTGATTTAAAGTGGTGTCACAATTTAGTAAGGTTTAACCTTTTTATTTTATTTTATTAAAGTGACTAGAAATGCCTTTGTGGCATTCTTTTATTACTTGATCATTATTTCTGTAAGTAAACCTATATATTTTTATATATTCTGAGGGGTATGGTAAAATGTGATTTTTGAGAGTTGGAATCAACTCAAAAGCTCTTATGGTTGAATTTTGAAAAATGTTTGAATGCAGAAAAGCTTCTGCCTTGTTATTTTTACCAGGGGTGATCTATAAATCTAAATATTTTGAATCCAATGGGATTGGATTAATCATTCCAGTACCTTTCTAACAAAATTGGTTTCATGCATTTTGGTTCAATGAATCGAGCTGGGTTGATTTTTGAATCTAGGTACAAAACTGGGTTTGAATTTAAATGAATAAAACCAAATTTGAATCAGTGGGTTGCGCGGGATGTTTAACTGGGTCGGACCACTATGCACAGCACATGCGCGGGCTGGTTAAGTGGTTGTCCCCACTCGTTAGTGAGACAGTGAGGGGTGATCTAGGCAACACGATCTAACTCTAATCGAACGGCTCTGGTTCATCGCCCACGGCGAGCAGCGCCAGCGAGACAGAACCCTAGCGTGGTAGGTGGGGGTCGTGGGAGGCTCACCGGGGCTCAGGAGATGGTCGGCGACGGGGGCGAACGACGAGTCGACGACGGCGGTTCTCCTGGTACCGGCAACTTCTCCTTGGGCGGCTCCAATCGACGGCGCCTCTCCTCCTCTGCAGCGACAAACTCCGGTGAAATTCTGGCCACCTGGTGCTCTCCTTGCTCCGGGAGTGAGTGGGTGTGATCAGTGAGAGGTGGGGAGTGAACTGGTGTGAAGAAAACGAGAGGGAGAGGTCTCCTTTTATAGTGGTTGAAGGGGACCGACGGGCGCGGGCTGAGCTCGTCGTGGTCGATGGCACAGAGTGCTACTGGCATGGGCGGCGGTAGGGGCTGTGTTGTGCTCCCTGGCAAAGCTCAATGACATGGTGGCGAGGCGTGGGGCGGTGCTGATCGGTCGGAACACGTCGATGCTCTGTGTGGGTCCGACGGAAAATTTAATGGCACACGGGTGCTCCTGGTCGCGCGGCAGCGAACGAGGTTGTCTGGCGGGGTGCTGGAGTGTTGGCGATAACGTTCGCAAGCGGCGAGGGCGGCGCGCGGTCTGTGGGCGCTGGTCGAGTGTGGTGCACTGGCACGCTCTCGGCTCGCACGCAGAGAGACTTGGCAAGCTCGGGCAGTGTGGTCCAGGGGCTAGCAGTGCTCGAGGCTTGGACAGGGGGTGGCGATGGACGGTGGAGTGCCTGCTAGACATGCTTTCTAGGCTTGGTGCTTCTCCTAGCTCGTTGTCGACATGTGGGTGGCAAGTTAGGCTCGGCATGGTCACCATTAATGGCTATGCCAAGCTCACAGTGGTGCTAAGGCTTGTTAATTGGGCTAGATCATCTACTGAGATTGTAGTGAGAGCTAGAGAGGGAACAAGGTTTGCCAAAATCACTGCTCACTATAGTGTTTGTTGTTTGTTTGTTTGCTGCAAACAAGGTGTTTGATGAAATGGCCGAAAGAGATTTAAATTTGAATTTTGGATTCAAACTTGTTGGGTTAGTCACATACTAGGGAGTCTCTGGTTAGTTGGATTAGTCAAGGGGCACTGGTTTGGTTGGGTTTTGAAAATGTGTGATCTTCACATATGATTAAGATTCAATTTTTACTTGTGATTTGAATGAGGTTACCAAATGTTTCTGCATGTTTGAAATGTGGGCTTTGCTTCACTTTTACTTGGTCTTGCAAGGGGTGAAAAGAATTGGAAAAGTTTCTGTTTGAAATCTTGGACTAGAAACACTCAAAGTGACCTAGTGAGCAAGATTGGCAAAAATGACCATTTGCTTTAATTGATTTTTTTTTGATTTTCTCTTTGTTTGTTTTTGCTTGGAAAAGTTTTATATGATGCTATATTCATCTTTAAACCATTTCTTGCTATTTAGGTTAATCACACAAGTTCATTCATGCATTTATCAAATCATCACATACACACATGCATTCATATGATTTAAATTAATCAAAGTTTTTGTTAACCCTAATTTTAGTGATTAGAGTTTGATGATCATTGTTTTATATTTTTGGGATGTTACAAACCTTCCCTCCTTAAACAAAATCTCGTCCCGATATTTGAAAAAGAAGAAAAAAGATTACCTAGGATTTAAAGAGATCGGGAAACTCCGTCCTGATGTGATCTTCTCGCTCCTAGGTAGCTTCTTCTTCAATGTGGTTGCTCCACTGAATCTTAAGAAACTTGATGCTTCGGGTCCTGGTGGTTCTGAAATCTTCCTCCAAAATACAGATGGGTACTTCGGGATACGTCAGGTCATCGTTGATCTCTATGGTGCGGTGATCAATGTTCTTGAAAACTTCAGTCTTCTCCGGGACTTCAAGGTATTTGCGAAGTAACGATATATGGAACACATGGTGCATTACTGACATTACTCAGGCAATTCTAATTGATATGATACTTCTCCTCTATGATTCAAAATCTTGGAAGGTCCGATATATCTAGGGGCTAACTTTCCTTTGAGCTGGAAACGATGCATTCCCTTCAAAGGCGACACTTTGAGATACAGAAAATCTCCGATATTGAAAGCGAGGTCTCGACGTCTCTTGTTAGCGTAACTCTTCTGTCTTGACTGGGCGGTCTTGAGGTGCTCACGAATCTTGTGAAATTTCTCTTCTGCTTCTCGTAGGATGTCGGGTCCGAAAATCTGACTCTCTCCTACTTCAGACCAATTCAAAGGGGTGCGACACTTCCTTCCATACATGAATTCAAATGGGGCCATTTGTAGACTAGCTTGATAACTGTTGTTGTATGAAAATTCTGCGAAAGGCAGACAGTCTTCGCATTTCGATCCATACTCTAGCACACATGCTCTCAACATATCTTCGAGTATTTGATTTACTCGCTCCGTTTGTCCATCGGTCTGAGGGTGATATGCTATGCTGAAATCTAGTCGGGTTCCTAAACCTTCCTGGACTTTCTTCCAGGATCTCGAGATAAACTGAGTTCCTCGATCTGATACAATGTTCTTGCGGACTTCATGCAAACTGACAATTCTAGCGATGTATAACTCTGCTAGCTTTGAACTCTAGTATGTGGTCTTGACTGGTAAGAAATGGGCGACTTTGGACAATATGTCCACTGTGACCCAAATAGAGTCATTTCCCCTACTAGAAGTAGGCAATCCGGTGATAAAGTCCATTCCAACTGAATCCCATTTCCATTCCGGAATATGTAATGGTTGCAACAGTCCTGCGGGTCTTTGATGTCCTGCCTTGAATCTCTGACAGATATCACACTTGGCGATGTAGCTTCCGATTTCTCTCTTCATCTTATGCCACAAAAATTGCACCTTCAAATCCTGATACATCTTTGTTCCTCCGGGGTGGATAGAATAAATAGTATCATGGGTTTCCTTCAAAATTACTTCTTTCATCTTCGAATCTGCTGGTACACAGATACGTCCTTTGTACCACAGAACTCCTTCTTCTTCTTCGGTGAATCCGGGTACTTTGCCTGTACTGATATGATGTTTGATTCCGTCGATACTAGCATTTCCTCTCCGCGCCTCCTTGATCTGACTGATCAAAGTGGGTTGAAGTTCTATGCTAGCCAAAAATCCTTCACTCACTAATTCCATTCGGAAATCTTCCATCTCTTTGTGCAAACTTGGTTGCTCCTTCAAAATCACGGAGTTCAAGCGGCACGGCAATCTGCCAAGGGCATCTGCTACCACATTGGCTTTACCGGGGTGATAGTGAATGTCCAAATCATAGTCCTTGATTATCTCAATCCATCTTCTCTTCCTCATATTCAGCTCCTTTTGAGTGAATATGTACTTCAGGCTCTTGTGATCCGAATAAATCTCACAACGGTTTCCCATCAGGTAATGCCTTCATGTCTTCAGGGCTAGAACTACGGCTGCTAGTTCAAGGTCATGGGTGGGATAATTCTGTTCATGCTGCTTCAGTTGTTGGGATAGATAAGATATAACTTTGCCTTCTTGCATTAGCACACATCCGACACATCAAAGGGCTTCGTGATATCCGGCATGATCAAGATTGGGGCTGAAATCAATCTTCTCTTGAGTTCTTGAAAACTTTCTTCACATTTGTCTGTCCATTCAAACTTCTTGTCCTTCTTTAGCAATTGGGTCATGGGTCTGGCAATACTCGAGAATCCTTCTACAAACTTGCGGTAGTATCCCGCTAATCCGAGAAATGCACGAACTTGGGTTTGAGTGGTTGGGGCTTGCCAATCTTCAACATACTTCACCTTCGCAGGGTCAACGGCAATTCCTCCGGCTGATACAATATGTCTGAGGAATCCTACCTCCTGTAACCAGAATTCACATTTGCTAAACTTGGCATATAGCTGATGCTCTCTAAGGGTTCCAAGAATGGTCCTTAGGTGTAGCTCATGTTCGTCTTCTGATTTGGAATAAATCAGAATGGATGAAAACAACGAAAAACTTATCCAAGAAGTCCATAAAAATCTTATTCATGAGGTTTATGAAATAAGCGGGGGCATTGGTTAATCCAAAAGACATGACAATATACTCGTATAATCCATATCGGGTGGTAAAGGCAGTCTTTGGAATATCCTCTGCGTGAATCTTGAGTTGATGATAGCCAGTTCTAAGATCAATCTTAGAAAACACTTTGGCACCAGTCAACTGGTCAAACAGATATCTTTGGCAACGGGTACTTGTTCTTGATAGTGACATCATTCAACTTCCTATAATCCGTACACAAACAGTTACCTCCATCTTTCTTGTCCACAAACAAAATAGGTGATCTCCATGGCGACGCACTTGGTTGTATCAATCCAATTTCCAGCATGGCATCCAGTTGCTTCTTCAGTTCCACTAGTTCTGACGGGTTCATACTATATGGTCTCTGGGCTATGAGTCCAGGGCTGAGTTGCTTCCTCCTCTAGGCATCTGAAGATTGAGATAGATCATGAGAAAAGAGGGAAATTTATAAGGTTCAGGGTTTTTTTGAAAGTCTTTAAAGTTTGACTTAGAGATTTTTCTAGCAAATTTCTTTTTATTCATGCATTCATAACACACGATACAAACACACACCACAACAAAGGAAAACAGATGGTTTTAAGAACCATTCTAGGAAACTACGATACAGTGGGACCAAATACAACTCACTAACGCTAGTGCTCAAGTGCTACTACTCCTCGGAGTCAGTGTCCTCATCATCCTCATCATCATCATCGATGAAGGAAAAGTCATCCTCATCGGTGAAGAAATCCATGGCCTGATCCTCCAGAAAGTCATCATCATCGCTGAGATAGGAGTAGGGGTCTCCATGAAGGTCTTCCCCTACATTCTCCCTTCCCTCCAACTGCATGTCTCTCTCGTGGATGGTCTCCTCTAAACCTGTGATCCGGTGGCGAAGACGAGCAATGATGCGCTCCTTCTTGTCGAGCTGACAACGACGAGACTTGCAATCCTTCACTAGCATGGCGATGGTCCAATCCTTCTTCTTGGCGATGGCGTACTTGTGGTTGGCGTAGGAACGGGCATTTTCCAACTCCTTCTGACAGTCATACATCATGAAGCTGAGGTGGTCCAACTGAGTTTTTAGCTCATGGTGATATGGGGCCTCCAGTGGCTGTCCCATAGCATCAAGCCTTGGGTAGAAATCAAAACGGGTTCCCTTGATTGATAGTCTTCCCACACAGACGGGCAAGAGCTTCCTTCATTGCACTGGCTAGTCCATCGAGCTAGTTGTTCTCTCTTAAGGTGAACTGAATTCCCTCTGCAGTTGACATGGTTATACCCTACGGGTACACAACCTTAGCATACCTGGTCCAGCCCAAGGAAGGCCCATGGCAAATATATGTCGGCCCATGAAGACTTTCGGGTGGCCAGGGCCCATGACGCCTTTGGATCCTTGGAGAGCAAGACTAGAGTAGATAGAAAATTCAAAGGGGTAAACCCTAAAACCTGAAACCGACTCGATCTGTGCCTGGGACCTGCCTACCTCTATATAAAGGCCAGGAGGGCACGACAAGGAGGCTCTCTTACGATCTCTCGCATACCACCGTATACACACCTCCACGCCAGATTACATCTGCGCACCCCTATACTTTTCGGTTCCGCCGTAATCAAGAGCAGACAAGCAAGAGTAGGGTTTTCCCTCCGGGGGCCTGAACCTGGGTAAACCTCGTGTACCCGTGTTGCTTGTTTGCTAACCGTTCCACGATCTCCAGCATCCCCATCTTCTCCAAAACCCAAGTCCATAACAATGGGCATTGACGAGATTATGCCTCGTCAATTGGCGCCGTCTGTGGGAACTGGGGGCGCTGATTGTGCGATCGTGACGGTCCCAACCAAAGCGATCTACAACTCCGCGGCGACGGAGAGTCACCTCCTCTTCGGCACTTTTGACTTCACCGCCCACTCACCGGCCACCATGAAAGACTTCGAGCCCGTTGGCGACGAACTCGAAATCCTGTTCGGGAGCTTCTGCTTCCAGGTGGGGCAGACCGGCACTCTCCGCCTCCCAGAGCGGGTGCCCTGCCCTTGATCAGGCCTGCTTCATGGGCTCGACACCCCGTGCTATGCACATCACCATCGATAGACGAGTCCTATGACAGCAGCAGCTGCAACTCAGATCTGTGCGATCCGCCATCGGACGAAAGGACCTACGGTTCCGGATCCGAAAGCTGCTGTAGCAGCAATCCGATCTACGAGCGCTACAAGTGCGCCGCAGTCATCCAGAGTGACGTGGATCAGGAACACAATCTGCCACCCAACCCGCAGGGTAGAAACTGTGGGAATAGAAGAAGCCAGTCCCCCCACCCAACGGGAATGACACTGATCGGGTCATCCACCTCAGCGAGGAAGGATGGGCCCAAGCACGCGAAGCCGTAGCAGGCAACAAGATCCTGCCTGCAGATGCCTCATGGGACCTGCTGATGGCATACCACATGCTCCTAATCGAGGAGCACAAGAATCAGGTGAAGATGCAAGAGGTGCTTGACAAGCGCAAGCAAGCAGCCTCGGAGTCCAGTGCACGGCGAGCTGCGCTCTCCGCCATGGGCATTGGCTCCAGCTCGCACGGTAACCATGGAAACAAACACCGTTCTCGCACAGAGAACATGGATCCCAAGGCACGTCACGAGGTGACTCAGGCCCTCAACGCGTCCTTCATGGAGATGGACGCCGATGGCAACGTTATCCCGAAGACACCGCAAGCTGCAATCATGGTGGCCACTACGTACCTCACGTCCCATCCACCTCCGGAAGGGGACCCGAAAAGGGCCATGCGTAAGTCCGCGCTTACCGAACTCGGACTCGTTGGAGTTGCGCTCCACGGAGAAGCTCCTGCGGAGCCAAAGAAGAAGGCCGTGGTCAGGTTCAACCGCAGCCCCACGCCCTCATCCAAATATGAAGAGCACGACCTTCCTCGAAGGCATAAGAGCTCGCGCCATTGTAGCCGCGATTACGACGCTCGAAGCGAGTTAACCCAGCGCAAGATCGACAAGGCACGTGCCAAGCGCGTATGCTCGTCTGAATCCGAGGAGGATGATGACGAAGGAGAACTCTGCAGAGCCCGATGCTTCAGCAGATCTGTTCGCCGGACAAGGATGCCGCAAAACTTAAAGCTTCCTTCAGACACTCCGAAGTTCGATGACACACAGGACCCCAAGGCGTGGCTCAGCGACCACTTGTCGTCCGTCAAGCTACACAGCGGAAACAAGGAAACCGCCATGCAATGCCTTCAGCTGCAGCTGATAGGCACAACCCGGATCTGGCTCAGCAGTCTATCCTCGGGATCCATCCGAAGCTGGGAAGAGATGGCATACAGTTTCGTTCGAAACTTCAAGGGCACTAGCAAGAGGCCTGCATCGATCAGGAGCTGCGGGCCTGCACCCAACGAACGGGCGAATCCATTCGCTCGTACATACTGCGCTGGTCCAATACCAAGAACTCTGCGGAGCACATCTCTGAGGAGAGAGCTATTGACGCCTTCAAGGACGGCGTCAAACGCTAGGACTTCAAAGATGAACTTGGGCGCGTCAAGCCCAAGACACTAGACCACCTCATGGACATCGCCAACAGGTGGGCCGACGGCGAGGACCCCGTCCACCGAGCGCACTCGGAGGAGGAAGACGACTACGGCCGCCGACGTGAACGCCGTAGCAAGAGAAGATCGCGCGTCTACGACGATCGCGATGGACCTGACATGGTCACGGCTGGCTACGCCGACCGCCGCAGCGACGGCAGCCGCAGCAACGACGGATACCGTGGAAGCAACTTCCGCGACGGAGGACGCCCAACGCAGTCATGGCAACGCCATGGCCATGACAACGGACCCTCAGCATACGACAAACTGTCGGGTCCATGCACCATCCACTTCTACATCGACAAGCAGGATGGCAAGAAGAAGGAAAGCCACATGCTTAAGGACCGCCACGAGTTCCAAAAACTCAGCGAGAGCATGGCCCAGATGAGGCAGCAAGCCCCGAACCCTGGATACGGGAACGCACCTGCACCAGGTGAGATCGCACATGGAGCTCCTCCACCACCACCTGCGGGACCTTCGAACCACCCAATCGCACCCACGCAGAATAACGGTGGGAACGGGTACCCCGCGCCGAAAGGATCACTGATGATCCAAAAAGGACGCCCAACAAACATGGTGCAGAAGAAAATCACCCGTCAGATCAATCTGGCCGTGACCGCTCCACCCGCCATCCCTGAGTACCTCAGTGGATCAGAATCCTGCATCACGTTCAGCCGTTCGGATCACCCTTGCCAGGTCCCTCACCCAGGTCATGCTGCCCTGGTGCTCGTGGCGCAGATCAGCGGGTTCGACATGAGCCGCGTCTTTATGGACGGCGGCAGCGGCATCAATCTGATCTTCGCCAGCACCTTGGCAGCAATGCGGATCCCGATGTGCAGTCTGGAACAATCTGATACAACGTTCCACGGCATCGTCCCAGGAAAGGGTGTATTCCCCCTGGGAAAGATATGGCTCGACGTCATCTTTGGCAAGCCGGATAACTTCCGATGCGAGCGACTCGAGTTCGAAGTGGTGGACTGGCCATCACAATACCATGCCATCCTCGGGCGCGTGGCATTCGCACAATTCCTGGCGGTACCGCACTATGCGTACCTGCTACTCAAGATGCCAGGACCCAGGGGCGTCATCACGGTCCACGGGAGCTTCACCCAGATCAGACCACTGCGACAGGGACTTCAACAGAATCTCCCAGTTATTCGGCATGCAGGAGGAGCTCGTAAGGCTCCGCGAGGTGACGGACAACGGGGCACCCCCAGTCGCAAGATAGAACGCACCAGAGATGTCCTTCGACTCCACCATCAACACAAAGAAGGTGCAGGTAGACCCAACGGATGCCTCCAAGACGACGCTGATTGCCAATGACCTTAGTTCCGCATAGGAAAGAGTGCTCATCGAATTCCTCCGTGAGCGCTGGAAAATCTTCGCCTGGTGTCCTACGGACATGCCAGGAGTTCCCAGGGAATTTGCCGAGCATGCAGTCAATGTCTTTCCAGACGCCAATCCCGTCAAACAGTCCATCCGACGACTGTCCGAACCACGGGCCGAAGCAATCGGAGTTGAAGTCAACAGACTACTCGACACAAACTTCATCAGGGAGATCAAGGAGAGCGAGTGGCTCGCCAACACCGTGATGGTCCCCAAAAAGGACACGGACATCCTGTGGATGTGCGTGGACTTCACATCGCTGAACAAGCACTGCCCGAAGGATCACTTCCCTCTCCCTCGGATCGATCAGATCATCGATTCAACTACAGGATGCGAAAAACTCTCCTTCCTCGACGCCTATTCAGGCTACAACCAGATTCGACTAAAGGTCAAAGATTAGGAGAAAATAGCGTTCATCACGCCGTTCAGAGTGTTTTTCTACAACACAATGCCCTTTGGGCTGAAGAACGCAGGCGCCACGTACCAATGGTGTATGCAGGCATGCCTGAAGGACCAGATCGGCCACAATATACAAGTCTATGTCAACGACATAGTCATCAAAACAAGGGAGGCCAAGACGCTAATCGACGATCTCCGCGAGACGTTCGATAACCTCGATTGATACAAGATCAAGTTATACCTAGAAAAATGCGTCTTCGGCATCCCATCTGGTCAGCTGCTAGGCTACTTCATCTCCTAGCGAGGGATCAAGGCGAACCCGAAGAAAATCCGGGCCGTAATGGCCATGGAGAAGCCGAAGAACCTCAAGGGCGTCCAACAGCTTGCCGGGCGAATCGCGGCATTGAGCAGGTTCATCAGCCGCATGGGCGAAAAAGCCCTTCCGTTCTATCAGCTGCTGTGCAAGGCAGACAAATTCGAGTGGACGCCCGAGGCAGACGACACATTCGAAAATCTAAAGCGGCTGCTCTCTACCTCGCCAGTCTTGGTCACGCCAAAGGAGCGCGAGCCTTTACTGCTATACATAGCAGCCACACATCAGGTGGTAAGCACCGTACTGGTGGTCGAGCGACCCGAAGAAGGCAAGAGCCATGGGTCCAACGCCCAATCTACTACCTCAGCGAGGTATTGACGCCGAAAAAGCAGAGGTACCCTCACTACCAGAAACTCGCCTACGGCGTGTTCATGACGACTCGTCGGCTGAGCCACTACTTCCAGGAGCACCAGGTGATGGTTGTCAATGAGGCACCATTGAACAGCACCCTGAACAACCCGGAGGCCACAGGACGTGTAGCCCTATGGGGCATCGAGCTATCACCTCTAGACATCGTCTACGAGAAGAACCATGCGATCAAGTCTTAGGCCCTTCCAGACTTCCTCGTCCACTGGATGGAACTGCAGCTGCCAGATACGCCGGATATGACACAGTCATGGATGATGCACTTCGACGGCTCCAAGCGCGAAGCCGGAGCAGGAGCCGGGGTCATACTGACCTCTCCGCGGGGCAACAAGATGAAGTACGTCCTCCGAATGAAATTTCGAGCTTCCAACAACGAGGCCGAATACGAAGCCCTCATCCATGGCATGAGAATGGCCAAGATCTGTGGCGCAACGCGCCTGGTCATCTACAGAGACTCGAACCTCGTCGTCCAGCAGACGATGAACGAGTGCGACGCACACGCCGCCAACATGATCGCGTACCGCGCACTCTACAACGCACTTGTAGGAGACTTCGACGGCTGCGAGCTTCGACACATTGGGAGAGAAAGCAACGAAGAGGCCGACAGACTCGCCAACATCGGCTCCACCTGCACATGGGTACCACCAGGTGTGTTCCTCGAACAGATCTGCGTGCCATCCATCAGATGGAAATTCCCAAAAGGATCACCCGAAGAGGCAGAGCACTCAGGAGCTGCGCTACCCGAAGGACAGGAAGGACCCGAAAAGCTCGACATAGAAATCGCAGCGGTCAACCTAATGCAGGTCATGGCAATCGAAGAAACTTGGACACGGCCATACCTCAGGTACCTGACAGACGGCGAACTGCCTGATAGCCCGACAGATGCCCGGCGCATATCTCGCCGGTCCAAGGCCTTCACCATCATCAATGGCGAGCTGTACAAGCGCAGCATTTTGGGTGTACTCCAAAGGTGCGTCACCATCGGTGACGGCAAAACCATCCTCCAAGACATCCACGAGGGCATCTGCGGACATCATGCGGGCAGCCGTGCCCTTGTCGCCAAAGCTGTACGAAATGGATTCTACTGGCCAACGGCCATGAACGACGCCAAGGACATCGTCCGAAGATGTAACGGGTGCCAAAGGTTCGCAGATAAACCACACGCACCCGGATCGGAGCTTAGGCCCATACCTCTGGCCTGGCCTTTCACCCAATGGGGGCTCGATATGATTGGCAAACTGCCAAGGTCCTCGAAAGGAGGTCACGTCTACCTCCTGGCCGCAGTCGACAAATTCACCAAGTGGATTGAGGCCATGCCCGTCACTAACCAAAAGGGCAAAACTGCCGTCAAGTTCTTCGAGTCCATTGTCTACAGGTTCGGCGTGCCGCACAGCATCATCACCGATAATGGGTTGAACTTCATCTCGAAAGAATTCCAGGTCTTATGCGAAGACCTCGGAATAAACATCACATACGCCTCCGTGGCACACCCGCAAAAGAACGGGCAGGTCGAAAAGGCCAACGGCCTCGTCGGTGCTGGCATCAAGAAGCGCCTAATGAGTCCAATCGAGCGACTCGCAGGAGCTTGGACACAAGAGCTGCCCTCGGTCCTGTGGAGCCTGCGCACAACGCCAAATAGCTCAACCGGCTACACGCCTTTCTTCATGGTGCACGGAGCGAAGCCGTGCTACCAGCAGAGGTACGCCACAAGGCCCCACGGGTCGTCGCTTACAGCGAAGTCGAATCGACGACCGCACTCGAAGACGCCGTCGACACACTCGACGAGGCGCGTGACATAGTAGCAGCTCGGTAAGCGGTGTACCAACAGAGTCTCCGCAACTACCACAGCCGACGGCTACGCCCAAGGTCCATCGTCGAAGGAGACCTAGTGTTGCGACTCAAGCAAGAGCGACTGAAGAAATTCGAGTCACCATGGGAAGGACCCTACATCGTCATTGAAGTCATCCTAGGTGGCGCCTATCGCCTCAAGCACGTGGAGTCTGGAGTCGCACACTCTAACCCGTGGAACGTCGCACAACTATGAAGCTTCTACCCCTAGCTACACCCCTCCCTCCTCTTACTTTCAATAAGTCTTTTCAGCCAAGGCTACTCAGCCGAACAATGTACCCCCTCCATTACGATATAAATAAAGCTAAGTGTCTCGCCCCAAAATTTTGTCTATTATCCGTATTTCACTCCATGTTACAACACACTCGGGGGCTCCCCCCACCTCACGACTTCGTCGACTGGGGATAACACGTATACACCTGAGTAGCTGACCACGTCAGGCTAACGAAAAGGACACGTATGCAAACAAAGCACTACGTGCTAAACAACAACAAAACCTTTACAATAAAGGGCACAACACGCCCAGTCGAATATATACAAATTTTACATCTATCTTTTTACAGGTCCTACCTATTCTGAATAATAACCCGCGCACGCTGCTCAAACAGATCTACAATTTGTTCGGCATGCTGCCTTACAGCTGCATAATGTGGACGCATATCCCACTCGCCACCATCCGGCCGAAGAGGCGGCCCATCCGCTACAGCAGACAGATCTACATCGGGACGATGTAACCGCACAAGGGAAAGCGCGGCCTTCACCCCCGCGACAAGCTGATGCCGCACCAGTTCCCTGACATGATGCACATTTCGAAACTTCGCCAGCAGACCCCAGAGGGTCGACGACGCCTCATCCGGTGGAAACATCACGTGCAGAACCGACGCCAACGAAGCTTTCGCCTAACGTAGCACCCGGGACACCTGGTGAACACGATCCTGCACAGTCGCAAGGACCATGGCACGATCACGGTCCATCCAGAAGAACCCGCCGGCCTCCATGTCCTGCTGGGTCAGGCAGTTGATCCGAACAGCAACATGCTCCTTTTCCTCCTTCGGAGCAAGGTTAGCACCTGCAATCGCAAAAGTAAGATGCAAGGCCAGCAGACGCATCCGAAACAATGAGCAGCAGCTCGAAAAACTTACATTGAAGATGTTCAGCTAGACGATGCAACTCCCCCATCAAATACTCCTCTCTGGCAGCGCCTCACTCTGCCTTCGACTTCCAAACATCGGCGTGGCCACGCACTGCAAGCAATTCTTTCTCAAGGGCACGGACACAGTCTCGAAGAAACACAAGTTGCGACGCACCATCCAGGGATGGCCGCATCTGCGGTGTAGGCGAAGTATCAACGGGATCATCACCCGAAGGCCCCTAGAGTAAAAGAAGACAAGGATATGAACAAGCAGACGAAGGAGCACAGAATTCTAAAATTCATTATGTGCAGCAAAATACCACTGCGTGGCACAAGGATCGTTCATAGACATAATTACAATAAAGGAAACAAAATATATCCTACAACTACAAGGCCTAAGAAGTTGCATCCTGAGTAGCCTCGGAGCCGGACTGCCTCCCCTTGGCCTCTCCCTGCTGCCTCAATGCGTACTCAGCCAGCAAGTCAATCAACTTCGGCCCATAATGCTTACAACGAGAAGCATAGATGGCAAAGGATACCTCGGATCCGTCAGCAGCCGTCGGCATTCGGGAGGTGACCTGATGAAGATCCAGCTCTGCTCCAGATGCCAGGGCCATTGCCAGCCAGACGGACGTGCCAATGCCTTTCTGCTTGCGCTTGTACGCCGCAGGCGCTTCGTCCGACAGCGCATCCGCCAAGGCATAGACATCCTCGAGGGTGACGCTCTTGGGGACGAGCTCCTTGTAGAAGCGCCCGAGAACCTCCTTGGCTTTGGCAAGCGAGCCGACCACGGTACTGCAGCGGTCTTCGACCGCCACAACAGCATCATCCAGAGCACTCCCGTGCTCCAGGGCACCGCGATCAAACTCGATGCCCGCGGCATCTAAAGAAACAAAAGAAGACACATAAATAAAATCACAGCAAGGAAAAACAAGGAAGCCGAAAAGGGAAGACGAAGCAACTCACCCGAAATAGCCTTAGCAACCGCCATCAGCTTGCCGGCTACCTCTTTCTCGCGTGAAGCCGTGGCGGCGGTGAGTTGATCGTCGCGGTCCGCCGACTCCTGCTACAGGCGCTCCTTAGCCGCAGCTGCATCGGTTAGCTCCTGCTCGAGGCACCCTTTCACACCAGCGGCGTCCTCGGCCTTCTTCTCCGCTCGCCCAAGGCTCTTTTTGAGAGCATCAAGCTCACGGAGGGCGATATTGTTGTCCTCTGCGGTCAGCAGAACACCTATCAGATAGCAGGACAAGAAATAAAAGAGGAAGCAAAAAGATCAACTCATGTACGCACCTTGAAGCTGTTTGAAGCTGGCTTCCAAGGCCAGGTGCTGTTGCACTAGCTGGTTGGCGCCTTGCACAAAAGGCTGCAAAATACACTACCCGTCAAAACAAAGGCTCGGGGGCTACACCCAAAGAACGAGCAAAACAAGTTACACACACGAAAAACGCTCGGGGGCTCCCCCTCGAGACTCAAAGAAAAACGATCAGCAGATCATCCTACAAATGCTTGGGGGCTCCCCCCGAGAAAAGAAGCAAAAACATTAAGTGATCAGCAGACCACCCAAAAACGACCGGGGCTCCCGTTGCGGCAAGAGCAAAGAAACTTACATTATTAGACGGAGACTCCGAAGGTCCAGCCGAAGTATTCTGGGGGACAACCACCCGAGCCTCCTGCGGAGAAGGGTTCGGAGCAGCACCCTCAGAGGTGGCCACCGTCTGAGGAGGAGGAGAAACAACCTTCGACTCCCCAACCATCTCCCGAGCTCCATTGCTGAAGGAGCCGTCGGAGGAGTGGCTACAAAAGGAAAAATCAGCCAAGTACAAAGCAAACAAACAAGAGAAAGCAAAAAAGGAACCGAGGAAACTTACGAGTCGAGATCGCTCAAGTCGAAGACAGGAGGGGTCTTCCTGCCCTTCTTCTCTTCCTTCTTCTCTTCCTTCTTCCGCTTCACCGGCAGGTGCGGTGCCACAGCCCACACGGGCACGGTCGGAATAGGAGAGGAAGAGCCCCCATGACCCCCGCTGTGATGCTCAAGGCATAGCGGATTCCTAGGGGTCGGCGGAGTCGAAGCATCCGACGATTCGCTCGAGCTCCGTGTCCTCTTACGAGTGTGATCCTCGCTCGACTCGTTGGCCTCCTCGGCCGGCGATCGCGCCGACGGAAGTTCAGACATGAATTCCACTACCTCGTTGTCCGGTGCATCCGGGAACACTTCGGGCAATGGAGGCGACATGCCTGGCACCTTGAATTCCTGCGTAAGAAGAAAACAAAAATTTCAGCATAAAAAGGTGTAAGGACAACGCAGTCAAAAATAGCGCTACGCGCACGTCCCAGATTTACACCTGCGGAACCAGACGAGAAGCGGAGAACGGAGGAGTCAGCGACTTCCCCGGGATATCCTCTCCAGCCTTGTATTTCAGCAGCGGGCGGAGAACCCCGTCGAGATTCCCCTTGGAGAAATCCTCAGCCGAAACCCTAGTCGGATCACGACGACCATAATAAAGGAATATCGGATGTGCCCTAGCCTAGAGCGGCTACACCCAACGTTTAAGGAAGGTGCGGATGATATCCACACCATTCACCTCTTTATCCGGAATCAACTGGAGATCCTCCACCCGACGATAGAGTCCCTCTATCTCCGCTACCTCACCATCCAAGATTTGGTTCTTCCAGGACCTCTCCGGCTCGATCTTCTGGGAGGGGTCGAAAGGAGCAAGACCAAAATCCTGTCCAGCCACCCTGGAGTCGCGTATGTAAAACCACCGCCTTCGCCAGTACTGGACAGATTCGGACATAGAAAAGGAAAACAAAAGAAGATTGGATTTGAGGGAAATGATGCATCCCCCAATGGGATAAACACCATCAGAGCCAGATTGCCTCTTCACGGAATAGAGTTTCCGGAAGAGACCAAAGTGTGGCTCGATACCGAGCCAGCACTCGCAAAATGTGATAAAGCAGGCGACATGAAGAAGAGAGGTTGGCGAAAGATGATGAAGCTGGACGCTGTAAAGAAAAAGCAATCCACGGAGAAAATCGTGGATTGGGAAGGAAAGGCCCCGAAGGACAAAGGCGACGAACATAACCCAAAACCCAGCGGGAGGACGGGGAATTACCTCATCGCTGGGAAGTTTGACGGCCTCCCTATCCTGCGGGATTAGGCCCCGCTCACGGAGCTTGCGGAGGTCACCCTCACGCGTCTCCGATCGCCGCCAGCCACTGTCGGTGACACGGGTGACGACGGAACCCTTCTTGCCACCAGCGGCAGCACTGGTACCATTGCATTGTGGCGGTGACGGCGGTGAGTATGTAGAATCAAGGAAGGAAAAGTTCAAGGAAATCCCAGCGCGCAGCAAGAAAACTCAGAGAAGATGGGAGCAGTGAAACAAGAATGGATGCGGTGAAAACAAATTCACATTTCCCCAATGATTATAAGGATGAGGACGATGCACGATGACCGTCCATCGAGAAGACCTAGAGCCAACATCAAGATCTGGCCGTCCACGTGTCATCACAGCAGCGAACCGTTGCTCACAAGCCGCCCACTACGCATGGAAATCGAGGCGACACCGTAATTATCTCCACGCCGCGCGTGACCAGTCAAGTCAAAGTCAGAAGGTGGGACCCATGTTTTCGTCCAGTCAAGTCATCTCTGGCGCCGCAGACGCTTGAGGTCATCGATCGTCAGCACTGACGTCATCAAAAGCTGTACTAGCAACGGTTACAATTCTTCGGCTACACAGCAAAGAGTACTCACTCGAATATGCGATTCGACTAATTACTTGGGGGCTACTCCTATCAGGAGCGTTGGCCGCGCACCTGAAGAACGCTGAAAGTACTACACCATTGAACTATTTCTTCGAGTCCTACGTCGAGTCTACGACTCCACTACGGACTCAGGGGCTACTCCCATAGGGAGGATGGATTCAAGCATCCGAAAAATTTGAGTCCTACGGACCCGAAGCCAAAAAACGGCTGAATTAAAGTCTCTGCTCGAGTATGCGACTCGAACAGACAATCGGGGGCTACTCCCATAGGGAGCGCTGGTCGTGCACCCTATGAATTCTTCGACTGCAATCCCTCGGATGAGCATGCAAAAACTTTTCGGCAACCTTGCCCCGGTTAAACGCTAAATGAGTAACGTTCTCTTTGGCCACCCGAAACACCTCCACGGTGATAAAATTTTGGATGTTGTGTCTGCGACACAAAGATAAGACCTACATATATCATCTGATGGCCTGGCAACGCACACGACTTTGCTCTGCTAGTGATAACCCGTGCCAGCAAGCGCGATGAAAATCCCGACGGACGCGTTGGGTACATCATTTAAATTTACTGGAATTCCACTCCTATAAGTCCTCCGCGGCCTGAGTCGAATTACGCCAGCACATGTTCCGGATTCGAGTCGAGGGACTCGAATCTAAAGAATATTGTGTTTTGTCCTAAGACAGTTAGCCGACCCTGATCCGTCGGGATAGTCAGGCACACACATCAACAATCCCTACACACTGAAATCATTCTCTAGCAAACAGAGATAGCCGCACCCAAAAGAATGAGGAGTCCTCAGCCTAATCTACGATTCGACTGAACACTCGGGGGCTACTGACATGGTTATACCCTACGGGTACACGACCTTAGCATACCTGGTCCAGCCCAAGGAAGGCCCATGACAAATATATGCCGACCCATGAAGACTTTCGGGTGGCCAGGGCCCATGACGCCTTCGGATCCTTGGAGAGCAAGACTAGAATAGATAGAAAATTCAAAGGGGTAAACCCTAAAACCTATAACCGACTCGATCTGTGCCTGGGACCTGCCTACCTCTATATAAAGGCCAGGAGGGCATGACGAGGAGGCTCTCTTACGATCTCTCGCATACCACCGTATACACGCCTCCACGCCAGATTACATCTACGCACCCCTGTACTTTTCGGTCCCGCCGTAATCAAAAGTAGACAAGAAGGAGTAGGGTTTTCCCTCCGGGGGCCTGAACCTGGGTAAACCTCATGTCCCCGTGTTGCTTGTTTGCTAACCGTTCCGCGATCTCCAGCATCCCCATCTTCTCCAAAACTCAAGTCCATAACAATGGGCATTGACGAGATTAAACCTCGTCATCAGTGGGAGGTTCAATCTTTCCTCGGAGACTTGCAACTAGCCACTGTAGATCTTCTCCTTCCTGATCATTGAGCTGAGCTCCGAAGAACTCGGGGTGTGGACGATCCAGCATCTCCGACGGCTGGTCCGAGTCAGGCTCAAAGATGAGGTCTCCTCCATTCCCCAACTGATAAAACTTCGTGTACTTCACGTCCATCTATAAGAATATTGGATGAGTAAGTTAGTAGAGTGATCAAGTGTGTCAAATTTTTATGTACTTTTGCAAGAATTTTTGAGGAACATGAATTTTCATGAAAGAATCCAAGTGATAAGAATGAGAATAAGTTTTTGTAAATACTCACTTCCTTTGGTTTTGAAACTAAGTTTTTGATTCCAACGTCCATTCTAACTAGGGTCTCCTATGGTCGGGATGGCTCTGATACCAACTTGTCAACACCCGGATTTTTAATCACAGATGCCTCTTATGCCATACATCGCAATCCCAGGATTACCATTTCTGCGAGACATAACAAATTGGATATCACAGTACATCATCCATTACAAACCATACATAAGGTCTTACACAAATATAGGATCTCATGATGCAGTTCTTAGTAAAATTCAAGCAGCGGAATAATGTAAAGATAACGATAGCGTGGGTGAAGCTCCATCTTCGTTGTCACATGCAATGCTGGCGATGGGACATGATCCTAGTTGTCATTGTTGGAGATATGCCCAAGAGGCAATAATAAAGTGGTTATTATCATATCTTCATACTTATGATAAATGTTTACATACCATGCTATAATTGTATTAACAGGAAACATTAATACTTGTGTGATTTGTAAACATAAAAGAGTCCCTAGTAAAGCCTCTTGTTAAACTAGCTTGTTGGTTAATATATGATCATGGTTTCCTGATCATGAACATAGAGATGTTATTAACAACAGGGTCATATCATTAGGAGAATGATGTGATGGACATACTCCAATAGATAAGCGTAGCATAAAGATCAAGTCATTTTAATAGTTCAATTGCTATATGCTTTCTGATACATAGTAACCTAATTCCTCCGACCATGAGATCATGCATATCACCTTTACCGGATGGATGCTTTGATGACATCAAACACCACACCGTAACTGGGTGGCTATAAAGGTGGCATTGAGTGTTCGGAAAGTATTGGTTGAAACACATGGATCAAGAGTGGGATTTGTCCATCCATATGACGGATAGATATACTCTGGGCCCTCTCGGTGGAATGTCATCCAATTAGCTTGCAAGCATGTGACTGGCTCACAAGGGATCACATATCACGGGAACGAGAAAAGAGTACTTATCGGTAACGAGGTTGAACTAGGTATGCAGAGATACCGACGATCATAACCTCGGATAAGTAAACTATCGTGAGACAAAGGGAAATTGGTATTGTATGTAAGTGGTTCATTCGATCGCAAAGTAATCGTAGAAATATGTTGGAGCCATATGAATTTCCAGATTCCTCTATTGGTTATTGTTCGGAGAAGTGTCTCGATCATGTCCGCATAATTCACGAACCGTAGGGAGACACACTTAAGGATTCGACGTTGTTTGAGTAGTTATGGTATGATGAGAAAGAGACCGAATGTTGTCCGGAGTCTCGGATGGGATCCGGGATATCACGAGGAGATCCGGAATGGTCCGGAGAATAAGATTCATATAAGGAAAGTCCTGTTTCGGAGTTGGGGAATGATTCCGGTATTTTCATCGGGAATGTTCTAGAAGGTTCCGGAATGTCCGGCACTCCGGAGGGGAAAGGGTACATGAATGTGTTATATCAAGTTGATATGATTGCATCATGTACTAAGTGTCATCGCTGTTCCAAATAAAGGATTAATCGAATCCTAGTTTGAAAAGTCAAATAGCTAAATTGAAAAGTCAAACGGCTAAATTTGGAAAGTGGGAAAGAGGAGGAGGAGGTGAAACCGAGTTGGGGAGGGAGTCCTCCTCCCCAAGCCGGCACACCACCCAACCCGAGTTGGGGAGGGACTCCACTCCCCCCTTGGCCGCCGGCCCCTCCACCTATATAAGGAGGGGCAGGGCTCCCTCCTAGAACACACAAGTACCTCTCCTCCAAACCCTAGCTTGGCGCCTACCACCATAGCCGCCGCCGCCCCTAGGGTTTTGCCTTAGCCGCCGACTTGGGGTGCCCCAAACCCTAGCCACCGTCTCTAGCCTCTCCTCCTTGGTGTGTCTAAAACCTAGATCGCCGAGGAGCTCTCTCATACTCCACCATACTCGCTCCGGCTTAAGGCGAAGCCCTGCGAGATCTCCCCTCTACTTCCGGTACCACGCCGTTGTGCTGCCGGAATCACGAGGAGAGTGCTACAACCTCCGCTGCCTGCTGGAACAAGGGAGAGGAAGGTCTTCGTCGAGTACCGAACGTGTGACCGACTGCAGGAGCGCTGCCGGAACGGATCGCCGGAAGGATCGTCTACGCGATCTTGAGATCAGCAAGTGTACGACTACATCACCCACGAGAATCTGCTCTCGTTGACCGCTTTGGAATCTTCGAGGGTGAGTTCCTCTATCGACTCGTTGCTACAATCTAGTAGATAGATCTTGGCTTGTTTGTTTGTATGCGGTAGAAATTTTTTGTTTTCCATGCTACGAACCCCTACAGTGGTATCAGAGCCGTGTCTATATGTAGATCTATTGCACAAGTAGAACACAATGGTCATTATGGGCGTTGATGCTTTTATTGTCGATTGCTTCTTGTGTACTTTGCATCTTGCGGTATGTTGGGATGAAGCGGCCCGGGCTAACCTTACATGACATCGTTCATGAGACTTGCTCCACGCTTGACATGCAACTTGTATTGCATAAGTGGCTTTGCGGGTGCCTGTTTCTCCTAGCATAGTTAAGATCCAATTTACAACGGGTTATTAACAATACTAGTATCAATGTTGTGGTTCTTGTTCGTAAGTTAGAACGACACTTATTGAAAGCCCCAAACCACGTAAAATATGCAAAGAAAGTAGAGGCGTCTAACTTTGTTTTGCAGGGGTGTGCAGTGATGTGATATGGCCATGATTGTGATTATATATGATGTATGCAATGTTCCTTATTGTAAGTCGGCAACCGGCAGGAGCCATATGGTTGTCTTTAATTTCTGTTAAGACCCGCGTGTCTATTCAAAGTAGTTGTAATAGTTGAAGCCGGTGGACGACAACCATGGAGAAGCATCATTGACCTTGATGCAATGTCGGTGATGATGGAGATCATGTTCGTGCTAGAAGATGGAGATCGGAAGCACAAAGAAGAAAGGCCATATCATATAACATATTATGAATTGCATGTGATGTTAATCCTTTATGCATCTTGTATTGCTTAGTAGACGACGGTAGCATTATAAGATGATCCCTAAAGCACACAATTTCAAGTTTTAAAGTGTTCATCCTTAGTAAGCACCGTTGCTAAAGCTTGTTGTTTCGAAGCACCACGTGATGATCGGGTGTGTTAGATTCCGCAAGTGTATACAACGTGGGCAAGCCAGATTTGCTCATGCGGAAGCTAAGTTTTGATCTTGACGAGCCTAGCATGTACAGACATGGTCTCAGGAACACGGATCACCGAAAGGTAAAGCATGAGTCATATAGTAGATATGATGAACATGATGATTGTTCGACATTGAAGCTACATCAACTCTCGTGATGATCGGTTTTGATGTGGTGGATTTGGTTCGTGTGATCACTAAAACAATGTGAGGGATATTGTTTTGAGTGGAAGTTCAACGGCAATATGATTAAAAGTTGAACACTATTTATCATAAATTAAATCAAAGTGAATTTGCATAATTGTTGTAGTCATTGGCATCCGTTTACCACCTTGCGCTTAGTTATAATTGAGATGATAGAACTATAGAATTCTGGTTAGTTACTTTACGAACTGGTATCGTATTGTTTTGAAGTGTTAATCTAAAGTTTAAAAGTCCTATTGCAAACTTTCAGTAAGTTCCGGTCACTCCATGAAGTTTAATAATTGGTATTAAAACGAGAGTGGCAATTCCAAGTGTTAGTGTATGAGTATCATGTTTGTCTCCATGATTCTTGATATTCAAAGGATTGTCTTAATATCAAGGTTATCTAGGATCTGAAAGAGTTGTTTCAGAAACCATGATGTGTGGAAGATATTGTGATATCTGAAACGAAGTTCTGGTTGCAACATGATAGAGTATAATATGGCAAAAGTCATGTTCTCATATTTGATGAGAATCTGCAAAGGGTTGGAGACACTAATTGTCCTAATCCACCAAAAGGTTTTGGATAGCAACATTATACTCACGATTCATCTTTATAAGCTAAAAGTAGCTTGATCATGGATAATTCCATGATGAGGGTGAATATTTGATGTAGGTAAAATGTTTACTACACCAAAAGATTACTAAAGAAAGGAATTTGGAAGAACACCAAACATTTGATGATGGTGATCTACTTCAAAGTGCAAGTCCAAAGACATTGGTATTTAATTATACACGCTTTGGATTATGTGTCATATGTATGACTCCACTATTGATGTTGATAGATTCTTTCAAACAGAAAAGGAAATACTGAAAGAGAATCTCATAAATATATGGCAGAAAAGAAAAGACTAGAATTATTCAGTTTAAGTATATAGATGATATACATGTTATGGCTATATTCTTTGCTTATTAAACAATGTGGTTCTTAATTATTTGATACTGAATTTGTTGGTGTGAATCGTCATACGAAACAACACAATTCATGAAATACAATGGCCTAAGTAACTAGCAAAAGAATATGTGATGATGTTCATCGAGAACAAATAAGGGGTTATTGTGTTGCTCGTTAAACATCAAAGCTTGCCTTCAAAGATTTGTTTTATCAGGTATTATGAGAACAAAAGGGTTGTTCAAATAATTGCCGTAATCCATAAAAGATGGATTCGCAAATCTCGTTGGAGAAATCATATCCATAAAACTAGTGCTAAAGATGTCGAAAGACAAATTGATTGAAAGATCACTTAGGAAGTGACATTGCCGTTTAAATTATATTGGAAAGAAAACATGAAGAAACTCCATGTGGATGGAATTTTGGAGTCTTTTGATTTTTGATCACATGACGCTTGTGAAACTTTCCCAGAGATAATTAAAACTTCGTTCGTAGGCCAAAAGGGAACGAATGACTAGCTTATTGGAACTTGTACATATTGTTGTACAAAGTCCATTATGTGTAGTCAAGAGCGATGGATTTCAACTTCATATGCTTTCTCTGAAAATTTGAGTGAATATATGAATATTTACTTAATAAGGATAAAGTGTGAAATATTTGAAAAGTTCAAAGACTTTCAAGATGAAGTGTAAAATCATTGTAACAAGAATATAAATAGTTTATGATAAGATCATAAAGGAAGATATTTGAGTTACAAGTTTAGCATAATACCTAAGATTTAAGGAATCGTTCCGTGTATTTGCATTTTCCCGAAACACCATAAGAGTATGGAGCATTCGAGATATGTAATTAAACCTTGTTTGACATGGTGAGATCAAAGGTGTAATTCATAAAATGCCATTATATTTTATAGATTAAAAGCTTGAGAGACTACCGTTTTTCCATTGAAAAGAGATTCATCATAATCCGTTGAAATGACACCATATAAAGTTATGGTTTGGGATAAAACCCAAGTAGTCCTTTCTTAAACATTGGTATGCTATGCATAAGAAAGATGTTTGCAACCAAAGTCGGATGAACCTGTCTTTGTATGTTATTTCGAATAACTGTTCCTACATAACATCGGAAACAAAAGTGTTTGTCACTTAGAACGTCAAGTTTCTTTGAGAAGGAATTTTCCGTGAAAAGATAAGTGGGAGGACAATAGAACTTTGATAAGGTTAAAAGAACCTTAGCTATATGTGCAAAGTTGCGCAGCGCCGAAAAGTGTTCCGGAGGCAACAACAATGCTCATGGCTCACGTGCCTCAAAGGTTGTGGTTACAAAGGTCAAAGTTTCTGTTGAACCAAGTAGGTCGAGTAAACAATCAAATACCAAGATTTGAGGGTTGAATCATTATTTGAGAATAATGATCAGACTACATGCAAAGAAGCGATGATGGTCCCTGACTCCGTCAAATGGCTTGAAGCCATAAAATCCGTGATAGTTCCATACATGAGAAATCAAGTTTTGAACTTGAAGCACCCTCGAGAAAGGTGTAAGACCTTACAGTTGTGTTTGGATCTATAAAGAAATAGACATGGATATTTCACATCTATGAAATAGTCGACATGTTGGGAAAGAGTTCACAACAATGTTCAAAGGTTGTATATGACAAGATTTGATCTTTCATAGCGATATTTAGTCTAGACGGATTAATGTAGCAACCACTACATATAATTTTGTTATATGATAGTTGAATAAACAAAACAAGTTCTTCTAATAGAATTGTTACCTAGGACGTGTGCATGACACGGTCCATAGGGTTTTGTTAATCCAAAGGATGCTAAAAGCATATGCAAACTTCAATGGTTAAAGTGAGCATCGCGGAGTTGGAATCTTCACAATGATGAAATTGTTAAAAGGGTTTAAATTCATCAGAGACAATGAAGATGCTTGCATTTGCAAGAAATTAAGTGGGAGCGCTAAGACATATTTCTAATACATTGTGTAGGAGACATATTGTTGATTGGAAGTGATGTATCTTTTTATTAACACAAGATAAGAATTTCATCTCGATGAAAGACTTAGGCAAAACCCAAATAACTGGCATCAATAGACGCCAATATGGTTGTGCCAGAAGTACATAGATGAGATATTGAATGAGTTCAATATAGAAACTACAAGAAAGGTTCTTGTCGCACAGAAAGGATTGAATGAGTTCAATATTGATGATATATTCAAGTGTATTGACACTTGGTAAGTGAAACAAAGATTCAAGTATAGATTGATACTTGATGTATGAAATCACAAAGAGTATTTATATCAATCATACTGTGATATGTACAAATCTAGATATGTCCTATGCTCTAAATGTTGTGAGCATATACCAGAATGATTCATAAGATGATCATTGGACAATAGTAAGAATATTCTTATGATCTTTTGGAAGAACTAAGAGTATATTATTTGTAGAAGTGACAAATAGATGGTTAGTTCATTGTAAAAGTACTACATTGATACTAGTTTTGTCACAAAGTACAAATTAAGTTTATCTCAATCTAAACCAAGGGTGGCACAATATAATGGAAAGTGAGTTCCATAATGGATTTGGATGAGTTCCAAAGTTAAAGACATTGTGACAGATACTACAACAAAAGGCTAAGTGTATGCCTGCTATTTTAGCAGCAAAAGAGGGCATTTGTGTCAAGTAGTTTGTTATCAAACTAGGTGTAGTTCACAGTGGGATAATACTATGAAGATATATTGTACGACAATATTATCAACATGTTTTTAACCCCAAAGAACTAAAGGTCACACCAAAGGACCAAATTTGTATGAAGCCATCTCATTAGAGAATGAGTGATGCGTAGAGACGCAAAGACATGCAATTACACACGGACCTGGAAGTGTCAGATCCGGAGATCAGTTGACCACTAGCAATCGTGTACATACAACACTGGAAAGCCATAGGTGTTGAATACACAAAGGTTTGAAACTAGATTATTGACTCTAGTGCAAGTGGGAGACTGTTGGAGATATGCCCAAGAGGCAATAATAAAGTGGTTATTATCATATCTCCATACTTATGATAAATGTTTACATACCATGCTATAATTGTATTAACAGGAAACATTAATACTTGTGTGATTTGTAAACATAAAAGAGTCCCTAGTAAAGCCTCTTGTTAAACTAGCTTGTTGGTTAATATATGATCATGGTTTCCTGATCATGAACATAGAGATGTTATTAACAACAGGGTCATATCATTAGGAGAATGATGTGATGGACATACTCCAATAGATAAGCGTAGCATAAAGATCAAGTCATTTTAATAGTTCAATTGCTATATGCTTTCTGATACATAGTAACCTAATTCCTCCGACCATGAGATCATGCATATCACCTATACCGGATGGATGCTTTGATGACATCAAACACCACACCGTAACTGGGTGGCTATAAAGGTGGCATTGAGTGTTCGGAAAGTATTGGTTGAAACACATGGATCAAGAGTGGGATTTGTCCATCCATATGATGGATAGATATACTCTGGGCCCTCTCGGTGGAATGTCATCCAATTAGCTTGCAAGCATGTGACTGGCTCACAAGGGATCACATATCACGGGAACGAGAAAAGAGTACTTATCGGTAACGAGGTTGAACTAGGTATGCAAAGATACCGACGATCATAACCTCGGATAAGTAAACTATCGTGAGACAAAGGGAAATTGGTATTGTATGTAAGTGGTTCATTCGATCGCAAAGTAATCGTAGAAATATGTTGGAGCCATATGAATTTCCAGATTCCTCTATTGGTTATTGTTCGGAGAAGTGTCTCGATCATGTCCGCATAATTCACGAACCGTAGGGAGACACACTTAAGGATTCGACGTTGTTTGAGTAGTTATGGTATGATGAGAAAGAGACCGAATGTTGTCCGGAGTCTCGGATGGGATCCGGGATATCACGAGGAGATCCGGAATGGTCCGGAGAATAAGATTCATATAAGGAAAGTCCTGTTTCGGAGTTGGGGAATGATTCCGGTATTTTCATCGGGAATGTTCTAGAAGGTTCCGGAATGTCCGGCACTCCGGAGGGGAAAGGGTACATGAATGTGTTATATCAAGTTGATATGATTGCATCATGTACTAAGTGTCATCGCTGTTCCAAATAAAGGATTAATCGAATCCTAGTTTGAAAAGTCAAATAGCTAAATTGAAAAGTCAAACGGCTAAATTTGGAAAGTGGGAAAGAGGAGGAGGAGGTGAAACCGAGTTGGGGAGGGAGTCCTCCTCCCCAAGCCGGCACACCACCCAACCCGAGTTGGGGAGGGACTCCACTCCCCCCTTGGCCGCCGGCCCCTCCACCTATATAAGGAGGGGCAGGGCTCCCTCCTAGAACACACAAGTACCTCTCCTCCAAACCCTAGCTTGGCGCCTACCACCATAGCCGCCGCCGCCCCTAGGGTTTTGCCTTAGCCGCCGACTTGGGGTGCCCCAAACCCTAGCCACCGTCTCTAGCCTCTCCTCCTTGGTGTGTCTAAAACCTAGATCGCCGAGGAGCTCTCTCATACTCCACCATACTCGCTCCGGCTTAAGGCGAAGCCCTGCGAGATCTCCCCTCTACTTCCGGTACCACGCCGTTGTGCTGCCGGAATCACGAGGAGAGTGCTACAACCTCCGCTGCCTGCTGGAACAAGGGAGAGGAAGGTCTTCGTCGAGTACCGAACGTGTGACCGACTGCGGGAGCGCTGCCGGAACGCAGCGCCGGAAGGATCGTCTACGCGATCTTGAGATCGGCAAGTGTACGACTACATCACCCACGAGAATATGCTCTCGTTAACCGCTTTGGAATCTTCGAGGGTGAGTTCCTCTATCGACTTGTTGCTACAATCTAGTAGATAGATCTTGGCTTGTTTGTTTGTATGCGGTAGAAAATTTTTGTTTTCCATGCTACGAACCCCTACAGTCATAACCTTCCTGCGGTCCGTCATCCTGATATTCCTCTTCATAGTCTGTCCACGGGAATAGCAAGGGACAAAGTCATGAGTACTCTTTAAGTACTTGCAAATCAATACTAATAAGTGAAGGAGGTTTTTGTAGTAGGATACTAAGCTCTAGGGTTGTTTTGCAAAAATCTAGATTTACCTCTACTAAGTTCAGAACCAAAGAAAGCTAGTTGAAAGTTTTATAACACCTAAGTGGGAACTTGAATTTCATGTCACAACTCTATTTTGGTAAACTCAAAGTCATAAATCATTTCATAAGTCATTTTGAAAACATCTGACGATAGAACAGTATGGCCACTTCAACTGTTCATAACCGCAGACGCGGCTATTCGAATAGTTTGACACTCTGCAGAGATTGTACACTTTCACCACAACATTTGATACATCCGTTAGTAAAAATCTTGAATTCACCATACTTAGTACGCGGATAATCAATCCTAACCTTTCAATTACACGCCCTAGTATAGGCACCTCTCCTGTGAGTTTGGCCTCCCAACCATGACCAATTGTCATCTTGGGAACTGCATAGATGGACAATCTTGACAAGGTAGCCTCAGCTCTGACCTTGGCCGCAAGGGTACCCATACTAAGGTATATAAATTTCCAGTCAAGCCCTACCCAATTTTCGGGTATTGTGGTTGTACGGTAAAATTGGAATGGTATCGCATCCAGACAACCATCAGTTTTATAAAGGGCTAAGGCTCATGCCTCAACATTTTCATCATCAAGATCATCTGGTGTTCAAGAACACATGTCAAAACATTTCAGTAGAATGACTCATCATTCTAAGGTTTTCATAACCATTTTTACCAAGTATTCCCATCTATAGTTGATCAAGTTTTATGCTTAGCACTAGCATCTACAAGTGGGGGTAAACACTAATGAGGGGTGGTAAACAAGTGTATCTTATCTAAGTAAATATCATGCCTCAGGATGACATCAAGATTATCTAACTTAGGCCAAGTTTTATGCTCTTTATGCTACCTTCATATATCTTCATAATATCTACAAGTTACTAAGTAAACAAAAATAAAAGCTATGATAAATAAAAATAAAATAACTAAGCTTGCAAGTAAAACTAGGATTGGGTATCAAGTGGGTATAATCACATATGCTTAAGGAATATAGTTGGCATAGTAACAAGCAAGTAGTAGCTTGCATAAGTAGGGTATCTTGCAAGTGTTAGCTTGCCTTGTGCAGAGCAGTGGTTGAAGTTCTCCTCGGCTTCTTCCTCGTAGTATCCTCCTTCATCCTCGTATCCTTGGTCGGTACTAGCGTCTATAAATAAATACGAGGTACACAATCACCAAACAATACTTAACTATTTCCAATCATCACACAAAGGTTCATAGTAGATGATCTAGCATCATCACTAACATTACAAGATTAAAGCACTTGTCCCATTTATTTTATTTTGAGAAAAGTAACTTCTACTCATTGAAAAACTGCTTAAGATTTAATATTCTCCAACTCAAACATGGGATCATGTTGACACATGTCCGCACCACATATTTCAGTACATGGGAATGTGATTTAAAGTGGTGTCAAAATTTAGTAAGGTTTAACCTTTTTATTTTATTTTATTAAAGTGACTAGAAATGCCTATGTGGCATTCTTTTATTACTTGATCATTATTTCTGTAAGTAAACCTATATATTTTTATATATTCTGCAAGGTATGGTCAAATGTGATTTTTTAGAGTTGGAATCAACTCAAAAGCTCTTATGGTTGAATTTTGAAAAATGTTTGAATGCAGAAAATTTTCTGCATTGTTATTTTTACCAGAGGTGATCTATAAATCTAAATGGTTTGAATCCAATGGGCTTGGATTAAGCATTCCAATACCTTTCTAACAAAATTGGTTTCATGCATTTTCGTTTAGTGAATCGAGCTGGGTTGATTTTGGAATCTAGGTACAGAACTGGGTTTGAATTTAAATGAATAAAACTAAATTTGAATCAGTGGGTTGCGCGGGATGTTTAACTGGGCCGGCCCACTACGCACGCGTGGGCTGGTTAATTGGCTGTCCCCACTCGTCAATGAGACAGTGAGGGGCGAAGCGATACGGGGTAATCTAGGCCACACGATCTAACTCTAATCGAACGGCTCTGGTTAATCGTCCACATTGGGCAGCGCCGGCGAGACAGAACCCTAGCGCGGCAGGTGGGGGTCGTGGGAGGATCACCAGGGCTCACGCGATAGTCGTCGACGGGGCGAACGACAAAGTCGACGACGACGGTTCTCCTGGTACCGGCAGCTTCTCCTAGGGCGGCTCCAATCGATAGCGCCTCTCCTCCTCTGCATCGGCAAACTCCGGTGAAATTCCGGCCACCTGATGCTCGCCTTTCTCCGGGAGTGAGTGGGTGTGATCAGTGAAAGGTGGGGAGTGAACTGGTGTGAAGAAATCAAGTGGGGGAGGTCTCCTTTTATATTGGTTGAAGGGGACCGACGGGCGTGGGCTGAGCTCGTCGTGGTCGACGGCACAGAGTGCTACTAGCATGGTCGACAGTAGGGCGGTGCTGTGCTCCCTGGCGAAGCTCAACAACGTGGTGGCGAGGTGTGGGGCGGTGCTGATCGGTCGAAACACGTCGATGCTCTGGGCGGGTCCGACGGCAAATTTAATGGCGCACGGGTGCTCCTGGTCGTGCGGTGGCGAACGAGGTTGTCTGGCGGGGTGCTGGAGTGTTGGCGATCACGTCTGCAAGCGGCAAGGGCGGCACGCGGTCTGTTGGTGCTGGTCGAGTGTGGCGCACTGGCGCTCTCTCGGCTTGCACGCAGAGAGACTTGGCAAGCTCGAGCAGTGTGGTCCAGGGGCTGGCAGTGCTCGAGGCTTGTACAGAGGGTGGTGATGGACGGTGGAGTGCTTACTAGACATGCTTGCTAGGCTTGGTGCTTCTCCTTTCTCACTGTCGACATGTGGGTGGCAAGTAGGCTCGGCATGGTCACCATTAATGGCTATGCCAAGCTCATAGTGGTGCAAAGGCTTGTTAATTGGGCTAGATCATCTACTGAGATTGTAGTGAGAGCTAGAGAGGGAACAAGGTTGGTCAAAATCACTGCTCACTATAGTGTTTGTTGTTTGTTTGTTTCTGCAAACAAGGTGCTCACTATAGTCTAGAGAGAGATATGATATTAATGGTGGTTACATTGAGTTTACAGATTAATTTATTGAAGAGTTCCAAAACACGCATGGTGCTAGTGCTATTAAGAGTCGTCTTCTGATCCTAAGTTTGCCACCTCTCCCATAGATATTAAAGATAAAGATTATGATTTCTCTCTTGATTTATCCTATTTGGACATTGTTGAGAAAGAACCTTTTTGTGGGACTAGAAATGAGAGTGTTGTGGCACATATGAACGAGCTTTCCACAATGAGTGCTTTATTATCTGATGATTTTAAGATGCGCAAGTACTTTGTTACGAAGATCTTCCATTTTTCACTAAAAGGAGAAGCTAAGGCTTAGTTTAATAGATTACCACCTGGTTCCATTAAAAGTCCTGATTGTTTGATTGCTTCCTTCTTCCAGAAATATTTTCCTCCCAGTGCTAGACATGCTGCTTTGAAGAGACTTTTTGATTTTAAACAGGGAGAAGAAGAGAAATTGCCTGAGTCATGGACAAACTTCTGTGCCTTGATTCATGCACATCCTGGATGTCCATTACCTAAAAATGGGCTTCTTGATGTTTATTATAATGGACTAACTGATGATTCTAGGACATACCTAGATAGTTTTGCTGATTGTGTTTTCAGGAAAAGAATTCCTACAGATGCTGAAGAATTAATGGATAAAATAAGCAAGAATTACGATGATTGGACTTCAACTGAGCTGAATACACCTGAGCCCATTACTCCTGAACCAGTTCCAATACCAACACCAAAGAAGAGAGGAGTTATTGCATTAAATGATGAAGTGATGAAGGAAGCTAAGATATGTCTTAAGGAGAAATGTAACATCCCAAAAATATTGAGAAGAGTTATCAAATTCCAATCACCAAAATTAGGGTTAACAAAAACTTTGTTAATTAAAATCATATGAATGCATGTGGGTATGTGATGATTGTATGAATGCATGAATGGACTTGTGTGATTGTTGTGAATAGCAAGGATTGGTTTAAAGATGAAAACAACATCATCTAGATCAAATCCAAACAGAAAACAAATCAAGAGAAATTAAAAAACATATCAAATAAGCAAATGGTCACTTTTGCCAATCTTGCTCACTTGACCACTTTGAGTGTTTCTAGTCCAAGATTTCAAACAAAAACAATTCCATTTATTTTCACCCCTTTCTATACCAAGTAAAAGTGAACCCAATCCCACCTTTCAAACTCACAGAAACATCTGGCAACTTGATTCAAATGACAATTCAAAATTGAATCTAGTTCATATGTGAAGATCACCAATTCTCAAAAACCAACCAAACCAATTTACCTTGACCTTTCCAACTAAACAGAGAATACGTAGTATGTGATTAGTACACCCACCAAGTCTGAATCAAAAATTCAAATTCAAATATCTTTCAGCCATTTGATCAAACACCTTGCAAACAGAAATTAAACATAACACAAAACACTATAGTGAGCAGTGATTTGGCCAACCTTGTCCCCTCTCTAGCTCACAGCACCCTCTTAGTAGATCATCTAGCTCATTTAACAAGCTTTAGATTACCGTGAGCTTGCCATTGCCATCAATGGTGAGCATGCCGAGCCTCAACTTGCCATCCCATTGTCGACAGCAAGCTAGGAGAATCTCTAGCCTTGCCAACCTTGTCTAGGACACTGATCACCATCCACCGCCACCCCTTGTCCAATGCCAACGCACTGCCATCCCTTGGACCACTCAGCCCGAGCGTGCCCAGCTTCTCTGCGAGTGTGTCGAGAGCGCGCCAGAGCGCCATACACGACACACGAGCACATACCGCATGCCGCCCTCGCCACTTGCGCGCGTGATCACCACCCTCCCAGGAACCGCGAGGACATGCCCGTTCGTCGCTGTGCGACCAGGAGAGCCTGTGCGCCATTAAACCTCCCGTCGGACCTGCTTAGAGCACTGCAGCGTTCCGACCAATTCGCACCGCCCCACTCCTCGCAACCATGCCGTTGAGCTTCGCCGGGGAGCACAACATCGCCCCCTACCGTCGACCATGCCAGTAGCTCGCTGTGCAGCCGACCCCGACGAGCTCCACCCATAACCTTCGGTCCCCTCTTGGCACTATAAATAGAGGCCACCCTCGTTCGATTCACACCATCACACTCCCCTCTCTCTCACAACCACCCCACCTCATCCCCGGAGCAAGGCGCGTAGAAGGTCACCGAAATTTCGCCGGAGTCTGCCGCAGAGGAGGAGAAGAGGAGCCAGCAATTGGAGACGCCCCAGGAGAAGCCATCGGTAGCAGGAGTTTCGCCGTCATCGACTTCGTCGTTCGCCCCCATCGCCGACCCTCGCCTGAGCCCCGGTGAGCCTCACACGACCTGCACTGGCCGTGCTAGGGTTTAGTATCGCCGGCGTTGCCCGACGGAGATGATAAGTCATAGTCGTTCGATTAGATGTTGATCGTGTGGTTTAGATTGCCCCGTACCGCTTCACAGCCCCTGTCTCGCTGACTGGTGGGGACAACCACTTAAACTCACCCGTGCGTGCGTTATGCACCGTGGGCCGGCCCATTTAACATCCTGCGCAACCCAGTTAGTTTGAATTTAGATTTTCCAATTTAGTTTAAACTTAGTTCTGTCCCTAGATTCAAAAATCAACCCTGCTCGATTCACTGAACCAAATTGCATGAAACAAATTTTGTTAGAAAGGTACTATAATTCTTAATCCAAGCCCATTAGATTCAAATCAATTGGAATTATAGATCACCTATAGTAAAAATAACAAGGCAGAAGCTTTTTTGCATTCAAACATTTTTCAAAATCCAACCATAAAATCTTTTGAGTTGATTCCAACTCTCAAAAATCACATTTAATAAGACCTTTCTGAATATATAAAAATATCTAGGTTTACTTGCAGAAATAATTGTCAAGCAATACAAGAATGCCCCATAGGCAAGTCTAGTCACTTTAATTAATTAAAATAAAAAGGTTAAACCTTATTAAATTGTGACACCATCACATTCCCAAGTACTGAAATATGTGGTGATGACATGTGTCAATATGATCCCCTATTTTAGTTGGAGAATATTAAACCTTAAGTAGTTTTCAATGAGTAGAAATTACTTTTCTAAAATAAAATAATTAAAACCTTGCCTTAATGTTTGTAATGTTTGTGATGATGCTAGATCATCTAGTGAAAACCTTGGTGTGATAAATATAAGTAGTTAAGAATTGTTTGGTGATTGTGTACCTCGTATTTATTTATAGATGCTAGTACCGAACAAGGATACGAGGAGGAAGGAGACTACTATGAGGAAGAAGCCGAGGAGAACTTCAACTACTGCTCTGCACAAGGCAAGCCTAACACTACAAGTTAAATTAGCAAGCTAATACTTGCAAGCTATCCTAGCAAGCTAAATCTTGCATGATATGCAAACTAGATGCCTTAGGCATATGTGATTATACCCCCTTGATTATACCAAATCCCAGTTTTATTTGCCAACTTAGTTATCTTATTTCTTTATCAAAGCTTTCTATTTGAGTTTACTTAGTGATTTTTAGATTTCAAAAAGATGTTTAAAGGTAGCATAAAGAGCATAAAACTTGACCTAAGTTAGATAAATCTTGATGTGATCCTGAAGCATGAGATTGAACTTAGATCATCCACCATTGATTACCACCCCTAATTGGTGTTTATCCCCCACTTGTAGATGCTAGTGCTAAGCATAAAACTTGATCACTTTAGATGGGAATACTTGGTGAAAATGGTTATGAAAATCTTAGAATGATGAGTCATTCTACTGAAATGTTTTGACATGTGTTCTTGAACACCTGATGATTTTGATGATGAAAATGTTGAGGCATGAGCCTTAGCCCTTTATAAAACTGATGGTTGTCTGGATACGATACCATTCCAATTTTACCGTACAACCACAATACCCGAAATTTGGGTAGGGCTTGACTGGAAGTTTATATACCTTAGTATGGGTTCACTTGCGGCCAATGTTTAAGCTGAGGCTACCTTGTAAAGATTGTCCAACTGTGCAGTTACCAAGATGACAGTTGGTCATGGTTGGGAGGGCAAAATCACAGGAGAGGTTCCTATACTAGGGCGTGTAATTGGAAGGTTAGGATTGATTATTCGCATACTGAGTATGGTGAATTTAGAATTATTCCTGACGGATGTATCGAATATTGTGGTGAGAGTGTACCACTTCTGCAGAGTGTCAAACTATTCGAATAGCCGCGTCCGCGGTTATGGACAGTTGGAGTGGCCATATTGTTCCGTCGTTAGATGTTTTCAGAATGACTTGTGAAATGAATCATGACTTTGACTTGACCACAACAAGGTTATGCACTACAAGAAATGTGTTCACTTGTGACCTTCTCATAGTGACGCGAAATGAAATCGTCATAAATCTATGACGATTTCACACAAGATGGTCATAGGCCATTTAAAGAGGTCAAAACCATGTACAATTACGACGTTCTGTGTCGAACTCGTCATAATTTCATTAGATGAAATCGTCACAGTCTGCGCAATATGGTTGAGGATCTTACTTGTAGTCTATTGTGACCAATTCAAATCGTCATAGTGTCTAAATTCGGATTTATTGACATGACTAGTTGGCCACATCAGCAGTTGCGCATATGTTTCATAGCTACGTGTCATTTTTTGCATAGGTGGCATGTCCTATCTATATGTTAATTTTTGCCCCAGGACCTGACATGAAGGCCCCACTCCGGACATGACAGGAAGGACCCACACGCGGCCCCACGTCCCACCTGACCTGCGGCCCCACGCCAAGTCCACTTGGACGCACGCCAAAAAATTGATGTCGGGGCGGGGGTCGAACACACGACCCAGCTTGCTCCTAGACCGCTGCAAACCACCACGGCAGGCTCAGTTTGTTGTCTCATTATTGCGCGCAATTAAATATTAACATTGATTTTGTCTGTTGGGCCTTAGCCTCGGCGGATGATTAGGTTCAGCCCACGAAGTAGACAAGTTCTTCTTGGGCCTCTTGAGCTTGCGCACTGTAGTTACAGCCGGGCCAACTTGGCCGGTCCGGTTAGGCTTTTTTTTCATTTTTCTTTTTTCTGTTTTCTTAATTCTTTTGTATCTTTTTCATAAGAAGTCCAAAAAATTGATTTTTGTCTCTAAATTTTTTAAAAATTCAGTAGATAAACTTAGGGTGTTAATTAGAAAATACTTTGATTATTTGAAAATAGTGGACTTACTAATCCCATGTTAGTCTATAGTAGGGACAATATCATATTTTCTTGGCAAAAAAGGGACAATATCATATTTCAAAATGGTCAAAACGGCGGTCATGAAGGTTCTTAGCTAGGGGCCGAGCCTCACTAAACTTGCATTGTATCTCTGAAGAAATAGCATATTGTGAGTATAAAAATCATTTTTTCAAAAATAATGGGCATCAGATCATGTACCTATAGTTCAAATCGGACCCGCTTCCTACCGATTTGGCAGAAATTTGTCTTTTTCGCCAGGGGTGGACAAAAAGGTTTGAAATACCCCGGATGGGATATTTGTCCATGTAAGGTGGCCTATTATTTTTGAAAAGTGGGATGGTAGCATTTTGAAACTTTCATTTGGTGGTTGCTTCACAAAACGACCCATTTTTTGCGCTCGGAAAATTGAAAATGGTTTTTTCGTGCGACGAAATGGAAAACTTCCTCCTGCAACATTGTTCGCCATCTCATGATGCACATGTGTGCACAATACGGGTGCATTATCACAAACCATGCCGCGATTCTGGCCATAACATTGGTCGTTTGGTCCGAAAGCCATGAAACCTCGAACATGATAGCTCATTTCTGAGAAGGTTTTTTTGAGACACTTGCAATATACCAAGGTTGATATTTTTTCTTGCAACTATGTCACATAAGAAGACACCAAGTGAAGGATTTGCGTTGATCGGACCTTTTTTGAATTTTTTATGCCCGTTTCAAACTATGGTCAAAACGGCGGGCATGGAGGTTCTTAGCTAGGGGCTGAGCCTCGCTAAACTTGCATTGGATCTCTGATGAAATAGCATATTTTGAGTCTAAAAATGTTTTTTTCCAAAAATCATGAGCATCAGATCATGTACCTGTAGTTCAAACCGGACCCACTTCCTACCGATTCGGCAGGAATTTGTCTTTTTGCCACAGGTGAACGGAAAGGTTTGAGATATCCCGGTTGGTACGTTGTCCATGTTAGGTGGTCTAGTATTTTTTACAAAATGTGGTGGTACCATTCTAAAAATGTCATTTGGTGGTTGCTTCGCAAAACGCCCCGTTTTTTGCGCTCGGAAAATGGAAAATGGATTTTCCACGCTTTGAAAAGGAAAACTTTCTCCTGCAACATTGTTGGCCATACCATTATACATATGTGTGCACAATATGGTCACATTATCACAAACTATGTCGCGATTCTGGCCATAACATTGGTCGTTTGGTCCGAAAGCCATGAAACCTCGAACATGATAGCTCATTTCCGAGAAGGTTTTTTTTGAGACACTTGCAATATACCAAGTTCGGTATTTTTCCTTGCAACTATGTCACATAAGAAGACACCAAGCGAAGGATTTGCGTTGATCGGACCGTTTTTGAATTTTTTATGCCCGTTTCAAACTATGGTCAAAACGGCGGGCACGAAGGTTCTTAGCTAGGGGATAAGCCTCGCTAAACTTGCATTGGATCTCTGATGAAATAGCATAGTGTGAATCTAAAAATGATTTTTGCCAAAAATCATGAGCATCAGATCATGTACCTATAGTTCAAACCGGACCCACTTCCTTCTGATTCGGTAGGAATTTGTCTTTTTTGCCACAGGTGAACGGAAAGGTTTGAGATACCCCGGTTGGGACATTGTGCATGTTAGGTGGTCTAGTATATTTTACAAAATGTGGTGGTACCATTCTAAAAATGTCATTTGGTGGTTGCTTCACAAAATGCCCCGTTTTTTGCGCTCGGAAAATGGAAAATGGATTTTCCATGCATCGAAAATGAAAACTTTCTCCTGCAACATTGTTCGCCATACCATTATACATATGTGTGCACAATATGGTCACATTATCACAAACTATGCCGCGATTCTGGCCATAACATTGGTCGTTTGGTCCAAAAGTCATGAAACCTCGAACATGATAGCTCATTTATGTGAAGGTTTTTTTGAGACACTTACAATATACCAAGGTTGGTATTTTTCCTTGTAACTATGTCACATAATAAGACACCAAGCGAAGGATTTGTGTTGATCGGACCGTTTTTGAATTTTTTTTGCCCGTTTCAAACTATGGTCAAAACGGCGAAGGTTCTTAGCTAGGGGCTGAGCCTCGCTAAACTTGCATTAGATCTCTGATGAAATAGCATATTGTGAGTCTAAAAATGATTTTTTCAAAAAATCATGAGCATCAGATCATGTACCTGTAGTTCAAACCGGACCCACTTCCTGCCGATTCGGCAGGAATTTGTCTTTTTTGCCACAGGTGAACAGAAAGGTTTGAGATACCCCGGTTGGGACATTGTGCATGTTAGGTGGTCTAGTATTTTTGAAAAATAGAATGGTAGCATTTTGAAAAATTCATTTGGTGGATATTTAACAGAACAAACTGTTTTGCACTCGGAAAATAAACACCCAAATCCAGCCAATCAGGAGGGAGGACTGGCCTACCCACAGATCAGCCCCAGAAAACCGATCTGGGACGTCCACAATACCGATCCAACGACCATAAACCCACCGCACCTCGTGTGGTTCCAGGCTTCCATCCCTAACCCTACCCCTACCCCGACCTACCTTCCTCCCTCCCAGCACCCCGCTGCCAGTTTGCTCGTCTTCCGGATCGCGATCTCCTCCTCCTCCTCACCTCGCCATTACCGCCACTCCCCACCTCGGTCTCGTCCTCCACTTCCACAACCAAGGCCACGGTCTCCTCCTCCCCTGCCACAGCCAAGGCCAAGGCCTACCCTGCTACCCAGATGTGTCGCCTCCACCCTAATCTGACCCCTCACCACATTCTATCCCAACCAGACCAGATTGGCGGCGGCCCTCAACAAGCCACGGTGTCGCGGTGGGTTGGCTCGCAGGCACGCGCGTGCATCCGTGCACGGCGCTCCGTCGATCCGACCTGCCCACATCGACCGCGTGGCAATAAGTGCGGAGATCTGGCGGCGACTAGTGGGGAGGACCCCGGCCGGGTCAGTGATGGCAAAGTTAGGGCAGATCCGGCGAGGTGCTCGACAATGGGAAGAAGGACGACGAGATCCGGCAAAGTTCAGGAACATCAAGGTAACTCACGTGCTTCCCTCAACCATGATTCGTGCTATCCCACACTACCTCTCTCTCTCTTGAGGCCTCTCTATTGATCTCCCTCTGTCTCTCTACAGCTGCCCCTAGATGCGATGGTGAGCTGTGATGAATCAATAACCGTGGAGGAGTTGGAGGTTGAGGTGGCCAAGAAGGCATACATCAGATCCATAACACCGGGTTTCGGGACTTCCTGCTCGAGCCCGAGCTGCTCATGGTGAGTAGTTACATGCCTCCCTACATCCTCTACCTTGTTCATCTGTTGCATGAATCCTGATTGCCTCCCCGAATTCTGTAAGTGTGCGATTTGATTTCCCATTAAGCTCCTTGGTAATACATGGTAGGCGAATAGGTGTTTTTCGTTCATGGTTATCAACTTATCATCACAGTCTCCCACTCCCTCACTGTAGTTGTCCTAGTTGTCTGTTGTGTGGTTCCCTTCATTATACTCTATCATAATACTGCTAGCTGTGGTGGCCATCATGTTTTATCGATTCATATATGTAGTCCTAATTGATAGAGTAGAATGCTGTCTCCTAGCAAGGTTATTGGTTTTGTAGCCCTTGTTTGATTTGGTTGCCTGGTTGTGTCAAGAACTTAGTGTAGGACAATATCATGTTCAACGGGAGAAGAAATATCAAGTAATCATTCATATTCTTTTAAAACTTGATAACTGGACATATATGCATGCTGATATGCATTTACAGATTACTTAATAAACCTATTATGCAGCTTAGTTTGTATTAACACTAGATGCCTCAATGTATTGTGCATGCCATTGTGTTGCAATCTCCAAGTAAACAATGCCATGATCTGATTGTATTAGCAGTAGGTCCAGGTGCCTCAATAATTTTTGTGTAGGCTGGAATTTGGTTCAGTTCTGGAATTATGTTGTATATTACTTGTACCATTTGTGTCTGCTGGCATTTGGTTATCTTGAAATGCACACATTATCTCCCTGTGATTGAAAAAAGTAGCATAGTAGTACAGGTTGTGATGTTGTCTAGTTGATGGAGAACTTGAATAATAACATCGTAACTTATTAGATTTTATCAATTGCTTATTTGTGCAACTTTCTAGATCCTTATTATGCTCAGATATATTGGTTGTGGTGACAAACAAATTAGTAAAAAACTTGCTCATGTCATTATACAGGTTATTGAAGCATGCCACATGAAAGCCTGTGTCCGATGATGGTCGGAGGTGCATCAGAAGAACGATATGTTCATCTAGATGCGCTACCTTCGCGACATTGAAGCCAACCTGTTGCTGCTGCTCTCGTCCGACTGATTAGATAAGTCTTCAGTATATCATGTTCTCTTTTTTACTTGGTTGACGATGGGACATGATGCAATGCATTACTATTGAGTCTACTGTTGTTCTAGTCCTCAGAAATACTTGTTGTATCCGACCGTGAAGAGAACATTTGTTGATCCTTACCATGAGCTCAAATGGTCTATTAGTATATTTGTTTTATCCGACCTGGTATAGTTTGTGTTTTGACTGTTTGATCATGTTTTTCTTTACTTGAAGCTAAATGACATTGGATGATCTTCGCTTGTTGTTTGTAGTCTGATATGGGGTGTTTGTTTGTGGTTGGTGTAGGTCAAGCTGTAGCAGAACACACCTGGGTGAGTTGCTGGGAGAGCAGTGACACCCCAGGTGGAGTGGAGGAAGCCAGTGAGGTGCTGGGCAGTGCGATGGATCATTGGCGACCTGGAGGTGCTAGGCAGTGGGCTTGTTGGTTGTATGCATTATTTTTTTTGTTTTGGTGTAATGTACGAGGTGTGATTGTTTTGTCATTTGATCTTATGGTCTGTTTATTTGAAAATTTGGTTAGTTCATTTTGAAATGTGGTCTGTATCATTTTGTAATGAAAATTGATTAATTATTTATCTAGAAATTACTGGGATTCAAACGTTACTTGCATGTATAACCTGAATGAATATAATCTGAATTGTGTTGGGCTTTAAAAAGGCCAGCCCAATGACTAATTATGGAGCAAAGTATCTGATTGTAAAAGGTAAAAAGGCTGATGGCAGGCCTAAAACAATTAGAATTCGAATATGCCAAGGCCTAAAGAAATGGATCGTAAATAGGCCAAGGCCCAAAATGAGACGTACTGTAAAATTCCTGGACTAATAAAAAAAGCCATAGTTATTAGGCTCGACCCAAATAAGTCACCGCATTGGATTGGGCTGAATTTGCACTATGACGTTCTCGTTTCATCATAATTTTGCCACGTCGGATTGGCCACGTAGGATCTGACCTGTCCTGGCTAGATACCCCATGACGATCCAATATCGTCATAGATGGTTATGACGATTTCACAAAAAAATCGTTGTATGCAATTACTGACGCTCAGTTTTTGACGATATGTTTTTCGTCATAAGATCGTCACATATTGTAGACAATGACGATTCAGTGACGAAAATGGAGGGTCATGTATCAGCAGATTCCTTGTAGTGATGCTATGAAAATTCAAGTTCCCGCTTAGGTGTGATAAAACTTTCAACTAGCTTTCTTTGCTTCTGAAACCAGTAGAGATAAATCTGGCTTTTTGCAAAATAACCTAGAGCCTAGTACTTCCTACTCAAAAACCACTTCACTTGTTAGTATTAGTTTTCAAGTACTTAAAGAGTACTCATGGCTTTGTCCCTGGCTATTCCTGTGGCCAGACTATGAGGAGGACTATCAGGAGGACGGACCGTAGGAAGGTTACGATAACTAGGATCATCTCTCATCGTCAGCATTGCCTGTGACCATGAAGATGGAGCTTCGCCCACGCTACCGTTATCATTACGTTATTTTGCTGCTATGATTGTACTAAGACCGGATCATGAGATCCTTTATTTGTTGTAAGACCTTATGTATGGTTTGTAATGGATGATGTACTATGATATCAAATCGGTTATGTATCGCAAAAATGGTAATCCTGGGATTGCGATGTATTTCATAACAGGCATCTGGGATTAAAAATCCGGGTCTTGACAAGTTGGTATCAGAGCCATCCTGACTATAGGAGACCCTAGTTTGGAATGGACGTTTGAATCAAAAACTTAGTTTCAAAACCAAGGAAGTGAGTATTTATGAAAACTTATTCTCATTCTTATCACCTAGATTCTTTCATGAAAAATTCATGTTCCTCCAAAATTCTTGCAAAATTACCTAAAATTTGACACACTTGTCACTCTACTAACTTACTCATCCTATATTCTTATAGATGGACGTGAAGTAGAGCAAGTTCTATCAGTTGGGAAATGGAGGAGACCTCATCTTTGAACGTGACTTGGACCGTCTTTTGGAACTTCTGGAGCGCCCGCACCCCGAGTTCTTTGGAGCTCAGCTCAACGATCAAGAAGGAGAGGAATTGCAATGGTTGATTGTTGCAAGTCTCCGAGGAAAGATTGAAGCCCCCACCTCAAAAGGAATTCAATTCACCATTAGAGAAAACAACTGGCTAGATGGACTTGCCAGGGCTATGCAGGAAGCTCGCACCCGTCTGTGTGGGCAGAGTATCAATCAGATGAAGGGTACCCGCTTTGAGTTCTATCCAAGGCGTGATGTTATGGGACAGCCACTGGAGGCACCATATCACCCTAAGCTGGAGAACCAAGTGGACCACCTCAACTTCATGATGTATGACCGGTAGAAGGAATTGGACAATGCTCGCTCCTATGCCAACCACAAGTACGCCATCGCAGTCAAGAAGGACCAGACCATCGCCATGCTAGTGAAGGATCGCAAGTGTTGTCGCCATCAGCTTGCCAAGAAGGAGCGCATCATTGCCCGCCTTCGTCATAGGATCATAGATTTGTAGGAGACCATCCACGAGAGAGACATGCATCTTGAGAAGAGGGAGAATGCAGGGGAGGATATTCGTGGAGACCCCTACTCTTACCTTAGTGATGACGATGATTTTCTGGAGGATCAAGCCATGGATTTCTTCACCGATGAGGATGACTTCGCCTTCATTGATGATGATGAGGAGGAGGATGATGATGAGGACACCGATTCCGAGGAGTAGTAGCACTTGAGCACTAGCGTTAGTTGGTTGTATCCGGTCCCACTGTATCGTAGTTTCATAGAATGGTTCTTAAAAACATCTGTTTTTCCTTATTGTGGTGTGTGTTTGTATTGTGTGCTATGAATGAATGAATGGATGAATGAAAAGCAAGTGGCTAGAAAAATCTGAGTCAAACTTAGAAAACTTTTAAAAAACAAAAGAAAACCCCTGAACCTTAGAAATTTCCCTCTTTTCTCATGATCTATCTCAATCTTCAGATGCCTCGTAGAGGAAGGAATTCGTCCCTGGACCCAATGTTGCAAATTTTGCAAATTTTGGTTTCTGACCGCGAAGCTGAAAGAGTCGAACATCAAGCCAACTTAGCCACCCTTCATCACATAGCTCAGATGGCCAACAACAACCAAGGCCATGGAAATCAGGACAACCATGGATCCAAGCTCAAGAACTTCCAGAACACCAATCCACCCATATTCACTAAATCTGAAGATCCCCTAGATGCCGATGATTGGCTGCAAACCATGGAGAACAACTTGGAAGTCGCAGGAGTGGAGGCTAACGAGAAATTATTGTTTGCCACCCACTATCTGGCAGGAGATGCAAGAGCATGGTGGAACAGCGTTCGTGCCATGAATGGAGGATAATTGATGACTTGGGATGAATTCAAAGTCAAGTTTAGCAGAACCCATGTGCACCCGGGTTTGATCAAGAGGATGAGAGATGAATTCAGGGAATTGAAGCAAGGGAGAATGACAGTAGTTGAGTACTGTGAATTTTTTTTGTCATTAGCTAGGTATGCACCTAATGAGATTGACACTGAAGCCAATAAGAAGGAGAGATTCCTGAATGGTCTGCACGATGAGATGTAGACGGTATTAGTCAACATTCCATTTGCTGACATTGAAGTCTTAGTCGACTCTGCCATTCAGATGGAAGGCAATATCAACCAAGCCAATGAGAACCGCAAGCGTAGAATGATGAATCAACCAGGAACCCACCATACCCCAAAGTATCGCCCCAACCCATCTCCGGGATTTGCCCAAAGAACCAATAGACCGCCGATGAACCATTCGACCTATCCCAACCGTGGAAATCCAAGGCCCGGAGGAAACAACAACAACAACCCCAGCAACCCCAGCAATTTCAACCGTTGTCACATTCCAAGATTTTCCCAATCTTGTAATGTGAAAATAAATGAATAAAATAAAACTTTGTTGATTTCCAAAGCCAGAAGAAACTTTTTGAATTTAAATGGAACCTCAAACCCATTTGGATTAAATAAAATCCTAAAGGAATTTAATGAGTTAAACATTTAATTAAAGGAAATTAAAAATGTTTTGAAACTACTATTTTGGAATCATTTAATAAAAGATTTGGTGTTTAAAAGAAAAGATGAGTTTATAAATAAAGAATATTTTATAAAGCCAAAATAAACCTTGACCAAACTTTGGGATTAAAACTTTATGTTTGAATAAAAATAGCAAACGCTTATTTAAATAAATTAATAGGAATTTAATATCCCAGTTTTTAAAAGGTCTTACCATTTTAATTAAAACCTCAAAACTTATTAATAAGTTTCCAAGAATTTTATATCCTCAAATAAAACCTACTAAAGAGTTTTTGTTTTACTTTTAGTTTTCAAAATAAAGATATTAATAAATCATAATTGATTTAATAATTAAGGTCTATTGGATTTAATTAATAATGGACCCTAAAATAAAATGTCATTTTATTTTAAAAACAAGTTTCCAAGTATTCCTTATTTCCAAATAAAATCTACTGATTTTATTTTGAAACATATTGGGTTTCAAATAAAGATTTTATTAATAAAATCAAACTCTATTTGATTTAAAAACTAAGGCCTATTTTGTTTAATTAGTAATGAATCATGGACCATTTTTAATTAATAAATGGAACCTAAAAAGATGTAAAATATTATTTTATTTTAGAATTTGGATTAGGTTGTTAAACAGAACTAATTCAAGATTACAAAGTTTGTTGATTGTTTGAATCAATTTGAATGTGTTTTAATGTTTAAAATTCAAAATAGGAAAATGGAAATAGAAAAGGAAAAGGGTTTGGAAACAGGAAAAATATAAAGTTAGGTCGACCCAACCCATCAGCCCACTAAGGCCCAGAACCAGCCCAGCTATTCTCTCCCTGAAGAAAATGGTTCACACCCGCTAACAGACCCGCGCAGAGTATGACATGTGGACCTCCCCTCGTGTCTTTTCCCACTGACAGGTAGACCCCACCGCTCATGTTCTTCTCTCCCACCCGCGCGACCCCTTCTTCCTCCCTCGACCACCGTTACCTGCTGTGATTCCGCGCGTTCAATTCGCCATAACGCCGTGCCTTTACCTCGTCTTGACCATGCGCTTTAAAGCCCCAGCGCCTCCTCCTCCATTTCCCCCAGACCACTCCCTCTCTCTGCCCCCAGGCTGGACGAATTACACCGCCCACCACCCTCTGTCCGATGATGTTCCGGTGACGATTCCGGCGAAACCAGACCTCCCCTTACCTTATTGACCAAGCACACACACTCCCCATCCCCTGACGCTTCTGTTCGTGCTCTCCGTTCGACCGCGGGCGCCCCAGAGAGTCGGCTAGGACAACCTCTGACAGCGCTGTCGTCTGTCCCGTCTCCGTCGAACTTCCCGGTAAGTACTGACCGCCCTACGCCTTCTCATTCACACGAGGAGCTTTGTCTTAGTCCCGCGCATCTAACCATGCCATCCTTTCGCCTTGGGGTGATCCACAGTGCCATCCACGACAACCACCTGAAGCACCCGACGCCGTCCTCCACTCCGGCGAGCAATTGCAGCTGTACCAGAGCGCCCCTTACCACGACAAGCACACGTTGAGCATCCCCTCTTCATCGCGATTCTGGTGAGCACCTTTCTCCCCCTCTCCGCTTCCTGTAATCGTCGTAGCGTTGCTGCCTGGCCGTGCGCCGCCGCAAGCCACCGCCAGCACCGCCGATCCTAGGCAAGCATGCTAGCAGCCATAGGATGTAGATCCAAGCGCTGCGATTAGATCACTTACCGCGAAGAGGTACGCGTTCTGTGCCGCACGATCCAACTTAAATCCAACACTCCACGGCACACGATCCAGACGAACCGGTATCGCCCAGTTAGAAAACGACGCGTGGCTATGATTAGGTTTAGAACTGATTTGAAATCTGATTAAATTGCAAATTTCAAACCCTTATAACTTGAGATCTACACGTCCAAAAATTTCAAATTTTATATCAATGGATTCAGGAGAACAAGACCTAGCCAACCATGCCCTTAGTTTAGTAAATAGTATCTGTTATCTTGTTTGAATTTGCAGAAACATTTGAGTACTTGTTTAGAGTAGAAAATTGTTTAAAATTTATTTTAGGATTAAAACTTTAGCAAAATGGTTTGTAGTGACCATACTGACCCTAGGAACCAACCCATAGTTTTTAAAATGAGATTGGAAAAATTTAGAATGGATTAATTGAATTAGTCAAATTCTAGCCAGATAAAGATAATGGTTTTATTATGAAAAAGGATTTTTGGAATAAAACTTTGAGAAAATATGTTGATTCAAAGCTACTGACCCAAAACAACAAATCTTGAAAGTTAGAAACTTTTGGGGAGAAACTTAAAAGATTTTTGATTAATAACACCATTTTCCACCACATAAAATGTTGAATGGATTATAAAATGGTTATTGGACAAAACTCTCTAACTAATGACTTTGCCATTTTGGTAAATGACCAATTTGGAACTTACAAAAGTTTAGAAGCCTAGTAGAGACCAACCTTGCAATAGAACCAAACCTTTGCATGCTATTGCATGACTTAGATTCCATTACTTTGTGTGTGAAATTGTTTGTTTAACCTTGGTTTGGAATGTTAGTTGATTTTGTGTTTTGCTCGATTGACTTGTAGTAAATTTAGCAAAAGAGTGAGACTAACAAGATCAAGGAGTGAACCACCATTCTCTTCCAAAAAAGGCAAGTTACACTATCATACAAAAGTCCTACTATTTTCATTATACTTAGTGGATTTTGTAAACATGCATGAAAATGTTTTATACTTATGCTATGCTAAATCCTAATAGGATTCCCTATACACTCCCTAGTGAAAATATTGAAGTTGTACATGCTTAGCCATGCTATGTTTTGAAAAGAGATACATGTTGAATTTTACAAAGGTTGAGAAAAGGACTTGTGTTTTACATAATAAAACAAGGACTCAATGAACCACCTAGGTGGAGGATACTTGGAGTTTGGAGAAGGTGGCAACAAAAAGAACCATGTCTATGGTAATCACTTTGTGTTGTGCTCCAAATGAAAACCACCTAGGAAACTTAGAGATTGAACATGTTTCTCCAATTGTGGCTTTCGTGTGCAACCACATGCTATTATGGCTCTGGCTTAGTCAATTACATTAGGAAGACCCATACATTGCCTTTAGTTACCGGACATGGGGATCTGGAATGCTTCATGGGGGCTGAAGACAAGCTAGCAATGATGTATGGGAGGACCTTTTGGAAAGACTTCGTCACATTCTCAGTCTGCCAGTACTCCATCTTGGTGAGCACTAATCCAGTAGGCCACTGGTGGCAACAAGATGGGATTGTGTCATGTGGGTAAAGTGTACTCCTTCTGCAGAAGTTAATAAAATGTAAGTACTTAGCCGTGTCCCCGGTTATGGACAATACTGAGCAACTAAAGTTTGAACCATGGGAGATCTCGACATTCCAACTTCTAATATAAAAACTTGATGCCCTTGTGTGTCTACCAAGGAATTCAAAGAGATTTTGTAAAAAATGATGCACTTGGGGTTACCAAGGTGCTCAAGAGCATGATGTACTTGGGGTTACCAAGGAACACATGAAATTTCATAAAACTTGTTGCACTTGGGGTTACCAAGTAGCTCAAGGGATTTTGACAAGGACTTGAACACTTGAGTTTCTACCAAGGAGTTCAAGGAACTTGGAAAAGGGATTTGACAAAGGACCAAAACCATTTTGAAAAGATAGGATAAATGTTACTTTATGCAAATAAGCCTTAAACTCTACTTAGCCAAATATGCATGTATTGATAAGATCCACTCATAATATACAAAGTAGTGAAACTTGCCAATACAATTCCAATGTATTGACCTTTGTGGCTGTAACTTGTATGTTGTAGGTTTGATTGATTTTAGTGAAGATTGTTTGATTAGGATTACAAAGTCTACAACCAACATCTGCCTGTGGCACTTTGAAGATGAAGGACCCCATGACTATAGTTATTCTGCTGCAATGTAATGTAATAGCCAAATGAGCTAGGTTTGATGTAATAAACCTATGTTATTCCTGGTTATAAAGTTATATTATGACCTTTGTTTCTTGATATTACATCTTAACTGTGGATGCTAGCTATTGATCCAGGGACTAGCATTATAAAACACAGGAGGAATCTACCTTACCAGGTTGAGACCTCTACAACCGTGCATCACCCAAGTTCAACAATGACAATGTCGCCACCAACACCAACACTGCCCCGAGAACTGGAAGCAATGATGTGCCTGTTGCGGCAAAGGACAAGTCTCAGGTGACTTGTTATGAATGTGGAACCAAGGGTCACTATTCCAATGAGTGCTCCAAGAAGATTGCCACAGCCCCTAATGCAAATGCCCTAGCTCAGCAGCAGCGCCGTGTTCAGCCTGGAAGAAGGTTTGCCCCAGGAAATTCGCCCAACCACAACGGCAGTCTATTGCTCATGCACGCTGAAGAAGCCCAAGAAGCGCTAGATGTCGTGTTGGGTATGTTTTCTGTTAACTCAGTACTTGCAAGAGTATTGTTTGATTCTGGAGCATCGCACTCGTTTGTTACTGAAGAATTTGCATGCACTAGTAAGATTCAACCAACAAAATTGAAGCATGTTATGATAGTTCAAATACCTGGTTCAACCACCAAAGCTAGACAAATTTGCAAGGTCGTGCCTATCCGAATAAATTGCATAGATTTTTATGCTAATCTAATAGTACTCGGAACTAAAGGTTTGGAAGTAGTACAAGGAATGGATTGGATGTCGAAACATAAAGGATTAATCGACTGTGCCAAGAAAGCCATAACCATGACCAGTACAGCCGGAATATCTGTAGAACATGTATCTGAAACCTTGCCCCGTCAATTCAAGTGCAACAAGAGTATAGTCCAACTGACCATTGACCAAGTCAGAGTAGTCTGTGAATACCCCGATGTATTTCCAGATGTTTTGCCTGGTATGCCCCCAGATCGAGATATCGAGTTTATCATCGAACTAATCCCTAGAACCGGACCCATAGCCCAGAGACCATATAGTATGAACCCGTCTGAATTAGTGGAGGTGAAGAAGCAACTGGATGCTATGCTGGAGATAGGACTGATTCAACCAAGTGCGTCGCCATGGAGATCACCTGTTTTGTTTGTGGACAATAAAGATGGAGGTAACCGTTTATGTACAGATTATCAGAAGTTGAATGATGTCACCATCAAGAACAAGTACCCATTGCCGAAGATAGAAGACTTGTTTGACCAGTTGGCTGGTGCCAAAGTGTTTTCTAACATTGATCTTAGAACTGGTTATCATCAACTCAAGATTCGCAATGAGGATATTCCAATGACTGCTTTTACCACCAGATATGGACTGTATGAGTACACGGTCATGTCTTTTGGATTAACCAATGCCCCCGCTTATTTCACGAACCTCATGAATAAGACTTTTATGGACTTCCTGGATAAGTTTGTCGTTGTTTACATCGATGACATTCTGATATATTCCAAATCAGAAGAAGAACATGAGCTACACCTAAGGACCATCCTTGGAACCCTTAGAAAGCATCAGTTGTATGCCAAGTTTAGCAAATGTGAATTCTGGTTACAGGAGGTAGGATTCCTCGGACATATTGTATCAGCCAGAGGAATTGCCGTTGACCTTGCAAAGGTGAAGGAGGTTGAAGATTGTCAAGCTCCGACCACCCAAACCCAAGTTCGTGCATTTCTTGAATTAGCGGGATACTACCGCAAGTTTTAGAAGGATTTTCTTGCATCGCCAGACCCATGACCCAATTGTTGAAGAAGGATAAGAAGTTTGAATGGATAGACAAATGTGAAGCAAGTTTTGAAGAACTCAAGAAGAGATTGATTTCAGCCCCAATCTTGATCATGCCAGATATCACGAAGCCCTTTGATGTGTATTGTGACGCATCCAAGATCGGTCTCGGGTGTGTGCTAATGCAAGAAGGAAAGGTTATATATTATCTATCCCGGCAACTAAAGCAACATGAGCAGAATTATCCTACCCATGACCTTGAACTAGCAGCTGTAGTTCTAGCCCTGAAGACATGGAGGCATTATCTTATGGGTAACCATTGTGAGATTTATTTGGGACACAAGAGCCTGAAATATATTTTCACTCAGAAGGATCTGAATATGAGGCAGAGAATATGGATAGAGCTAATCAAGGACTATGATCTGGACATCCACTATCACCCCGGAAAAGCCAATGTGGTAGCAGATGCCCTTAGTAGATTGTCGTGTCGCTTAAATTCCATGATTATGAAGGATAAACCCAGTTTGCAAAAGGAGATGGAAGATTTTAGAATGGAATTAGTAAGTGAAGGATTTTTATCTAGCATAGAACTTCAACCCACTTTGATCAGTAAGATCAAGGAGGCACGGAAATAAAATGCTAGTATCGACGGAATCAAACGTCGTATCGGTACAGGCAAAGTACCCGGATTCACTGAAGATTAAGGAGTTTTGTGGTACAAAGGACGTATCTGTGTGCCAGCAGATTCAGAGTTGAAGCAAGCTATTTTGAAAGAAGCCCATGATACACTTTATTCTATCCACCCCAGAGGAACGAAGATGTATCTGGATTTGAAGGAGCAATTTTGGTGGCATAATATGAAGAGAGAAATCGGAAGCTACATAGCCAAGTGTGATAATTGTCACAGAGTCAAGGCAGGACATCAGAGACCCGCAGGACTGTTACAACCATTATAGATTCGGGAATGGAAATGGGATTCAGTTGTAACGGACTTTATCACCGGATTGCCTATATCTAGTTGGGGAAATGACTCTATTTGGGTCATAGTTGATCGACTGTCCAAAGTAGCCCATTTCTTGCCAGTCAAGACCACTTACCATAGTTCGAAGCTAGCAGAGTTGTATATCGCTAGAATCGTCAGTTTGCACGGAGTCCCCAAGAACATCGTGTCGGATCGAGGAACCCAGTTTACCTCAAGATTTTGGAAGAAAGTCCAAGAAGGACTAGGAACTAGACTAGATTTTAGCACAGCTTATCACCCCCAAACCGATGGAGAAACGGAGCGAGTAAATCAAATACTCGAAGATATGTTGAGAGCCTGTGTGCTAGAATATGGATCAAAATGGGAAGGCTGTCTGCCTTTCACAGAATTTTCTTACAACAACAGTTATCAAGCCAGTTTGCAAATGGCCCCATTTGAATTCATGTACGGAAGGAAGAGTCGTACCCCTTTGAATTGGTCGGAAGTAGGAGAGAGTCAGATTTTCGGACCCGACATCCTACGAGAAGCAGAAGAGAAAGTTCACAAGATCCGTGAGCACCTCAAGACCGCCCAATCGAGATAGAAGAGTTATGCCGACAAGAGACGTCGAGACCTCGCTTTTAATATCGAAGATTTTGTGTATCTCAAAGTGTCGCCTTTGAAGGGAATGCAACGTTTCCAGCTCAAAGGAAAGTTAGACCCCAGATATATCGGACCTTTCAAGATTCTGAATCGTCAAGGAGAAGTATCGTATCAACTGAAACTTCCCGAGGAGATGTCTGCTGTGCATAATGTGTTCCATATATCATTACTTCGCAAATGCCTAGAAGTCCCGGAGAAGACTGAAGTTTTCAAAAACATTGATCACCGAACCATAGAGATCAACAATGACCTGACATACCCTGAAGTACCCATCCGTATCTTGGAGGAAGCTATCAGGGCCACCAGGACCCGAAGCATCAAGTTTCTCAAGATTCAGTGCAATAACCACACCGAAGAAGAAGCTACTTGGGAGTGACAAGATTACATCAAGACGGAGTTTCCTGATCTTTTTAAATCCTAGTTTTATTTTCTCAAATCTCAGGACGAGATTTTGTTTAAGGAGGGAAGGTTTGTAACATCCAAAAAATATTGATCAAGAATTATCAAATTCCAATCACAAAAATTAGGATTAACAAAAACTTTGTTAATTAAAATCATATGAATGCATGTGTGCATGTGATGATTGTATGAATGCATGAATGGACTTGTGTGATTGTTGTAAATAGCAAGGATTGGTTTAAAGATGAAAACAACATCATATAAATCAAATCCAAGCAGAAAACAAATCAAGAGAAATTCAAAAACAACCCAAATAAGCAAATGGTCACTTTTGCCAATCTTGCTCACTAGACCACTTTGAGTGTTTCTAATCCAAGATTTCAAACAGAAACAATTCCATTTCTTTTCAACCCTTGCTAGACCAAGTAAAATTGAACCCAAGCCCGTCTTACAAACTAGCAGAAACATTTAGCAACTTGATTCAAATGACAATTCAAAATTGAATCTAGTTCATATGTGAATATCACCAATTCTCAAAAACCAACCAAACCAATTTACCTTGACCTTTCCAACTAACCAGAGACTACCTAGTATGTGACTAGTATACCCATCAAGTTTGAATCAAAAATTAAAATTCAAATCTCTTCGACCATTTCATCAAACACCTTGCAAACAGAAATCAAACAAAACACAAAACAATATAGTGAGGAGTGATTTGGCCAACCTTGTTCCCTCTCTATCTCACAACACCCTCTTAGTAGATCATCTAGCTCATTTAACAAGCATTAGCTCACTGTGAGCTTGCCATTGCCATTAATGGTGAGCATGTCGAGCCTCAACTTGCCACCCCATTGTTCACAGCAAGCTAGGAGAATCTCTAGCCTCTCCAACCTTGTCCGGGACACTAACCACCGTCCATCGCCACCCCCTGTCCAACGCCAACGCACTGCCATCCCCTGGACCACTCAGCCCGAGCGTGCCCATCTTCTCTGCGAGTGTGCCGAGAGTGTGCCAGAGCGCCACCCGCGACACGCGAGCACAGACCGCGCGCCGCCCTGTCCGCTTGCGTGCGCGATCACCACCCTCCCAGGAACCTCCAGGACATGCTCGTTCGTCGCCGCGCGACCAGGAGAGCCCGTGCGCCATTAAACCTCTCGTCGGACCCGCTTAGAGAACTGCAGCATTACGACCAATTTGCACCGCCCCACGCCTCACAACCATGTCGTTGAGCTTTGCCAGGGAGCACAACACCGCCCCCTACTGTCACCCATGCCAGCAGCTCGCTGTGCAGCCGACCCCGATAAGCTCCACCCGCAACCTTCGGTCCCCTCTTGGCACTATAAATAAAGGCCACCCCCGTTTGATTTCTTCGCACCATCACACTCCCCTCTCTCTCAGAACCACTCCACCTCATCCCCGGAGCAAGGCGCGCAGCAGGTCGCTGGAATTTCGCCGGAGTCTGCCGCGGAGGAGGAGAAGAGGAGCCAGCGATTGGAGTCGCCCCAGGAGAAACCACCGGTACTAGGAGGTTCGCCATCATCGACTTCGCCGTTCACCCCCATCGCCGACCCTCGCCTGAGCCCCGGTGAGCCTCACACAACCCCCGCTGGCCGTGCTAGGGTTTAGTATCGCCGGCGTTGCCCGACGGAGACGATAAGTCACAGTTGTTCGGTTAGATGTTGATCGTGTGGTTTATATTTCCCCGTACCGCTTCGCACCCCCTGTCTCGCTGACTGGTGGGGACAACCATTTAAACTCACCCGCGTGTGCGCTATGCACCGTGGGCCGGCCCAGTTAACATCCCGCACAACCCAGTTAGTTTGAATTTAGATTTTCCAATTTAGTTTAAACTTAGTTCTGTTCCTAGATTCTAAAATCAACCCAGCTCGATTCACTAAACCAAATTGCATGAAACCAATTTTGTTAGAAAAGTACTGGAATTCTTAATCCAAGCCCGTTGGATTAAAATCAATTGGAATTATAGATCACCTATAGTAAAAATAACAAGGCATAAGCTTTTTTGCATTCAAACATTTTTCAAAATTCAACCATAAAAGCTTTTGAGTTGATTCCAACTCTCAAAAATCACATTTAACAAGACCTTTCTGAATATATAAAAAATATCTAGGTTTACTTGTAGAAATAATGGTCAAGCAATAAAAGAATGCCCCATAGGCCATTCTAGTCACTTTAATTAATTAAAATAAAAAGGTTAAACCTTATTAAATTGTGACACCACTTTAAATCACATTCCCAAGTACTGAAATATGTGGTGATGACATGTGCCAACATGATCCCCTATTTTAGTTGGAGATTTGTAGATTTCAAAGCTTTCTATTTGAGTTTACTTAGTGATTTGTAGATTTCAGAAAGATGTTTAAAGGTAGCATAAATAGTATAAAACTTGACCTAAGTTAGATAAATCTTGATGTCATCCTGAGACATGAGATTGAACTTAGATCATCCACCATTTATTACCACCCCACATTAGTGGTTATCCCCCACTTGTAGATGCTAGTGCTAAGCATAAAACTTGATCACTTTAGATGGAAATACTTGGTGAAAATGGTTATGAAAACCTTAGAATGATGATTCATTCTACTGAAATGTTTTGACATGTGTTCTTGAACACCAGATGATTTTGATGATGAAAATGTTAAGGCATGAGCCTTAGCCCTTTATAAAACTGATGGTTGTCTGGATGCGATACCATTCCAATTTTACCGTACAACCACAATACCCGAAAATTGGGTAGGGCTTGACTGTAAGTTTATATACCTTAGTATAGGTTCCCTTGTGGCCAAGGTTTGAGCTGAGGCTACCTTGTGCAGATTGTCCACCTGTGCAGTTCCCAAGATGACAGTTGGTCATGGTTGGGAGGCCAAACTCACAGGAGAGGTGCCTATACTAGGGCGTGTAATTGAAAGGTTAGGATTGATTATCCACATACTGAGTATGGTGAATTCAGGATTGTTCCTGACGGATGTATCGAATATTGTGGTGAAAGTGTACCACCTTTGCAGAGTGTCAAACTATTCGAATAGCCGCGTCCGCGGTTATGGACAGTTGGAGTGGCCATACTGTTCCGTCGTCAGATGTTTTCAGAATGACTTGTGAAATGAATCATGACTTTGACTTCACCACAACAAGGTTGTGCTATGAAAATTCAAGTTCCCACTTAGGTGTGATAAAACTTTTAACTAGCTTTCTTTGCTTCTGAACTCAGTAGAGATAAATATGGCTTTTTGCAAAACAAACTAGAGCCTAGTACTTCCTACTCAAAAACCACTTCACTTGTTAGTATTAGTTTGCGAGTACTTAAAGAGTACTCATTGGTTTGTCCCTGGCTTCTCTTGGCCAGACTATGAGGAGGAGTATCAGGAGGACGAACCGCATGAATTTTACGACAACTAGGATCATCTCCCATCGTCAGCATTTTCTGTGACCATGAAGATGGAGCTTCGCCCATGCTACCGTTATCATTACGTTATTCCGCTGCTATGATTGTACTAAGACTGGATCATGAGATCCTTTATTTATTGTAAGACCTTATGTATGGTTTGTAATGGATGATGTACTGTGATATCCAATCGGTTATGTTTATCAAAAATGGTAATCCTGAGATTGCGATGTATGGCATAACAGGCATCTGGGATTAAAAATCCGGGTGTTAACAAGGAAGGTGTTAGAGATGAATATATGAAGAATCTACCTCCTATAGAAGAATTATGTAAGCCAATTCCCCACTCATCTACTATTGAGGTACACTCTCTCCACTTTGATGAAGGTGATATTCCCTGTGGTAAGCCTCCTGATCAATGCTTACATGAACTTGACACATTTATTGTTAAACAAGGTAATTTTAATAAACAAGTTCAGAATCATTTATTGGAAAACTCTAGAGCTATTAATGAGTTGAAAGATATTGTGGAAAGAACTGCTAATGATATTAAAATGCTTTGTAAACACTTTCAAATGGTTCAAACTCAAATTGATCAACTTTCTAAGGTACAAAAGGATATGCTAGTTAATGCCTCAGGGGATAAACATGCTTATGGAATTAGAACTAGGAGTGGTATAGCTACTCAAGATCCTTTATATCCTGAAGGACACCCTAAAAAAATTGAGCGGGATTCTCAACAAGGTGAAAGTAGTGGTAGTCCTCATAAGAGAAAGAAAAAGAAACATAAAATAGTTGAGGAACCACTTGAACCTGCTGTAGATCCTAATAGTATATCTGTCTCTGATGCTGAAACTGAGAGTGGTAATGATAAAAATGATGCTCCTGATAAGGAGGAAGTTGAGGAAGAACCTGAGAAGCACACTAAGAACATTAGGTACACTAAGGAAGATTTTATAGCTAATAAACATGGTAAAGAGAGAGAACCTTGGGTGCACAAACCTATGACTTTTCCCAATAAGAAACACAAGTCAAAATAGGAAGAACACTACAATAAGTTTTGTGAGTGGATGAAACCTTTATTTTTGCAAATTCCTTTGACTGATGCTATTAAGTTGCCTCCTTATTCAAAGTATATGAAGGATATTGTCTCTAATAAAAGGAAGATTCCTAATGAGGAAATTTCTACTTTGCTTGCTAATTATTCCTTCAATGGTAAGGTTCCAAAGAAACTTGGTGATCCAGGTATACCAACTATTCCTTGCTCTATTAAGAACAATTATGTTAGAACTGCTTTATGTGATTTGGGAGCTGGAGTTAGTGTTATGCCTTTTTCTCTCTATAAGAGACTCCAGTTAGAAAAGTTGATACCAACTGATATATCTTTGAAAATGGCTGACAAGTCAACTACTATTCATGTTGGTATATGTGAGGATGTTCCTGTTCAAGTGGCTCATAATTGCTTGGTTTTAACCGATTCCTGTCCAGCCCCCCCCCCCCAAGCCAGCACACCCCCTAGTGGCGCGGCCAGCCCCAGGGGCACGCCTGGCATGGGTGTGGCCCACCTGTGGCCCTCCAAGATGCCTCCTCCCAGTCACCTTCTTTATCTCTCTCGAAAAACACCGGAAAACTTTCTCAAGCTCGAGTTCTTGCTGTTCTTTCTCCTGATTTTCGATCTCCTTGCTCAACCCATCTTTGTTGCTGATTTTTGGAGGGATTGCTCCTTGGTATGTGCCTCCTCCGCTTGTCCAATTAGATTTGTGATTGATAGATTGTATCTTGAGTATTTTGCTGCTATAGGTGTCAGGTTGTGTGAGCTTGCATGCTTGTTCTATGCTTAGAGACTTCATTTTGATGCATGTGTAGCCCTCTAGCAAGTTCCTATAGTAGTTTCTCATCATTTATCAACTTGGAAATCACTTGATTTGATGTTTGTCTAAAAATTTCAGAAAAAAGTGGTCATGGACAACCACACCTATGGTGAAATATTTGAGAGTGATGCACCTAGAAGGAAAGGGCCTTCAAGATCATCCTCCCAAGACATGCCCTCATACAATGAGGATCTCATTACACCGCGATTTGGCGACGAGGCAGATGAGGGGGATGCACACCCTTCTACCTTTCCTTGTCCAACCTTTTTGTAGGCTGCTGGGATTCTTAATGAATTTCTAACCTTGCTTCGTAGGGTTGGACTAACAAGTTATATGCAGGATGAGAGCGTGTAGTATGCTACGCTTACTAAAACCTTTGTGGAGAGTTTCTCTTTTTCTAACAGCGCTTGTCACCTCTTTCTTCCATGATTCTAATAAATCCAAAACAATCTCAAGCATTGTCAAACCCTTAAGCCTGTTACCCTACGCTTCGTGAGTATCACAGAAATGATCGAGACACCTCTCGTATCAGTGATCATCAGCAGGATCGGGATGCCCATAATGACCCATGTGCATTCCACGATTTCATTATGTTTGAACCATAAACACTGAGTCCAATTTATTTGTTACTTTGATACCCGACTTGTCCTAGATCTAATCATTGGTATCTGATACCAATTCAATCTCGTTACCTACAAGTGCACATTTTACAAGTTCCCATGATATTTCATCCCCGTGACCTAGTCACACACTGCGCGGCTTATTGGTGTAGTTTCATCGAGTGGACCTAGTGTATCTTCCCGTCACACGGAAGAACAAATGTCGATCTTGATGCATATGCCTCAACATGTACCTATGGAATACCCAACATACGCCGTTATGGTCACCCTATTACGGTGTGACAGATGATGCAGTCTAAGCAACCACGAGTGATAGTGATTAAACATGATCTATGGTCAAAGGAATCGGATCCTTCGTTTCCAACTATTACAACGATGAACTTTGTGACTTGATCGTGTTGTAATAATTGTATTGGTTAATGTCCATCATGAAATTCATCAATGTCATGATCTCCTTGTCAACTGGCATAAATGGTCCATTATTAGGAAACCTATATCATTGGTTGCCCAACGAGCTAGTATAAATGGAGGCTACCAGGGACTTAGTTTGTTTACATACCACACGTGTATCAATGTTTCCGCTTGATACAGTTATAGCACAGTATGAAACTATTATGGAATAATTGAGATATGATAATAATAAAATTATTATTTACCTCTAGGGCTTATCTCCTTCATCAGGTTCCTAGCCTAGTTCCAACTAGACCCCAACAAGTAGGTCTGGTCCTAGCTCCGGTCCAACCGAACCCTCAACCGAACGAACCGTTTTTATTGTCGTTTGAACCTATATTATTATAATCTTATCCTTTTCCCCTGGTAATATAAATAGCTGCTATGACCCATCCTTATTTCTTAGACATAAAATATAAGCCTAGAACCCTAGATTGGATCCTCTAGTTGTGTCTCATCTCCCTTCCAAGAGAGCCTCTATCTACAAGATCTCAATAGATTTGTATCTTTGAATTGTACAAGGACCAACCTTGCGTAATCATGAGTTGGTGTTCAAGGCCTTCCCCGAGGAGTTCATCCCTCTTTGGTTATTTGTAACATCTCAGCATTTAGGAACCAACGAAGGGTAGAAATAGGATTTTGTGCATACGCATGCATTCATCTGTAAAATGTGGGTAAATTTTTCGCCAAACAAAAACCTAAAGTGATCAGAGTTTATTTCACTCTCTAGGTGTACGAATAACTCTTGAGAGTGATCATTATAAATTTTGACATGATCTTTATGAATTAGTGTGTTTTGGGGGAAATAATTTGAATTCAAATTTGATTTTTGAATCAATTGGAAAATATTTAAAATTTAGGATTTGGTACTTTAAAATGATTTCCAAAATCATTTAGTAATATTATTTGCTATGGTAAAGATATAATAAATAATAATAATAATAATTTAACATAGAGAAATTCAAATAAGAAATGAATTCTTATTTCTTATCTTTATTTCATAAACATTCTACAATGTAGAAATCATACAACCAATGAAGTGATTCATTATAGTAAAGAAATTACACGAAAGGAAATTCTAGTATAAATAAGTATTACAAAATTCTTACAAGTGAATCAAATAAAGAGTACAGTAAGAACCTATCTATCTAATCCTACACTAAATCTTGAGCACTAGATCTTGTACCTGCTAAATATAAAAACAAACCAAAATAAAAACAAAAGGTTAATTGTTAGAATTGCTCTCAGTTGAGAGCAGTGAAGTGCACTGCTCAAGATACATCATTGAGTAATAGTAAAAGGGGCAAGTTTCACCAATGTGTAAGTATCTGTTCTTTCATATCACATAAGCCACAAGTATGAATATCAACGACAAGTAAAAGGGGCAAGTTTCACCAGGTGAGTGAAATGTAAAAGGTTAAAAGGTGAAACACATCACTGATCTGATCCACACAATGCACCAAACAACCAGGCAGCATAGTCATCTAATAGCATGAGGTGTGCTGTCAACACAGCAGCCACAGCCCACACAAGCAAAAGGAGAGTGCACAGTCGTAGCACATCCCAGCAGCTTATTCTCACTCTCAAGCACCAACCCAGGAACACATCAAGATTGACAAAGCCAAGCAAACCACCAGCCAAACCATACACCAGATCATCCAAACCTTCACCAGATGGTGACCTAAGGAGGGGGTGGAGCAGGTGGAGAGCAAGATCAAGGACAAGCTTCCAGGAACTAGAAGTAGCAGGAGCAGCACCAGGAGGAGAAGAACCAGATCAAGCCAGCAAAGCAACTAGCAAGATCAAGTCACTAGATCAACCAGCAACAACACCAACAACCCAACTATTTTGGTGAGTAATTTAAAACCCTCACATGATCTAACTATCATATCTAGATAAGAATTCATGTGTTGTTTTATAATTAATCTCTCAAAAATCACCCAAGTGGGGTGAATCCATCATAGAAGAATTTTGAATACAAAAACCATGATTAAACTCTACAAACCAAACCAGGATCTCAGACCAACATCATTGATCCTATATATAAAGTTATATTCCATATTCCAATATAAACATAGCCAAAGTTATGAATTCTGGGCACATCTCTTAAAAGAGTAGCACCCCAGAATCCAAATATCTTATGGATCCATATAACTTAAGAAGCACACCAATCATTTTACCAAATAGGACTAAAGAATAAGTAACTGGTATCAATACCAAAACATATCTATGAGGGATAGCAAGATAGGAATCTAGTTCCTATGCCTTAGACCAACATCATAGGCAAATATGTTTAAAAAGAAGCCTTCAACTTATCTTTGGAATTAATCCAATCTTAAGCACTGACAGAATAAAGCCCAGTAGTAGAACCAAAACTTGTGTGCCATTCTAAGATGGTGTCACAAGAACAAGTTCTAAACCAAGCAGATTAATTACCTAGCTTTCATAAATAAACCTGCAAGTAACTAATTATCATTTTCCTGGAATCAACCACCAGGAATCATTACCAAGTTTATACACATAATCAGAGCATCACTAAAACAATATGTTAACCTCAATCTGCATATGACCACACAAGCCAACAATTATTGATGCAGTGAATAAATCACTGACAGAACTACTTTCAATATCAAGATTATGATAGTAGTGAAATTCCAAATCACTAGAACCATAATCAATAGTTCTACCGAAACACTATAATCTAGGCCATGTCCAATTACCAATTGGAATCAAACTAATAAACCATTAGCATCATCAAAATCAACTGTAGACAGTGACCAAGATGATATACCTAATCACCATCCGCAATAAATACCAATACTAGTGCCAATCCATCGAATCTAACCAAATCAGAGGGGTGAACCCTAATCAATACATGAAACCTAATTAGGGATGGTCACTAGCGGCACACAAATGAGATCAAGAGAGATAGAGGACATAAGACACGAGGGGGAATCTAGATTAAACTCACCAGTGGTCCTCGTTGTTGACTAGAAGAGGAAGCAGAGGGGCCGACAAGCGCACGACGGCACGGGGAGCACCCAAAGGGCGCTGCAACCCGCACCGAGCCGAGGCGGCGGCCACAGCAAAGCATGAGGACGAACAGCACGGCCACAACAACGCACGAGCACCTCACATCACCACGGGAGCAGCGGCGAAGGCATCACATGCAGCACCCCAAACCCTAGGGTTCGGGACGAAGCCAGCCTGGACGAAGGAGAGCTCCAAAGCCAAAACGAATTGGACCAGACGAAAAAGCGGGGTCAGCAACCTCGCCGGTGGTGGCCAGGAGACCTAGGGCGGCGTTAATCACACGGCGGCGGTGTCGGCAACACCACAGGGTTGAGGAAGAAGGAGAGAAGTGAACGAGAGAGAGAGTGGAGCGTACTGGGCCTCTGGTCCGGTACCACTTCAGGGAGTTGTTTTTACCAGGACAATTGGGCCAAGATGGGCCCAAATAGCCCAATGGGGTTGACCCAAACATTAAAATAAAAGGAATTTAATAATTTAGCAAAAGACCAAAATACCCCTAGGATTTAATAAATTCTAGTAAATAAAATAAACAACCTAAAAATATAAATAATATATTTTCAGGTTTGTAATAATATAAGCTACTTAATTAAATTAAGAAGTCCATTTTTAATAGCATAAATTTAGGTAAAAGATTTTTATAATATCTATTCCTTATGGAATTTTATAAAAATCAATAAAATACCTAAAAATAAATATAAATAACCTTTATCGTCCTTAATTATTATAGTATTTTATAAAAATACTAAATGGATATTTAAGATATCAAAATAAAATCTTCTAAAGTAAATTACTTATTCTTAAAAAGAATATTAAGAAGATAATTATAGGAGTAAATTAAATAAAAAATAGTTTTTAACTCTATTATAATATATTACATTATAAAAATAGTGAATGTAATATTTATATAATATTAAAGGTTATTCCTTAAAATGAATTCCTTTTACATAAAGAATTCCAAAAACTAAAATATTGGGTAAAACACACAAAGAAGATAAATAATAAATGATGCATTACATTACTATGCATATTCATTTTGCTTCTTTAAATATTGTCCTTATTGGGCAATAATGGTGTTTTGTAGACATAGAACCTCAAGGTCCAGTGCAAGCATCTGACTTCACTACCTTGCAATCATAAGGCAAGTTTATCACTTTCTCATGTCCTTTGAATAGTCTTTATCAAAGTATTTATAAATTGTGTGTTATCATCTATGTTCCGAGGAAAGAAAATATTATTTTCTCAAACAAATAAATTTTTTATATCATCCTAAGTGATGATATGGATTAGGTGAGCAAAGGAACTCATGTTTCCATTTGCAATAAAAATTAATCACCTAGGAATTAACAACCCATGACATAAGTGATTCTAGCGCCGTATTATCACGCGTTAACCATGAGATTTGGAATGGGACGGAGAAGTCAGCTATATCATATTCCTTTTGTATGTAGGCAAGATGACCTTAACGTGACGTTGTTATTCCTTGTGCGGATCCAACATATGGGTGGGCACCCTTAGGCCCCACGTTTTTGGTGTCTAAATTATCTATGAGTGGCTGCCGGAGGTATAGCCAGACCTATATGGTACTTTCCAGGGGAACTCATCAGAGTTATAGCCTGTCCAAAAGGGGGCTTAACGGAGGTGAGCTATCCCCGAAGGATCGTGCAGACCTGCGGGGTCGCGGAAAGGGCAGTGATTGGCTTGGATCACCTACCGAGCCCCACATCATGGAATTGTGGACGGGAAAGTACGCCCGGTTGTGCAACAAGGAGTTGATCTCTCATGTGTAAAGTAATGCACCTCTGTAGAGTGTAAGAACTGTAACTTGTTACTCCATGTTCCGGGAAGGAGATACAAACGCGGCAGAAAAGGAACTCCATGAAATTTCTAGTCAACCTGTGAAGGCTGATGGGCATAGTTTTTTATAATAAAATCAATCTTTGAAGAAAGATATACGAAAATTGCATAGTACCAAGGACTGATAGTCCGAGGTGGTAGATAGAGCATCAAACTTCCCAACTTGCATATAATGAACTTGCTGGATAACGCTGTTACTCATCCTTTCCTTTGATCCCCTGCTTAGACTCTGAAGAGCTAGAAGACACCCCATTGTATGCAGCTGAAGGCCAAGAAGATGTCTACTAAGAGGAGTCAGATATGTCTGGTGCAATAGAAGGGATGGACTACGACATAGTTTATGGAGTGGAGCACAACGAGTCAGAATAGCTGTCATAGTTATTAGTAGCCGATTGAGCCGAGCAACATGAAACTTATATAATAAGTTGTTGAGCTCAATTCAAGGTTTAAGTTGAAACTTTTAATCTTCCGCTGAAACAGTTTAAATTTGGTTTGTAAGTTGAATATTTTGAAGTCTCGAACTTCTGGTATTGTAATAATAATAATGTGTGTATGTTTGTAATATGGACCCGCAATGTTTTTGTTGTACCACTCTAAGGGATGTGATATTTACGGAACGGTGTTCTGTGGATGTCATGTCAAGGACTATAGTGTACTACACATGAAGTGGTATGCTGGGTCACCGCATTATTGACGGAACGCTTTAGCCCAATCTTTCCTTGCGAGGATTCTATTAGACCGGGGTTGCCGACGGGAGAAATTGATCAAGTATCATGTTGTGTTTTGTGTAGAGTTCATCGTTTTCTTTGCGTGATATGTGTTCGCTTCCGCTGCCTCTTTCCCTTTTCCATGCTATTCCCACGATTCCACCCCAAGATCCATGAAGATCGGGCCAATCCTAGTAGTTAACCCACACCACCACTTCCACCTCGTCGCATTGTGGTAGTTTCCTATCGGGGCCGCCATGGGAGTTTCCAAAGGTCGGAGCTTTGCTGCAACGGGAGTTGCCAAAGGTCCAACAAAACTCCGTCCACCAGAGGCGGGGAAGAGTGCGACGACATAGACATCGGCATCCGCGCCCTCCCTCCTCGAAGGGCGTTGGTGGCCGACGACTAGGCGGCCCTCGATGGCAGATCGCCCACGTCATCGCTCTCCCACCCGCTCTGGACACAACGCGATAGCTCTCAACCTTTGAATCATCCGAATGGACCTACTGCTCTTTGAAAATCTATTGTGAAAGCCTCCCTCGGTACTCCTTTTAAAGAAAAATACAATCGAGCCTAATATCATGATGTTTTCTTCTTTCGTTTTTGATAACAACTATGTTATAGAAATAAACATTGATAATCTTTTGCTTGCTTGGTGTGGAGAACAAAACAATATACACCCTCCATCTATTTTTAATTTAAACCATCAATTAAACCAATAATAATATTACCATGAGCTTTATTCGAACACAAATTCAAGGGTATAAATTTACAGCACACGAACCACATTTGGTTTACAAAAACTAAGCACAAAGTTGAATCTCGAAATACGTGTGCTGTCGTGTAAACGTGGACTGAGGGATTAATTTCATATTATTTGCCTTTTTTGGTTTATGTGCAGTTAGACACATTATTTCTAATTTCTACAGTTTATTTGAGATTTTGGACTCATGTAAACTGAGGGAGTACTAGTAATACTAATTAATTTTTTTGTGAGATTCTGGATTCATGTAAACCAAGGAAGTGCTTTTTTTTCAGATGTAAACCAAGGATCTATTACTAAATAATGACCATGGCAGATTAGGAGGTGAAACCGTTCTTTAGTGAAGGGCACAAAGTACTAGCGTGACGTGCCCAGTTCTGGACATGCAACCTGTACCATGTCAAGATTTCGGGTCCACAAATATCTGACTTTTCTGTGGCCAAAACAGACAAGAAACACTGGCAAATTAATGGACCGTAGCTAGGTAGCTGACATGGAACATGTTTAACCTGTGTAGAATCTTATCCTTAGCCCGGGAGTAACTGTGACAGATAGGACGCACTGGCCATGTCATACTGTCATGTACTATCATGTCTATGGGGCCCAGGATTCATTTTTTCTGGCAGAATAATTTTTGAGAAAATTGAAGAGCCAAAAGAGGTGTTAAGCTCAAAGTGTTTAAGAAGAAAAAAGCCACATTTGGGAGCAGTGGCAACCGGCAGGAAAGTGGATACAGTACTAATTAATCTGTTCTTAGTTTGCTAAAATGTTCTACTCCCTCCGTCTTAAAAATAAACATCAAAATTTTGTATAAATCTAAATAAATCTAGATACTAAATACTAGTGTCTAGATACATTCAAATTTAGAAAAGTTTACGACATCTATTTTGAAACCGAGGAATACATTAGTGAACAAAGGAAGTCCAGTCAGGAAAATGGATATAGTTCTACTTAATCTGTTCCGTTAATGTAGAACATTTCCGTAAACTAAATTTACAGATCGGAGGTACTGGTGTCCTTTTTAGGACAGAGAGAGCAGTGGCACCGGCACCACAAATGCAGTACTTGTCTTTGCAATGACATGCCTTTCTATGAAATGCTGCATCAGAACTTCAGAAGCAGGCAAAATTCTGGCGCACCATGTAGTACAACACACTGCTGTATAACACAGTTCAGCAGCAACGCAATACAGTTATACCAGACATTACTACTATACAGAACATGAGCTGAAGACTACCCCCACAGAACTGTATTTTCACTGGATTAATGTAAAAAAATTAAGTCTTGGACTTTGTATTGGGAATCAAGAGAAGGTAACATAAGAAAAGCCCTCTGCTCTTCATGAACGGCTCTACGGCAGGCAGACCAAGAGTACTCTCTGTTTCATGTACTGGACCAGCAACAAACTACAAAGCTTTCGGATGCAGATGTATGCATGTAATTGCTGAGCAGGATGAAAAAAAGGACGGAACACTAAAGACTGCAAAAGAAGAGAAATTTTACTCCATTGGAAGCAAATGAATATATTTTCTTGATGAAATTCAGAAACAATTCTTCTTGTTAACATCGGTAGCCACCATCCCAGCTACTACCCCAACCATCAAACTAGCAAAAAAAGATTTGAAATGTTAACCCACCAAAAGATATACCCCAGCAATAAATAGAATAGATCTATAAGAACAAGGAAACTTTCTGTGCTGAAATGCCTTTGTGGGACATGAACTCACCCCCAACTCGAAAAGTAGGCAAAACATAGTGCGAAGATCTCCACTGTCCTCAAACAAAATGAAATCTAGGAAGCAATGTCCAGGCTTGGCTCGAAAGAGAAACCAGTAAACAGCTGCAGCGGAAACCTCTTCATAACAGGACTCTTTGCTGACCACCTCCACAGCTTCTGATTTATTTCAAAGGTGAGAAGAGACGGTGACCCGTAGCTCTGTATATAGATAAGATCATCAGCTCCGCAGCTCGCAAAAACATCATCGAACTCACCGAATCCTTGGAAATATTTGTGCGGCATCCGAGCAACCTCATGCCACTGTTTGTTTCGGAGCTCCCACACGCCAATTCCCTTGATGATACCAGGCCTATCTTGCTTCCCAATGCCCCCGACTAAGACAAGCCTCTCCCTTAGGTTCATCAGCCGGCCACATGTAAGAGGGCATGGTACTGGTATAGCCATGCTCATCAAAGAAGTGTGAACAGATCTGGTAGAGAGATCATACATGAAAACACAATGGCGGTGCTCATTACTGTTCACCAAAACTCCTGTGGAGTACACCAAATAGTAGAGGACTCCATCACAGATGACACATTCATCACCTCCTCGCCATCCCAGCAACACTTCAGTGAAAGCAGACACCCAATTACCAGTCTCTGACTCGTACAATTGGATGCTAAACTCCCACTGATAATACTCTGCCGGCACCTGGTTGCTTGTTGCAATAGCCACGATGTATTGATGAGAGGTCCTGCTCACGGACAAGGCGAGAGCACTGTAATCAGCTGACTTGCCGCCGGGAGCATCAATAAGCCTCTTCCAATCCTTGGTTATTGGGTTGCACACGATGATGCGGCTTCTGTTCTCACTGTCCATAAGGCAAACCAACCCAGCCGACGAGGAAGTTGACCAGTTGCTCTTCTCAATGCAAGGAAAGTCGAAACCATACCATTTACGGAGGCTCGGGTCATAGGCAAACCCCGATACCGCCTCCTCGCTGCAAGTAAACATGAAGTACCATGGCTTTTGAGCAACCATTTTACTCCATGTCCGCCTCCGGGCATGCACAATCTCATGCCACCTTTTGCAAACCGACCCAGATCTTATGACGCTCGCAACAGGCAGGAAGGAAATAACCTTCTCCAAGAGATCGTCAGGGAGAACGGCGTCCAGAGACACCGTCGAGTCTGCACTCCGATCATCGTTGGTGTCTTCAGTAACTGCTTCATATTCAATGATTTGAGCGCCAACGTAAGATGGGTACAACTCCCACTCCTCTGACCACATAGCCTGCAAATGATGTGATGCCATCAAATAAGGGATGAAGCTGCAAGTGATACATGTAACCTAAAACTGCTCAAGTATTCAGCAAAAAAATTCAGAGGATAAGCAATGTATGTTTTAGGCTTTCACAAAATTAAACTCATCCTCAGAGGGCCACAAATAAACAGATTTGAGATGACAATAATAACAAACCAATAGTGGGATATTTTATTTACTAGTAGTAGTGTTCATTATCTGCTATAAGCATGTATAAATATACAAGAAGAGAAGTGATAAAATAGCTGCCTATGACATGAAACGAAATCTTGGGTAAACCAATAGTGGCAACATTGGACAGTAACGTCGCAATCAGAAACCGAAGCTGCTTTTTTTTTCAAAGTAGAAAAAAGTGGTGGTCTTTTCAACACCACAATCAAGTTGCCGCGGCGGCCACGTCACAATCACTAAAGCCAAGGCAGCCAAGAACAGCGCTATCTACCTAACAAACTTTAACCAAGAAACGCACGCCAATGACTAGTGCCAATCTCTCGCATCCACATAAAATCCAGCATAGTATTTAAAGTTTTGAACTCACGTTAACGCAGAGAAAACAGAAAATAAATCGCAGAAACGAAAATCTAGAACAGTCGGAATCGAACAAGAAAGGTGTATGCGGGGGGTGCGCAATGTAGCGAATAAATCGGTCCAATGCGCATCTGTGACAAGATGCAATCGGTTTATTCTTCGATACAATGGGAGCACCGATGGAAAACTTGGGAGCAGAGCCGTATTTCGTTCGGATTAAATCCTTCCCTCGGTACACAGATCGAGGAGTGGGTCGTGGACTCACCGTAGGAGCTCCGTTCAGCACGGCCGCAGCTCGGTCCACGGCAACCGCCGCTGCTCACACCTCTCTCCGACTCCAACCCCTCCGAGCCTGGCAGCTCCCTCCACCTCCGCGCCTCCGCGGCTACCTCGCCTCCCTTCCCCGCTAGCCTCGCCGGCCGATTTCCCGTCGCTCGCGTGGACAGACGTCCACCTTTTATTTTGTGGGAGTGGCCGGAGGCCGATGGCCGCGAATGGCCGGAAGGGAATGGAGCGCCGTTGCCGTCGGCGGCGATCGGTTGGTTGGGGGCAGAATATGCCCAATCTGGTGGGGGCGGAGGGATTCGAGAATGAGAGAAAGGCGAGGGTCCTCTCTGGCCTTTTTCTACCTACGACTACGAGGGATGAAACAGTGGGCTGAGCTCGGTCGCTCGCTCACCCCCAATGCGTGAAGTGCCACCCACAACCACAATGGCGTATATATTGAGGACAAGGTAGAGAGAGAAACGAGGCCACTAGGTTAGTGAGAGATGGGAGACAATTTTGGTATGGCGTATATTTCGATTTAATTGTTTCCTTAATTATAGTGTCACAGAAAAAGGAATGTATTGCGAAGTAATTTTATACATTTATAGTTCAATGCTATAGTGTCACAGAAAAAGGAATGTATTGCGAAGTAATTTTATACATTTATAGTTCAATGCTATTAGCTACTCCGTATTTGTTTTCATGCACAATGTGCAGGAATCTTTGATTGTCCCTCGCGTCTTGCTCTCGAAGGCATCTAGGGTTGCCGCCACCCCGTTCTCCTCTCCTCTTGTCATTGCCTAAGGAGAGTGCTAGGCAAACATGTGTCGCCTTCAATAAAGGTTAGGGAAGGGCTCCGCCGCTTCGCTGCTCGGAAGTTCTCATGGCTGCCATCTTCATGTATTGCCGCCTTGCTCTTTAAGCGATCGTGGCCTAAGCTTGCATTTTATTTTATTTTTTTGATAAAGCAGGAACGCATTAATACCAAACTAATACTAATTTCACCTAGTCTTTTTATTTGGTTATCTATAGTCTTCGACAGTTTAGCTGATGAGGTACATACATGTAAATGTTGTGAAGGTCGGAATATACGAAATATAGCAAATATATTTAGCTGATGAGGTACATACATGCTGCAGTTAATTTTACAATCAACAAATATAGCACTTAATATCGTAATAAATGGGATAATTTCTCATTAGGTGTCTTCTAGAAGCAGCATGTCATTTGCAAGTAGAAGGCGGAATTAGATTACCATATGGAACAAGTGGTAAGCTAACTCAGATGTACAAAAAAAAGGGATCGGCTTCGTCGCTTGAAACGTCTTTACCCCCAATATCTTAGCTATGTTTGAGATTAATATATTGTCAGAAACATAGCAAAATCCAGAGAAATGTTTAGCTGATTCCAGATTTTCCCCCTAATCCTATGTATTGGTATAAATTTAGTAAGATGAAAACTATGTACGGATTTGATGTCCCATACAATACAGGAAGAGTCAAGAGTGTGTGTGTGGGCCACAAGAGGAGGTATTGGATGAGGTCTATTTTACGATTGGTGGAGGCACCAGGGGCCGTCTTTACCTAATCTACCTATGTGGAGCATATCTGTGCACCACTCACAGGCCACAACGTTTTCTTTAGCTCATGACCCATCTCCCTCAGCACACTTGTTTTGTCCAGGGCCCGTCCCTATCTTGTGCACGCTTTGCTTTTCCACCGTTGGAAGGCCACGAAAAGTGGCCAAGAACTCGCTTCAAATGAGCCGCCCGCCTGCGGGCATCGACTTTGTTGATGTCCCTGTGGTGTGAATGAATGTGATAAAGATGTGAGTTTTATCATTTCGTTGCCGTTGAAAAACGAAAAGCAAAAAACAAATATATTTATTTGAGGCCATTGGAAGTGTCATATATTAATTTCCCATTTTAAGATGAAGTCAAATTTTACAAAACTAGCTTTAGTTAATCTCAACCGATTTTGATGTTGTTCGGCTAGGCCTCAATGTCGACACAATGATCATGACGGCATAGCGGAGTGGCGGACGAAGTGGTGACGCAACAAATGCAACAAATGACAATGAGGTAATTGTATTAGGAGGCACATCTAACACAAAGCATAAGTGTACACTTTGATAGCCTGAAGGTGGTGTGGTGGAATGGTGGACGAAGACGAAGAGAACAACGGCGTCGAGAGGCTATATGCCACACGGTATCTTGTGCATATTCATTATATTATCAAAATTTCTAGTTATGTTCCTTCCCCGTTCTGTCTGTTCTCCGCGATATTTGTTTTTTCCGAAGGCTTCTAAATGTTTATCCCACACTTTTTCTGGTTGAATGTAAAATTACATGTACATATTCGTTTGAAAAATACAGTCATTATAATGTAACTACACTTCACCAAATAATAACTATAACATAAATTAAACGGTGAAAGTAACATTTCGAAGTGTATGTAAATGCCCGAGAAAATTATGATTACTCATCTTAGGGCTGGATCCTAACATTTTGTTCGTTTGCTGTTTATCTAGTTTTCATTTTTGCAAAAGGACGGGGACCCTGGTTTCTACATCGTGATTCGTATGAAAGATTGTAGGATGCATGAATCATGGTGGATGCATGCACGCCTTCCTCCAAAAATCGTACGTAGTACGTATCAGAAACCAAATGATGAGCGATGATGAGTCATGAGCAGTGCCAAAGACGGACGCAAGGATACCGGCCATTGTCTTGATATGTTCGATGCAGTGGATACACGCAAGGTGACAAGCTAGGCGCGTCGAAAGGTTGCATTGCATCTACCGATTGATCCTTGGGACATTCCCAAACTCCAGATGCACACAATCTGTCCTCATGTGCCACCACCACACATCACATATTCACATGCCCACAGCTCATCATATCAAAGCAAAAAATTGCTACCTACCATGTTGTGTAGGATCTAGCGTCCATATATTTCGCCTTTCCCTAGTTGCGACTAGAAGTACTATTTCGCTTCCCATGTCACTGTTTGTTGCAACTGCCGGAAGGGGATATGTTCAAAATAGTAGAGCGGCGATATGGTTGCTGCTATTCCTATTTGAGATTTTTTTTGTGAATTATTCCTATTTGAGATTCCTTGTAGTATGCCAACACGTGTAAGCATTATCTTTTTTTTCTTGCATGTGGAATAATGCCTTGTTTGAACACAATGATATCTTGTTCTCCTTTCGTTTCATTATTGTTGTCGTGGTTTTACAATAATTTTGAACTAAAACCTTTTCGTGGTTTTATTCCATGCCAAGAATTATGGAACGAATTTTAGTGTACTATTTAGGTTAGTGACGGTTCTGGCTACTGGTTTGATTTTATTAGCCTCCCGTCCCCCGTGTCGCCTCCGCATGGCGGCTAGGGGAAACCCTAGATCCTCCGTCCTCCTTCGTTGCCGCCACATGGCATTGCCGAGCAAAGCCCTGGCAGCGCAGACTGTGGTGAGGATTCTTTGTTCCCTTGCACGGCAGGTCGGACGTGGTGGCGCGCTTCTGTGCCAGGGCAAGGAACTGCGTCAGGGGCCATGACGGCGACGCTCGGGTTCGACCTGTGGAGACGACGTGACAGCCGGTGAGGTGGTGGTGCGCATCTGGGTTGACGCGTCTCTGTTGGCTGGATTCTTCGGGCAGCAAGGGCCATGGGCGGCATGGGCTGCTAGCGATCGTCTCTGCCCTCCTGGAGATGATGGTGGAGCGGAATAATGGTGGTTTGATCTTGTTGTTCTTTGAGCACCATGGCATCGATCGGCTTCATGTTGGCCTTTTGAAGGAAAAGAATATTTTTTGTTCCCCATGTAAAAAGACAATTTTTTTGATGCTCCAACGTGACTACGCGGACATTCTTTTGTCTTTTTACACAAGCAACATAAAAAGTTCTTTTCTCCAAAGAAAACTTCCGTGCCGACATTAAGTGTCTGGATGTCTACGCATTTTTTCAGAATTTTTTCGTTTCAAAAATTGTCTTTGGGAATTTTTTATAATAAGTTCGTATGCACCCATGAGCTAAAACACTTATCCCACGGTACTAGTCATTGGAAGTAGCATATCTTAAGGTGTGCTTCGGTGTCCCCCTTCTATCTAAACTGATGGAACTGGAAACACAAGAACAGTCAGGATTAGCGGATACCTCTTCAGTATTACAAACCAAAGCAAAAGCCGAACATCTTTAGATCACCACATAACACGTGCTCAACCTAAAAGTCTAAAACTAGGTACTCATGCATATTTATGAATTCAAGCTACCTGGCGACCCCATTCTTGTGGTGGCAAAGCTGTAGGATCTCAACTATACCCCAAAGTAATTAAAGGCATAGCAGTGGACTAATAAGAGTGGCCACTAGATTAGTGTCCACTACTATATATGTGTGTGGCATGTGCCAGTTCGCTGTTCGCATGTCTCCCTGCCTTTTTTGTGTTGCATGGGAAAGCTAAGATCTTGCTTTTTCAAAACATTGAGCTACCATGTGAGTCAAGATGCATACTAGACCTAAAATGTTAGTGCAATTACCATCATAGAGAACCATGCGAAAAGAAATCCTAACAAAACCCTAAAAGCCGCAAAATTCCTACAGAAGGAATTGAGAGCCGATCATCAACCGGAAAGCAAAATCCAAGGCACCATAAAAAAATGATATTAAGTGGTGGCTACAGCACTGCCCAAAAGGTCCGCCTTTCGTTGCTAATTTTACTTATTAAGATGAAGAAGGAGCTTAACCATTGCCTCCCGGTTCCTTCATCGAATTGATGCACAGAATGTACTTCCAATTCTAATGGGGTTTGACACTTCATTTCAACTCGTTGTCTCATTTGCACTAGGGAGTCTAGGGTCTCATGCTAGTTAAATTAGTGAGAGAATTGAGACTTTTATTCCCCGGCTATTACTAGATGCTCCTCCAAATGTATACGTATTAAAAAGTGTCATTTATTGGGTAGTGACATTCCAAGCTTTTGCGTTGTTGTCCCAACCGACTCATCACTTGGAAGAAAAGGCGATACTCCATAAAAAAAGAGTGCTGCTTTGTTATTTATTTGTTTCTTTGAATATGATGGCAACAATCCGTCTTGATCGTGGGAATCTTGTCAGAGATTGGCACATTTCCATTGGGAAAGACGGCTTGTGGGACAAGAAGCAATTGGATATCTGCATCAGCTCGATGTCCTTCGTGTCTATCTCCTAAGTACTGATGTTAACCTTAGCCACCTAGGACCCTTCTTCTCGCTTAATGGCTTCTCGCTTAAACGCTTACAACTACAAACTCAAACAATTTATAGGTTACAAAAAATCAGAACCCCTACAAATACAAACTCAAGTATTTATTCGTCAAAAATCAGAACACGTCCGTGCAATTCAAACAAATTTCTTTTTGACAAGATGCAAATAAAAATCTTCTTTGCTCTTAGAGCATCTCCACTCGCCTATCCAGGACGCCGATCCGGACGACAAAATTCAGTCCGGACGCCGAAAATTGGTCCAGTCGCATACTCAGGGACCTGTTTTCGTCCGGATTTCGGCGTGTTTTGGTCCGGCCTACCCAGGCCGAACCCAGGTTCCCGGGTACGCCCTGGGGACGTCGGACGCCGCAAAAAGGGCGTGGGCCAGCTCTGTCGGCGAGACAGTCTCATTCCCACCCACTCCACTCGCCCAGACTGCCGCGAAGAGCTCTGTCGCCATGACTTCGCCGACAGAGCTCCCCCGCGTCGAGACATGCCCACGCCTCTAGCTAGGCTCGCCGTAGTTGCCGCCCACCTCCACGCCTTCTCCGCCGCCGCTTTCGACGACCTAGCCTCGCCGTAGCTCTGCTTCGCTCCGTGCTCCCACCACCACGCCCGCAGAGTGTTCGACATTTGGCCGGATTCGGCCATGGACTCCGACGGCGACGAGATACTATCCACTGACTCTGACGAGGACGAGATACTCGCCATGGATTCCGACGAGGAGGAGTTGCTCGCCGTACTCCTTGAGGAGGAGAGCGCCGAGGTCGCCAAAGGTGAAGAGCACTTGTAGATCCTTGCATCGCTCGCCCAGCTGTACATACAGATGGTGAAGCCGAAGCGCGGCGGTTCGGCGCCAGGTCGCATGAAGTGCAAGGCGAGACAGAGGATAGAGGGATATTGCATGTTGTACGCCGACTACTTCGCCGACCAGCTGTAGGGTTTCGTAGCATGGAAAACAAAAAATTTCTACCGCATACAAACAAACAAGCCAAGATCTATCTACTATATTGTAGCAACGAGTCGATGGAATAACTCACCCTCGAAGATTCCAAAGTGTTTAACGAGAGCGGATTCTCGTGGGTGATGTAGTCGTACTCTTTCCGATCTCAAGATCGCGTAGACGATCCTTCCGGCGCTGCGTTCCGGCAGCGCTTCCGCAGTCGGTCACACGTTCGGTACTCGACGAAGACCTTCCTCTCCCTTGTTCCAGCAGGCAGCGGAGGTTGTAGCACTCTCCTCGCGATTCCGGCAGCACAACGGCGTGGTACCGGAAATAGAGGGGAGATCTCGCAGGGCTTCGCCTTAAGCCGGAGCGAGTATGGTGGACTATGAGAGAGAGCCTCGGCGATCTAGGGTTTAGACGCACCAAGGAGGAGCAAGGCTTACGGCTAGGGTTTGCCTAGGCGGCGGCGGCAGCAGGAGGTGGCGGCGCCGGCGGCTAGGAGCTAGGGTTTTGGGTGGAGGTGTTGTGTGCTTGGAGGGGCAGCCCTGCCCCTCCTTATATAGGTGGAGGGGGCGCGCCAGGGGAGGGGAATCCCTCCCCAACTCGGTCTCCAAGTGGGCCGGCGGTGGAGGGAGGGAACTCCTCCCCAAGTAGGTTTCCTACTTCCCCTCCACCTCACAAAATAGCCGTTTGACTTTTCAAATTGGCGTTTGACTTTTCAAACTAGGATTTGATTAAACCCTTTATTTTTTTCAGCGATGACACCTAGTACATGATGCAATCACTCCAACTTGTTATGACACATTCATGTACCCTTCCCCTCCGGAGTGCTAGACATTCCGGAACCTTCTAGAACATTCCCGATGAAAACACCGGAACCATTCTCCAACCCCGAAACAGGACTTTCCTTATATGAATCTTATTCTCCAGACCATTCCAGATCTCCTCGTGAGATCCCGGATCCCATCCGAGACTCTGAACAACATTCGGTCTCTTACTCATCATTCCATAACTACTCAAACAACGTCGAATCCTTAAGTGTGTCTCCCTACGGTTCGTGAATTATGCGGACATGATCGAGACACTTCTCCGAACAATAACCAATAGAGGAATCTGGAAATTCATATGGCTCCCACATATTTCTACGATTACTTTGCGATCGAATGAACCACTTACATACGATACCAATTTCCCTTTGTCTCACGATAGTTTACTTATCCGAGGTTATGATCGTCGGTATCTCTTTATACCTTGTTCAACCTCGTTACTGATAAGTACTCTTTTCTCGTTCCCGTGATATGTGATCCCTTGTGAGCCAGTCACATGCTTGCAAGCTAATTGGATGACATTTCACCGAGAGGGCCCAGAGTATATCTATCCGTCATATGGATGGACAAATCCCACTCTTGATCCATATGTCTCAACCAATACTTTCCGAACACTCAATGCCACCTTTATAGCCACCCAGTTATGGTGTGGTGTTTGATGTCATCAAAGCATCCTTCCGGTGAAGGTGATATGCATGATATCATGGTCGAAGGAATTAGGTTACTATGTATCAGAAAGCATATAGCAATTGAACTATTAGAATGACTTGATCTTTATGCTATGCTTATCTATAGGAGTATGTCCACCATATCATTCTCCTAACGATATGATCTTGTTGTTGATAACATCTCAATGTTCATGATAGTGAAACCACAATCATTTATTAACCAACAAGCTAGTATTATAAATAGACTTTACTAGGGACTCTATTTTAGTTTACAAATCACACAAGTATTAATGTTTCCTTGTTAATACTATTATAGCATGAATGTAAACATTTATCATCAACACAAAGATATAATAATAACTACATTTATTATTGCCTCTAGGGCATATCTCCAACACCAGCCACTCCATGGAGAGGACGTGTTTCGCCGCCGTTTCAGGATGAGCCAGAAGCTCTTCCTCAAGATCGTGCATGCCATCCGAGAGTTTGACCCATATTTCCTTTGCAAGAAGGACTGCACCGGCTTGGTTGGGTTTTCCTCGCTTCAGAAATGCACCGTGGCGATGAGGTTGCTTGCATATGGAGCGCCGACTGACAGTGCCGATGACTATCTCCGCATCGCCGAGTCCACCGCCCTTGATTGCTTGTACAGGTTCTGCAGGGCAGTGATTGCAGTGTTCGGGGAAGAGTACTTGAGATCACCCACTTCTGAAGACACTGCTCGGATCCTTGCAGTCAATGAAAATAGAGAATTTCCTGGTATGCTTGGAAGCATAGATTGCATGCATTAGGAGTGGAAGAACTGTCCATTTGAATGGCAAGGAATGTACAAATGCCATAAATGAGGATGCACTGTGATACTTGAGTCAGTTGCTACACATGATCTTTGGATCTGGCACTCCTTCTTTAGCATGGCAGGATCGAACAACGACATCAACGTCCTCAACTCCTCAACTGTCTTTTCCAAGCTTGTTGAGGGTCATGCTCCCCCTGTGGAATTTGAGATCAACGGGCATCACTACAACAAGGGATACTATCTAGCAGATGGCATCTATCCAAAATGGCCAACATTTGTGAAGACTATCTCAAGCCCAATGCTCCTCAAGCATTCTCACTTTGCCAATGAACATGAAGCTTGCAGAAAGGACGTGGAGCGGGCATTTGGTGTGCTCCAGCAGAGGTTTGCAGTTGTCCGGTTCCCTGCTATGACCTAGTCAAAAGATCAGATGTGGGAAGTGATAAACTGTTGTGTGACTCCCACACATTCATCGATGATCATATCGGATGAACCACGATGCCAGGATTCAATCAATCCCATATATATATTCCCTTCGTCGCGCGATATTTTACTTGTCCGACATTTGATCGTCGGTACCGTCATACCTAGTTCAATATCGTTCACAGCAAGTACTTTACTTGTTCCGTAATCCGATATCACTTTGTGATTAACTCCTTAACCACATGCTTGCAAGCGGTGTTGATATCAATTACCGAGTGGGCCCGAAGTATATCTCTCTGACTTGGGAGGGACAAATCCCATCTGATACATATAACCCAACAGGTACTTTCCGATCACCTGAGAGACACCTTTATGATCACCCTCTCATAGGATGACGTTTGATGACCTCAAAGATTTCTTCCGATACCAGGGAGTTGTATTATCTCATGGTCTAAGGAATACAATATTTGACATAAGAAAAGCTTCGCAAAGATGAACACGATGACATGATCTAATTGCTCCACTTAGTTTGGGTATGTCCATCATATTATTTTCCCAATGATATGATCTCATTATTAATCGACAACTCATGTCTATGGTTAGGAAACCTTAACCATCATTAATCAATGAGCTAGTCCATAGAGGCGTACTAGGGACACGGTGTTGTTCACAAACCACACAAGTATTAAAGTTTCCGCTTAATACAATTCTAGCATGGAATATAAACTTTATCATGAACAAGAATTATAATAATAACATCTTTATTATTGCCTCTAGGGAATAATTCCAACAGGGACCCTTTCCAAAGATTACTTCTATGTCCTTGACCATACCAAATACATCATCACCAGCAGGGAGTCCAGGCTTCTTCCGGTGATCCGCCTCACCTTTGAAATGCTTGTCTTTCTTTCTTACGGGATGATTGGTCGGAAGAAATCGTCGATTTCACCAGGTACACAACCTTCTTGGATTTATGAAAATATGTACCTTCAGTCTTATCTAAACAGTGTGTGCATGCCTTATATCCCTTGTTTGTCTGTCCTGAAAGGTTACTAAGAGCAGGCCGATCATTGATGGTTACGAAAAGAAACCCTCGTAGATCAAATGGCTCCTGTGGGTTCTCATCCCACACACGTACACCTGGTTTGCCCCACAGCTGTAAGAGTTCTTCAACTAATGGCCTAAGGTACACATCAATGTCGTTTCCCGGTTGCTTCGGGCCTTGGATGAGCACTGATATCATAATGAACTTACGCTTCATGCATAACCAAGGAGGCAGGTTGTAGATACATAGAGTCACGGGCCAGGTGTTGTGACTGCAGCTATGCTCCCCAAAAGGATTCATGCCATCCGTACTTAGACCAAACCATAAGTTCCTTGCGTCACCTGCAAAGTCTGGGAAGTCTCTCTCGATTTTTCTCCACTGTGACCCATCAGCAGGGTGACTCAACTTCCCGTCTTTCTTATGGTCTTCTCTGTGCCATCGCAACAACCTGACATGCTCTTTGTTTTTGAACATGCGTTTAAACCTTGGTATTATAGGAGCATACCACATAACCTTAACAGGAACCCTCTTCCGGAGGGGCTCTCCCTCAACATCACCAGGGTCATCTCGTCTGATCTTATACCGCAATGCATTGCATACCGGGCATTTATCTAAATTCTCATACTCCTTACCGCGATAGAGGATGCAGTCATTAATGCATGCATGTATCTTTTGCACATCTAATCCTAGAGGACAAAGAGTCTTCTTTGCTTCGTAGGTACTCTCGAGAAGTTTGTTATGTTTTGGAAACTTCGACTTTATTATTTTCAGCATCTTTTCAAATGAGGAGTCAGTTAGACCACACTCTGCCTTCCATCGCAACAATTCCAGTGTGGTACCGAGCTTTGTGCTGCCATCTTCACAATTTGGGTACAACAATTTCTTGTGATCTTCTAACATGCCCTCTAACTTCAACTTCTCATTTTCTGTTTCACAGTCTCGCTTTGCATTAGAAATGACCCTACCAAGTTCATCAGCCGGCTCATCTAATGCCCGTTCTTCACCTCCTTCCTCTCCATTGTCTTCCATTGCAGTATCAATGTATCCAGGAAACATATGATGATAGTTGTTATCATCATATTCTTCTTCACCATCTTCCATCATAACCCCTCTTTTCCCGTGCTTGGTCCAGCAATTATAGTTGGGCATGAAACCTTTCATAATCAGGTGGCCACGAATGATTTTCGAGGAAGAGTACTCCTTGTTGTTCTGACATTGAACACATGGACAACGTATAAAACCATTCTCTTTGTTTGTCGTAGCCACATCGATAAATTTATCCACGCCTTTCATATACCCGGGTACACGCCGGTCATCGTACATCCATTCCCGACCGTTCATCTGCATCATATAAGTAAGTTTATCAAAAATAGGACATCATAAATAGTGAAATGACCAATTCACATCGACACATGCATTGTATAAATGACAGAGAAAAGATAAGATTGCTAACCTCGATCGAGGGAAATAAAGAGGAGAAAGCACAAGTGCGTCTCGGACACCTTCTATATTTTTGTTCTATGAGAAATTGAACGGGATCATTCACTCAAAAATTTCATCAAACACCTTGAATGCATGCATAGGGGAAAAAACTAGCACACCCCTCACACCTTCCACCAAGAAAAAACAGAGTGGAGGCAGAGGGCTGAGGCGTTGCATTTATAGAGGGCGGGAGCATACATCCTGGTTTGTAACACAAACCGGGACTAAAGGTGCGTGCCACGCCACGTGGCTGACGCCCAACCTTTACAAACCGAGACGTATGCTCTCCTACCAACCGGGACACATGCCTCCCGGCCCCGTGCCCGCTCGAACCGGGACGCGTGCCAGCATTAGTCCCGGTTCGTGGCAGAACCGGGACTAATGCTGTTTGGAGGCACGAACGGATAGCCTTTTTTCTACTAGTGCTATGATAAAATGGGCTTAAACTTGGCCTCTCATGTTTCTATTACCTAAACTAATGGAAATAAAGATAAAAGTTTATTGTTCAACCGTCGTTGGAGGTCGGTCAAAGGGGTTGATCTGCGGGACCCACGGTCTAGAGTTTCACTAGAAATGTTCGATCGGAGCGCCAGAAATTCTCCAAATCTTTAATATGTCCCTAGAATATGTAGTGCGGTGGGATATGGAGATAGCCAGAACCTAGCCCCAGGTGCGAACATGTTCATATACATGTGATAACACTTAGAAAGGTTCTGCATGTGTAGCTAGAAATTTTCACGTCGGGTAAACCGAAGGAAATATTTTAAAATCATGGGTTCAATCTTGGTCTCCCATATTAATATGACCTAAACTAACAAAAATAAATCTAAAAATCTATAGTTCAACCGTCGTTGGAGGCCAGTCAAAGGGATAAATCTACAGAGCCTACGGTTTAGGATTTCGCTGATAATAGCGGATTAGAGAACCCGATATATATATAAGTGTGATAGGGTATTAAGATAGCGAGAAAAGTATGTTAGTCAATCGCCTCTCGTATGAGAAGAAACATTATTAACAGAATTGTATACCCAAAAATGTTGACGTCGTGACACAATCATCCCCTTTCATAATTCTGAGATTCCTGGTAAACTTTTCTGCCTACAAGTTTGCACATAGGCCCTTCTATCTTTTTGTAAATTAACGTGCTTCCATCTTTACATGTTTCCATGAAGAAATTTGCTTCGTAGATGTAGGTGAAACTTGCTACTCCTAGAAGGTTTATATTGTCTCCATTAAGGAATCCAACTGCATAAGTAGTTTCGTATATGGTTCACTTTCTATGAAACCTTTTGTGATTTGCTTTTGTAGAACTTGAATTGAAATACGTGTGAAACCTCACTGAAACATATATGAAACCAGTCAAAGGTAGATTGGGAGTTGATTTCTATAAAATAGAAGGGCTAATTTGCATGTATGTCAGCAATCAATAGAGGAGTGTACGTTGATTTTCATAGAACAGAAAGGTAGTACAAGGTTATTTCCATAAAACAAAAAGTTGAATATCGTGCTAGATGATGCCAAACATGTCAACATGCATGTACTCACTCGATTCGAAATAATGGACTCAAATTTTTCTAGATTCGGATGTATCTACTCATGTTTGTCTAGATTCGAATTTATCTATTCATGTTTGAATGTTAGATATATCTGAATCTAGAAAAATCCGAGGCAATTAATTTAGATTGAAGGGAGTAGAAATTTTGCGAGCCAAGTTTTACTTCATAGAGATAAGAACCTTGGCATACGACCATATTTATTAAAAATTTGTCATCACAACCTTTAGCTACTCTTATTAAGCTAAGAGCATCTCTAATAGGTGCACAGTTTTAGTGTTGGGATGCCCTAAAAATCGTTATTTGGGGCATGAAAGGCCAAAAACAGCCCTCCAGCAGCTGCCCCAAAAGGTGCCCTAAAATAGGAGTACCCAAATTTTGGCCCTCTCTGCTCCAATTATGAGGCAGAGAGGACCGCGACTGCTGCCCTATTCATCGAAACGCTCATGCAGAAGTCCCAACTACCGATCTGAATCTCATGCCGCCCTCACGCCGCCTCACCTCCTCCACCAAATCCATGCCGCCGGCAACCTCCATGCCATGGTAGGCGACAAGGATGCCCTCCCCTTCTTTCCAACCTTACCCCCCCCCCCACGCGCCCAATTCCGTCCCTTCCCGAGCCCCGGCTGTCGCCTCCTCCTCCAAAAATCCTAAGGCACCGCCCATCCCCGTCCATCGCCCTGAATTCATGGCCCCTCGTCCCATCTCCGGCGCCAGGAATCCCCTCGAGGCCACCACTGTCGCACCCAAGCCATGCAAGAAGGCGGTCACGTCCGGTGGAAAGAGGGCTTCGACGACGGTGATCAGAGAGAAGGGCACCTCTGTAGGGGTTCGTAGCATGGAAAACAAAAAAATTCTATCGCATACAAACAAACAAGCCAAGATCTATCTACTAGATTGTAGCAACGAGTCGATAGAATAACTCACCCTCGAAGATTCCAAAGTGTTTAACGAGAGCGGATTCTCGTGGGTGATGTAGTCGTACTCTTCCTGATCTCAAGATCGTGTAGACGATCCTTCCGGCGCTGCGTTTCGGCAGCGCTTCCGCAGTCGGTCACACGTTCGATACTCGACGAAGACCTTCCTCTCCCTTGTTCCAGCAGGCAGCAAAGGTTGTAGCACTCTCCTCGCGATTCCGGCAGCACAACGGCGTGGTAACGGAAGTAGAGGGGAGATCTCGCAGGGCTTCGCCTTAAGCCGGAGCGAGTATGGTGGACTATGAGAGAGAGCCTCGGCGATCTAGGGTTTAGATGCACCAAGGAGGAGCAAGGCCGACGGCTAGGGTTTGCCTAGGCGGTGGCGGCTTGCCCTAGGCGGCGGCAGCAGGAGGTGGCGGCGCCGGCGGCTAGGAGCTAGGGTTTTGGGTGGAGGTGTTGTGTGCTTGGAGTGGCAGCCCTGCCCCTCTTTATATAGGTGGATGGGGCACGCCAGGGGAGGGGAGTCCCTCCCTAACTCGGTCTCCAAGTGGGCCGACGGTGGAGGGAGGGAACTCCTCCCCAAGTAGGTTTCCTACTTCCCCTCCACCTCACAAAATAGCCGTTTGACTTTTCAAATTGGCGTTTGACTTTTCAAACTAGGATTTGATTAAACCCTTTATTTTGTTCAGCGATGACACCTAGTACATGATGCAATCACTCCAACTTGTTATGACACATTCATGTACCCTTCCCCTCCGGAGTGCCGGACATTCCGGAACCTTCTAGAACATTCCCAATGAAAACACCGGAACCATTCTCCAACCCCGAAACAGGACTTTCCTTATATGAATCTTATTCTCCGGACCATTCCGGATCTCCTCGTGATATCCCGGATCCCATCCGAGACTCCGAACAACATTCGGTCTCTTACTCATCATTCCATAACTACTCAAACAACGTCGAATCCTTAAGTGTGTCTCCCTACGGTTCGTGAATTATGCGGACATGATCGAGACACTTCTCCGAACAATAACCAATAGAGGAATCTGGAAATTCATATGGCTCCCACATATTTCTACGATTACTTTGCGATCGAATGAACCACTTACATACGATACCAATTTCCCTTTGTCTCACGATAGTTTCCTTATCCGAGGTTATGATCGTCGGTATCTCTGCATACCTAGTTCAACCTCGTTACTGATAAGTACTCTTTTCTCGTTCCCATGATATGTGATCCCTTGTGAGCCAGTCACATGCTTGCAAGCTAATTGGATGAAATTTCACCGAGAGGGCCCATATTATATCTATCCGTCATATGGATGGACAAATCCCACTCTTGATCCATGTGTCTCAACTAATACTTTCCAAACACTCAATGCCACCTTTATAGCCACCCAGTTACGGTGTGGTGTTTGATGTCATCAAAGCATCCTTCTGGTGAAGGTGATATGCATGATCTCATGGTCGAAGGAATTAGGTTACTATGTATCAGAAAGCATATAGCAATTGAACTATTAAAATGACTTGATCTTTATGCTACGCTTATCTATAGGAGTATGTCCACCATATCATTCTCCTAACGATATGATCTTGTTGTTAATAACATCTCAATGTTCATGATAGGGAAACCACAATCATTTATTAACCAACAATCTAGTATTATAAAGAGGCTTTACTAGGGACTCTATTTTAGTTTGCAAATCACACAAGTATTAATGTTTCCTTGTTAATACTATTATAGCATGAATGTAAACATTTATCATAAACACAAAGATATAATAATAACTACATTTATTATTGCCTCTAGGGCATATCTCCAACAGTCTCCCACTTGCACTAGAGTCATCTAATCTAGATTACATGGTAATATACCGAACACCCATGGCAGTTTGGTGTTGGTCATGTTTTGCCCTCGGGAGAGGTTTAGTCAACGGATCCGCCACATTCAGATCTGTGTGTACTTTGAAAATCTTTATGTCCCCATCTTGGACATGTTCTCGAATAGCGTGAAAACGTAGCTTGATGTGCTTCAGCTTCTTGTGTGACCTTGGTTCTTGCGCATTGGCTATGGCGCCCATGTTATCATAGTAGATAGACATTGGGTCCAGCGCACTAGGAACCACACCCAGCTTTGTAATGAACTCTTTCATCCATATCGCTTCTTGTGAAGCCTCCGAAGCAGCCATGTATTCTGATTCAGTTGAAGATCTCGCCACAACGCTTTGCTTTGCACTCCTCCAGCTAACTGCCGCACCATTCAAAGTAAATACGTATCCAGATTGTGATTTAGAATCATCCGGATCTGTGTTGCAACTAGCATCGGTGTAACCATTAACAACGAGCTGTTCATCACCTCCATAAGAAAGAACCATATCCTTAGTTCTTCTCAAATACTTAAGGATGTTTTTGACCGCTGTCCAATGATCCACTCCTGGATCACTTTGATATCTGCTAGTTAAACTAACAGCATATGCAATGTCGGGCCTGGCACATAGCATGGCATACATTAGAGATCCTATGGCTGAGGCATAGAGAGTTTTACTCATCCTTTCTCTATCTTCTGTCGTTGTCGGACTTTGAGTTTTACTCAAGGTCGTATTGGGCAACATGGGCAAGAACCCTTTCTTGCTATCTTCCATTCCAAACCTCTTTAGAACTTTGTCCAAATATGTACTTTGTGACAATGATATTAGGCGTCTCGATCTATCTCTATAAATCTTTATGCCTAATATGTAAGCTGCTTCGCCAAGATCTTTCATTGAAAAACTATTATTCAAATATTCCTTGACACTATTAAGAAGGTCTACATCATTCCCAATCAACAATATGTCATCTACATATAGTATTAAGAATGCTACAGAGCTCCCACTCACTTTCTTGTAAATACAAGCTTCTCCGTAAGTTTGTATAAAACCAAAACTTTTGATTACCTTATCAAAACGTTGATTCCAACTTCGGGATGCTTGCTTCAATCCATAGATGGACCGTTGAAGTTTGCATACCTTGTTAGCATCTTTAGGATCGACAAAACCTTTGGGTTGCATCATATACAACTCTTCATCAATGTCTCCATTGAGGAACGCTGTTTTGACATCCATCTGCCATATCTCATAATCATAATATGCAGCGATTGCTAACATAATCCTCACAGACTTTAGCTTCGCTACCGGTGAGAAAGTCTCATCATAGTCAACTCCTTGAATTTGTCGAAACCCTTTTGCGACAAGTCGAGCTTTATAGACAGTAACATTACCATCAGCATCTGTTTTCTTCTTAAAAATCCATTGTTCTCGACAGCCTTCCGGCCATCCGGTAAGTCCACCAAAGTCCATACTTGGTTTTCGTACATGGATCCAATCTCGGATTTCATGGCTTCTTGCCATTTATTGGAATCTGGGCTCATCATCGCTTCCTCATATGTCGCAGGGTCATCGGTGTTGTCCACCAACATGACACTCATAACGGGATCATACCAATCAGGAGTGGTACGAGTTCTCGTTGACCTGCGAGGCTCTGTAGCAACTACAACCAAAGTTTCATGATCATCATCATTAGCTTCCTCTCTTATTGGTGCAGGCACCACAGGAACTTCTTCCGGTGCTGCACTACTCGCAAGTTCGAGAGAAGTTTCGACAACCTCGTCGAGTTCTACTTTCCTTCTAGTCACTTCTTTCGAGAGAAATTCCTTCTCTAGAAAGGATCCATTCTTGGCAACGAATATTTTGCCTTCGGATCTATGATAGAAGGTATACCCAATAGTTTCCTTCGGGTATCCTATGAAGACGCATTTTTCCGCTTTGGGTGTCCGACTGTAACTTCTTTACATAGGCTTCGCAACCCTAAACTTTAAGGAACGACAATTTAGGTTTCTTCCCAAACCATAATTCATACGGTGTCGTTTCAACGGATTTAGATGGTGCCATATTTAAAGTGAATGCGGCTGTTTCTAATGCATAACCCCAAAATGATAGCGGTAAATCTGTAAGTGACATCATAGAACGAACCATATCTAAGAGAGTTCGATTACGACGTTCGGACACACCATTACGCTGTGGTGTTCCCGGCGGTGTCAATTGTGAAAGTATTCCGCATTTCTTCAAATGCTCGCCAAACTCGTAACTTAGATATTCACCCCCACGATCGGAACGTAGAAATGTAATCTTCTTGTTACGTTGATTCTCTACCTCACTTTGAAATTCCTTAAACTTCTCGAAAGTTTCGGACTTATGTTTCATGAAATGGATATACCCATATCTACTCAAGTCATCCGTGAAGGTAAGAACATAACGATAACCACCGCGCGATGCTACACTCATTGGACCACACACATCGGTATGTATGATTTCCAATAAGTCCGTAGCTCGCTCCATCATACCAGAAAATGGAGTCTTAGTCATTTTACCCATCAGACATGCTTCGCATCTATCAAGTGATTCGAAATCAAGTGATTCAAGAAGTCCATCGGAATGGAGTTAATTCATACGCTTCACTCCAATGTGACCAAGACGACAGTGCCACATATAGGTCGAGTTATCGCTTGATTTCAAACGTTTAGCCTCAATGTTATTAATATGTGTATTTCCACTATCGATATTCAATAAGAATAGACCATCTACCAAAGGTGCATGTGCATGAAACATATTACTCATATAAATCGAACAACCATTATTCTCGGACTTAAACAAGTAACCGTCTCGCAATAAACAAGATCTCGTTATAATGTTCATGCTTAACGCAGGCACCAAATAACAATTATTTAAGTATAAAACTAATCCCGATGGTAGATGAAGAGGTAGCGTGCCGACCGCGATCACATCAACCTTTGATCCGTTTCCCACGTGCATCGTCACCTCGTTCTTCGCTAGCTTCCGTTTATTCTGCAGCACCTGTTTCGAGTTACAAATATGAGCAACTGAACCAGTATCAAATACCCAGGCACTACTACGATTACTAGTGATATACACATCAATAACATGTATATCAGATATACCTTTCTTCTTGATGTTGCTGTTCTTCAAATCCGCCAAGTACTTTGGGCAATTCCGCTTCCAGTGACCTTCTCCCTTGCAGTAAAAGCACTCAGTATCAGGCTTAGGTCCAGCCTTGGTCTTCTTCGTCGGCGTGGTAACTTTCTTACCACCTGTAACACCCTCAGAATCGGACCTATGCAAGTTTGAGCAAAATTCGCCAAACCCGCATAGAAACGATTCAAAGGTGCCCACCAGGCACTTTCGTGCGGGTGGAAAACGAAGTAATAACATTACACAACAGTCCTCGATGGGACCCACAGAACAGATATATATATAACGCGACTCCATGAGTCAAGAATACAAATATAATATACAAAGATCCAAATCACCTTGAAAACGATATAGCGTCCAGCTACGGACAAGATGCAAATGGGGCTAAGAGCCCTGAAGAATAACCAATGGCGTCCATAACCCTGCCCAGGCCAAGCCAGAAGGGTAACCCTGCTAACGGCGTCGATCTCAAAACCTGCTTAACAAAAGGGGTGCCGACAAAGGGCAAAGCAGAAAAACGAAGAAGGAGCGTCAGTACTGAGGCCAGTACACGGCGAGGCTAGAATTCGGCGGTCCTCGCCTACATAGGTATGGTGGACTGAGCGGCAGCGGCAGCATGCACTAAACCACCTATAGAGACTCTAAACAACTGGCGATTATCAGAGAGGGGTAAGAATGACCTATCCGGATCCAACCTGAAGCTAACACCAAACAAACCCATCCTGGTGTTTCCCCTCGAGACCAAACGAGGAAGTCAACCGAGGAACTCACACAGTTGGCAGTTTTACTTATTCAGTTATCGTTGCAATAATTACTAGTCAGGTATAGATAATCATCCTGATAAAATAAGCAGTGGGCACTTTTAGTTAACCATTCCGTGATAGTTGCAACAATTACTAGTCAGATACAGATAGCATGAGATAAACCCAAAACCCAGCAGTTGTTGGTACTTTTACTCAGCCATTTCGTTGTAGTTGCAATACTTACTAGTCAGATACAATGGTCGCAAGCGACAATTCAAACAAGCAATTGTGGGCAGTATTAATTAGCCATTCCGTTATAGTGAAGCTGATTACTAGTCATTATAAGTCAAATTTATAACAATAAACTTTAGTTATGCTTGTCTATGATCGAGATACTGTGCTCCAAGTCGTCCATATCCGCGGACACGGCTTTCAGAAAGTTTTACCCGGCCGGGGTGCACCAATAGCAACACACACTCGATCAACCTCGGAAAAACCAAATCAAAACCCAACGAGGCTTTCACGACAAAGCAATCACAGGATTCAGAAATATTTCAGGGGGCCACCCCATTAAGCTACCCGCAACGAAGTAAGCTAGCTCCGAGACGGACTCAAGGTCTGGGTATACGGCTGTGAACGACTGGGAACCCCAAACGGGGCTTGTCGACACCGCGGAATCGTGTCCCGATCCTAAACAGTACAGTGTGCAGTACCTCGCACAATCATAAATAAAGCAGTAAAACATGGCATAAGTACAGGATAGTAATAAAGCCCCAAACTAGTTTGTGGCCCCAAGAAATAAGACTGAATCAAGCTCTGGCTAAGGGGGGTCCCATATACCTCCCGGATGTGGATAGCGCGATAAATCAAGGAACATGTATCAAGTACTCGGGGTCTTACGGGACACAAGTGGGCGTTCGGAAACCAAATGTTATCTATCACCCACCGATGCCTCTGCTTATTTCAATTTTAGTTGTTAAACAGAAATTAAAGTGACGATAAGTAAAACTAGAATCATCTCCAACATCAACATGCGGCAATACATCAGCAACTGTGGCATATGACGACACACATCAGCACTTGAGCAAGCAACTACGACGCGCAAGTCCAACTATCTACCAAACAACAGGTAATAGGGTGTGTCCAAGGCAATATAGGGCTGCACGGTATATCACAGGCACGGAAGCTAAAGCATCGCAACACAGATAGCAATAGATCAACAGGAGGGAATAAATACTATAAAAGTAAGATAGGTAGAAAGAGGGAGATGCTCGCCTGAAAACATTGTCGAAGGATTTCATCCGAAGATCGGGGCGAAGCTCACATCAACTCAACGGCCTTATCCGCGAAGAACCAAAACACTAGAAGAAACACCGGATGCAATATTTAATAAAACGGCAGAAGATCGGCATGATGCATGTATGATGGATGACATGGCAAGGTGCGATGCAGTTAGGTCATATTAAGCGGAACCGGGGTCCCGACAATTAATTAGATGGTGCAAGTTGTTTAGATCCCCGCAATTTAAATGTTGTATTAGCATGGCAAAAGATAGTACCGGGTTCGCTACACATGTTTAAATGAGGCCAATATAAGGCTAGATATGCCCGCATATGGGCCCCATGTTTAATTATTAGGTGAATCGGCATAATGCCCCCCAAAACCAATGCTATGCATGCGGGAATGACAATTTAATGTGCAACAAATTGATATGTTATAAAATAGGGTTCGAGGAAAAGGGGTCACACATCAGAGGGGCTCGACGATCTTGGTTAGGGTTCGACAGGTTTCGGGGTCGGGGGTCCAGGGTTCGACGGATCGGTCTCGACGGGGTCGTTCTCGGATATCGGGGTAGTTCTTGTCGCATCCGGATGCGGGACTTGGGGTCATGTTGACGGTCATGGCGTTCAGGGGGGGAGGTTCTCGGTGTCCGGGTGAAGCACTCGGTGTTCTACGGTTCCACGTCGACGGCCTTGGTTTCCTCGATGGAGAACTTGGTGTGTCCGTGTCGGGGTTCTCGGCTTCGGTCGCCGGGCGTCAGTCTTCGGGATCGGGTCCGGGAAGAAGACCTTGGCATCGGATGGTCCTTGTCGGAGTTCTTGTCGCGCCGGGGTCTTGTCGGGCACGCGCCATCGAGTCGGTCTTGGCTTCGGGGTGAAGCACTTAGCGTTCGGGACGGAGTGCTTGTCGTTCCGGGTCTCGGCGACGGAAGGAAGAACATGGAGATCCGTGTAGGCGATCTTGTGGTTTCGCGTCGACGGCCTTGGGGATCCGACTACGAGTGTCAAGATGATCTTGGTTCGACGCCCGGGTTTCTAGAGGCGACACCATCTTCACATATTGACGCAGCAACATCCCGTCCTGGCTCGCTCCAGGGTCAAGGTTGTCGTTCTCCACCTGATCTTCATCACTCCCAGGCTCGAACTCAAGCACGTGTTGGACCAGCGACGAGGGAGGGTGCTGGGAACGCGGTCTCCGGGTCGAGGCAGAGCACTTGGAGGACGTGGGCGCGCGGGGCGTTGAGGTGGCCGGCGGGCACGGCGATGGCGAGGTCCAGCGGGGAGGAGGCCGAGGGGGCTCGAGGCGGAGGTCGGAGCATGCGCGGCAGCGTAGGCGAGGTGGGCGCAGCACGTCGCGGGCCGCGCGGGAGGACGGAGGCGGGGCGCACGGTGCAGGGGCGCGGCGGTGCTCGCGTCCGGCGAGGCGGGTCTGCGGGCGCGCGGCGGCGCGGGGCGGTGGCGAGGCGGCGCGCGGAGGGGGCGCCGGGGTCGGTCGGAGGAGGAGGAGCCACCGGGCTCGCCGGCGGCGGCCGGGGACGCGCGGGGCGGCGGGGGTTGGCGGTTGGCGGCTCTGGGCGGCGGACGGAGGCGGTGATGGCGAGCGGGTGCGGGGAAGCTCCGGTGGCGGGCGCGAGCGTCGGGGCTGCCGCGCGGGGCAGCGGCGACACGGGTCTGAGCGGCGGGCGACGAGGGTGGAAGCAGCGGCGGTTGGGGAACTCGAGCAGGGGCGGCTCGCGGGGCGCAGAGGGTGGGGGTGGTCGGCAGGAGGAAGGGAAGGAGGTGGAGGAGCTGTGCGGGGAGCCAGGGGCGGCACGGCGGTGGGGGAGATAGAGGGCGTCGGCCGCGAGAGAGAAGGAGCCAGGGAGGAAGAGGGTATCGGGGTGGGGAGGACCGCGAGGGAGCGTGCGTGCGTGAGTGGGGGGACAGGTGGCCCAAGGCGGGTCCCGCGTGGTGGGTCGGTGGCCAGGGGAGGCGCGGACTGGGGGAGTTGGGGTACTGGGCAGGCGCGTGGGGTGGTCTGGTTGCGGGAGTGGGGATCCTGGGTGGGTCCCGCGGGCAGGGACCAGGGGCTGGGCTCGGTTAGGAGGGAGGGAGAGAGATAGAGAGGGGTGAGGTGGCAGGTTAGGATTGGGTAGAGGGGGAGAGAGGGTAAGGTGGCGCATGGGGATTGGGCAGGGTGAGGTGGCCAAGGAGGGTGGGTAGCATTTTAGGTGGACTTAGGATTTAGTTGGGCGGGCAGGTTGGACCGTTTTTAAAAATCTGGGGCGGTCGTTCGGGTCGGTCGGCCCGTTCGACTGCTCCGGCCAAAATAAATAAATATTTTATTGATTTTAACGGGCCGTCTGCAAACCGATAGCGGCCAAAACAAAATATTCCGGGGACCCGGTTTTGGCGTTTGAATAAAAGACGGGGCGTTTTAGAAAACAAAACGGCTTTGCGAAAATAGTTTTATGCCGACAATGCATGATAATGACGATGCAATGCACAAATTCAACGCGATTTTCTAGTAGTGGTTTTGCGGGATGCCACAATTCGACACCACTAACAAGGGATCTCGCCCTCGAGATCCGCCTCATGGTACCGGAAGGAAGGTCGGCGATCTGCGTCTTCTCGCTTCGTGTAGATCCTCGCGACACCACTAACAAGAGGTCGTCGTCCCTGTTCGTCAAGAGAACACCCCGGATAAACAACGGACGAAGTTAAAGGTAAGGTCACCTCTAACTTCCATGGAAGGAGTAAAATTGCATCGATCCCCCATTCAATATACAAAGCAAATGATAAGAGTAGTGGTATGGTCGCGACTCCATCCCGCACTCGAAGCATTACTATGTACACGAATAGACAGATTATGCAACCAACTCACAGGATTCAGACTGAAGATCTCGACAAGCGAGGTTCGGAACAACGGAGTGTTGCAGACTCTACATCGGATCTGGCATAGAGGACGTCGTCGCGTCGGAAAACACCGGAAACACAAACAAAGAACAAAGAATGGTACCACCGTAGACGGATTCATCAGGCAGCTTGAACACCGGATGGTAGAACACCGTTAACAAAGGAGGAAGCGAAACCCTAAAGGTACGACGGAAACCCAACCACGAGAATTCCTGGACACGAAGAAAGAGAAGAGAGCGGATTCAAAACACGTAGAGGTAAGAGAGGAATAGCAAAGGGTAAGGAGTAAAATCAGACCTAATCAGAACTATCCAACCGATTTTTGCGAAAATAGTTTTGACACTCTACTTCGGCCGTTAGCTAGGTTATCCTACAGGCTGGACTTGTGGGGTATCGTAACTGCTGAGCTCTGATACCACTCTGTAACACCCTCAGAATCGGACCTATGCAAGTTTGAGCAAAATTCGCCAAACCCGCATAGAAACGATTCAAAGGTGCCCACCAGGCACTTTCGTGCGGGTGGAAAACGAAGTAATAACATTACACAACAGTCCTCGATGGGACCCACAGAACAGATATATATATAACGCGACTCCATGAGTCAAGAATACAAATATAATATACAAAGATCCAAATCACCTTGAAAACGATATAGCGTCCAGCTACGGACAAGATGCAAATGGGGCTAAGAGCCCTGAAGAATAACCAATGGCGTCCATAACCCTGCCCAGGCCAAGCCAGAAGGGTAACCCTGCTAACGGCGTCGATCTCAAAACCTGCTTAACAAAAGGGGTGCCGACAAAGGGCAAAGCAGAAAAACGAAGAAGGAGCGTCAGTACTGAGGCCAGTACACGGCGAGGCTAGAATTCGGCGGTCCTCGCCTACATAGGTATGGTGGACTGAGCGGCAGCGGCAGCATGCACTAAACCACCTATAGAGACTCTAAACAACTGGCGATTATCAGAGAGGGGTAAGAATGACCTATCCGGATCCAACCTGAAGCTAACACCAAACAAACCCATCCTGGTGTTTCCCCTCGAGACCAAACGAGGAAGTCAACCGAGGAACTCACACAGTTGGCAGTTTTACTTATTCAGTTATCGTTGCAATAATTACTAGTCAGGTATAGATAATCATCCTGATAAAATAAGCAGTGGGCACTTTTAGTTAACCATTCCGTGATAGTTGCAACAATTACTAGTCAGATACAGATAGCATGAGATAAACCCAAAACCCAGCAGTTGTTGGTACTTTTACTCAGCCATTTCGTTGTAGTTGCAATACTTACTAGTCAGATACAATGGTCGCAAGCGACAATTCAAACAAGCAATTGTGGGCAGTATTAATTAGCCATTCCGTTATAGTGAAGCTGATTACTAGTCATTATAAGTCAAATTTATAACAATAAACTTTAGTTATGCTTGTCTATGATCGAGATACTGTGCTCCAAGTCGTCCATATCCGCGGACACGGCTTTCAGAAAGTTTTACCCGGCCGGGGTGCACCAATAGCAACACACACTCGATCAACCTCGGAAAAACCAAATCAAAACCCAACGAGGCTTTCACGACAAAGCAATCACAGGATTCAGAAATATTTCAGGGGGCCACCCCATTAAGCTACCCGCAACGAAGTAAGCTAGCTCCGAGACGGACTCAAGGTCTGGGTATACGGCTGTGAACGACTGGGAACCCCAAACGGGGCTTGTCGACACCGCGGAATCGTGTCCCGATCCTAAACAGTACAGTGTGCAGTACCTCGCACAATCGTAAATAAAGCAGTAAAACATGGCATAAGTACAGGATAGTAATAAAGCCCCAAACTAGTTTGTGGCCCCAAGAAATAAGACTGAATCAAGCTCTGGCTAAGGGGGGTCCCATATACCTCCCGGATGTGGATAGCGCGATAAATCAAGGAACAGGTATCAAGTACTCGGGGTCTTACGGGACACAAGTGGGCGTTCGGAAACCAAATGTTATCTATCACCCACCGATGCCTCTGCTTATTTCAATTTTAGTTGTTAAACAGAAATTAAAGTGACGATAAGTAAAACTAGAATCATCTCCAACATCAACATGCGGCAATACATCAGCAACTGTGGCATATGACGACACACATCAGCACTTGAGCAAGCAACTACGACGCGCAAGTCCAACTATCTACCAAACAACAGGTAATAGGGTGTGTCCAAGGCAATATAGGGCTGCACGGTATATCACAGGCACGGAAGCTAAAGCATCGCAACACAGATAGCAATAGATCAACAGGAGGGAATAAATACTATAAAAGTAAGATAGGTAGAAAGAGGGAGATGCTCGCCTGAAAACATTGTCGAAGGATTTCATCCGAAGATCGGGGCGAAGCTCACATCAACTCAACGGCCTTATCCGCGAAGAACCAAAACACTAGAAGAAACACCGGATGCAATATTTAATAAAACGGCAGAAGATCGGCATGATGCATGTATGATGGATGACATGGCAAGGTGCGATGCAGTTAGGTCATATTAAGCGGAACCGGGGTCCCGACAATTAATTAGATGGTGCAAGTTGTTTAGATCCCCGCAATTTAAATGTCGTATTAGCATGGCAAAAGATAGTACCGGGTTCGCTACACATGTTTAAATGAGGCCAATATAAGGCTAGATATGCCCGCATATGGGCCCCATGTTTAATTATTAGGTGAATCGGCATAATGCCCCCCCAAACCAATGCTATGCATGCGGGAATGACAATTTAATGTGCAACAAATTGATATGTTATAAAATAGGGTTCGAGGAAAAGGGGTCACACATCAGAGGGGCTCGACGATCTTGGTTAGGGTTCGACAGGTTTCGGGGTCGGGGGTCCAGGGTTCGACGGATCGGTCTCGACGGGGTCGTTCTCGGATATCGGGGTAGTTCTTGTCGCATCCGGATGCGGGACATGGGGTCATGTTGACGGTCATGGCGTTCAGGGGGGGAGGTTCTCGGTGTCCGGGTGAAGCACTCGGTGTTCTACGGTTCCACGTCGACGGCCTTGGTTTCCTCGATGGAGAACTTGGTGTGTCCGTGTCGGGGTTCTCGGCTTCGGTCGCCGGGCGTCAGTCTTCGGGATCGGGTCCGGGAAGAAGACCTTGGCATCGGATGGTCCTTGTCGGAGTTCTTGTCGCGCCGAGGTCTTGTCGGGCACGCGCCATCGAGTCGGTCTTGGCTTCGGGGTGAAGCACTTAGCGTTCGGGACGGAGTGCTTGTCGTTCCGGGTCTCGGCGACGGAAGGAAGAACATGGAGATCCGTGTAGGCGATCTTGTGGTTTCGCGTCGACGGCCTTGGGGATCCGACTACGAGTGTCAAGATGATCTTGGTTCGACGCCCGGGTTTCTAGAGGCGACACCATCTTCACATATTGACGCAGCAACATCCCGTCCTGGCTCGCTCCAGGGTCAAGGTTGTCGTTCTCCACCTGATCTTCATCACTCCCAGGCTCGAACTCAAGCACGTGTTGGACCAGCGACGAGGGAGGGTGCTGGGAACGCGGTCTCCGGGTCGAGGCAGAGCACTTGGAGGACGTGGGCGCGCGGGGCGTTGAGGTGGCCGGCGGGCACGGCGATGGCGAGGTCCAGCGGGGAGGAGGCCGAGGGGGCTCGAGGCGGAGGTCGGAGCATGCGCGGCGGCGTAGGCGAGGTGGGCGCAGCACGTCGCGGGCCGCGCGGGAGGACGGAGGCGGGGCGCACGGTGCAGGGGCGCGGCGGTGCTCGCGTCCGGCGAGGCGGGTCTGCGGGCGCGCGGCGGCGCGGGGCGGTGGCGAGGCGGCGCGCGGAGGGGGCGCCGGGGTCGGTCGGAGGAGGAGGAGCCACCGGGCTCGCCGGCGGCGGCCGGGGACGCGCGGGGCGGCGGGGGTTGGCGGTTGGCGGCTCTGGGCGGCGGACGGAGGCGGTGATGGCGAGCGGGTGCGGGGAAGCTCCGGTGGCGGGCGCGGGCGTCGGGGCTGCCGCGCGGGCGGCGGCGACACGGGTCTGAGCGGCGGGCGACGAGGGTGGAAGCAGCGGCGGTTGGGGAACTCGAGCAGGGGCGGCTCGCGGGGCGCAGAGGGTGGGGGTGGTCGGCAGGAGGAAGGGAAGGAGGTGGAGGAGCTGTGCGGGGAGCCAGGGGCGGCACGGCGGTGGGGGAGATAGAGGGCGTCGGCCGCGAGAGAGAAGGAGCCAGGGAGGAAGAGGGTATCGGGGTGGGGAGGACCGCGAGGGAGCGTGCCTGCGTGAGTGGGGGGACAGGTGGCCCAAGGCGGGTCCCGCGTGGTGGGTCGGTGGCCAGGGGAGGCGCGGACTGGGGGAGTTGGGGTACTGGGCAGGCGCGTGGGGTGGTCTGGTTGCGGGAGTGGGGATCCTGGGTGGGTCCCGCAGGCAGGGACCAGGGGCTGGGCTCGGTTAGGAGGGAGGGAGAGAGATAGAGAGGGGTGAGGTGGCAGGTTAGGATTGGGTAGAGGGGGAGAGAGGGTGAGGTGGCGCATGGGGATTGGGCAGGGTGAGGTGGCCAAGGAGGGTGGGTAGCATTTTAGGTGGACTTAGGATTTAGTTGGGCGGGCAGGTTGGACCGTTTTTAAAAATCTGGGGCGGTCGTTCGGGTCGGTCGGCCCGTTCGACTGCTCCGGCCAAAATAAATAAATATTTTATTGATTTTAACGGGCCGTCTGCAAACCGATAGCGGCCAAAACAAAATATTCCGGGGACCCGGTTTTGGCGTTTGAATAAAAGACGGGGCGTTTTAGAAAACAAAACGGCTTTGCGAAAATAGTTTTATGCCGACAATGCATGATAATGACGATGCAATGCACAAATTCAACGCGATTTTCTAGTAGTGGTTTTGCGGGATGCCACACCACCCTTCTTGAAGTGTCCCTTTGGCTTAGACTTGCCTTTCTTGAATTTGGTGGTCTTATTGACCAACAACACTTGGTGCTCTTTCTTGATCTCCACTTCTGCAGATTTCAACATGGCAAAGAGTTCTGGCAACGTCTTGTTCATGTTCTGCATGTTGTAGTTCATCACAAAGTTCTTGTAACTTGGTGGTAGTGATTGGAGGACACGGTAAATCCCCAAAGCATTAGGAATCACTATACCCAAGCTTTGAAGTCTGTTTGCGTGCCCAGACATCTTGAGCACATGCTCATTGACGGAGCTGCCCTCTTCCATCTTGCAGTTAAAGAACTTTTCAGAAGCCTCATAGCTTTCAATTGCCGCATGAGTCTCAAAAATCAATTTGAGATCCTCGACAATATCATATGGGTCTGAATCCTCAAACCTTTTCTGAAGCTCCGATTCCAAACCATACAAGATAGCACACTGAACTATGGAGTACTGATTCTTCCGAGCGAGGTAAACATTCTTTACTTCATCGGGAGCATCAGCTGCAGGTGGGTCACCCAGCGGTGCATCCAGCACATAGGTCAAATTACCAGCTGTGAGGACAATCCTCAAATTGCGGAACCAATCCGCGAAGTTGCTTCCATTGTTTTTCAAATTTTCTTTCTCTAGGAACGCATTAAAATTGATGGTAGGGGCTGCCATTGATCTACAACATATTTGCAATAGTTTAGACTAAGTTTATGACAAATTGAGTTCAAATTAATGTAATTAAACTAGGTGAACTCCCACTCAAAACAATATCCCTCACATTGTTTTAGCGATCACACGAACCAAATCCACTACATCAACACCGATCATCACGAGAGTTGATATAGTTTCAATGGCGAACAATCGTCATGTTCATCATATCTACTATATGATTCATGCTTTACCTTTCGGTGACCCGTGTTCCGAGACCATGTCTGTACATGCTAGGCTCGTCAAGATCAAACCTTAGTTTCCGCATGAGCAAATCTGGCTTGCTCACGTTGTATACACTTGCGGAATCTAACACACCCGATCATCACGTGGTGCTTCGAAACAACAAGCTTTAGCAACGATGCTGACTAAGGGTGAACACTTTATGACTTGAAATTCATGTGCATGAAGGATCATCTTATAATGCTACCGTCGTCTACTAAGCAATACAAGATGCATAAAGGATTAACATCACATGCAATTCAATATATATGTGATATGATATGGCCTTTCTTCTTTGTGCTTTCGATCTCCATCTTCAAGCACGAACATGATTTCCATCATCACCGGCATTGCATCAAGGTCAATGACGCTTCTCCATGGTTGTCGTCCACCGGCTTCAACTATTACAACTACTTTGAATAGACACGCGGGTCTTAACGTAAATTAAAGACAACCATATGGCTCCTGCCGGTTGCCGACTTACAATAAGGAACATTGCATACATCAAATATAATCACAATCATGGCCATATCACATCACTGCACACCCCTGCAAAACAAAGTTAGACGCCTCTACTTTCTTTGCATATTTTACGTGGTTTGGGGCTTTCAATAAGTGTCGTTCTAACTTACGAACAAGAACCACAACATTGATACTAGTATTGTTAATCACCCGTTGTAAATTGGATCTTAACTATGCTAGGAGAAACAGGCACCCGCAAAGCCACTTATGCAATACAAGTTGCATGTCAAGCGTGGAGCAAGTCTCATGAACGATGTCATGTAAGGTTAGCCCGGGCCGCTTCATCCCAACATACCGCAAGATGCAAAGTACACAAGAAGCAATCAACAATAAAAGCATCAACGCCCACAATGACCATTGTGTTCTACTCGTGCAACAGATCTACATATAGACACGGCTCTGATACCACTGTAGGGGTTCATAGCATGGAAAATAAAAATTTTCTATCGCATACAAACAAACAAGCCAAGATATATCTACTAGATTGTAGCAACGAGTCGATGGAATAACTTACCCTCGAAGATTCCAAAGCGTTTAACGAGAGCGGATTCTCGTGGGTGATGTAGTCGTACTCTTCCCGATCTCAAGATCGTGTAGACGATCCTTCCGGCGCTGCGTTCCGACAGCGCTCCCGCAGTCGGTCACACGTTCGGTACTCGACGAAGACCTTCCTCTCCCTTGTTCCAGCAGGCAGCGGAGGTTGTAGCACTCTCCTCGCGATTCCGGCAGCACAACGGCGTGGTACCGGAAGTAGAGGGGAAATCCCGCAGGGCTTCGCCTTAAGCCGGTGCGAGTATGGTGGAGTATGAGAGAGGCTATTAGTGGTCTAGTAATTAGACACACCAATTAGAAGGATCTAAACCAATTAGAAGGCTCTAAACCGAAGGCTAAAGCAATTAGAAGCTCTAAACCCAAACGGCTCTAAACCGGAGGTAGAAGATAGGAACTTGTGTGTGCTAGGAGGGGAGCCCTGCCCCTCCTTATATAGATGGGAGGGGGCTTGGCGCGCCAGGGAGGGAGGGAGTCCCTCCCCAACTCGGCCTAGGGCTGGCCGCCGACTTGGAGGAGAGAAACTCCTCCTCCAAGTCGGTTCCAACTCCTCTTGCTTGTTTCCCACAGTTTCTTGTTTTAGCCGTTTGACTTTCAAACTGGACATTTGACTTTTCTGTTTTAGGATTCAATTTAATCCTTTATTTGGGACAGCAAGAACACTTAGTACATGATGCAATCATTCCAATATGTAATGACACATTCATGTACCCCTCCCCCCCGGAGTGCCGGACAATCCGGAACCTTCTAGAACATTCCCGATGAAATCACCGGAATTATTCCCGAACTCCGAAACGGGACTTTCCTTATATGAATCTTATTCTCCGGACCATTCCGGATCACCTCGTGATATCCCGGATCCCATCCGAGACTCCGAACAACATTCGGTCTCTTTCTCATAATACCATAACTACTCAAACAACGTCGAATCCTTAAGTGTGTCTCCCTACGGTTCGTGAATTATGCGGACATGATCGAGACACTTCTCCGAACAATAACCAATAGAGGAATCTGGAAATTCATATGGCTCCCACATATTTCTACGATTACTTTGCGATCGAATGAACCACTTACATACGATACCAATTTCCCTTTGTCTCACGATATGTTACTTATCCGAGGTTATGATCGTCGGTATCTCTGCATACCTAGTTCAACCTCGTTACTGATAAGTACTCTTTTCTCGTTCCCGTGATATGTGATCCCTTGTGACCAAGTCACATGCTTGCAAGCTAATTGGATGACATTCCACCGAGAGGGCCCAGAGTATATCTATCCGTCATGTGGATGGACAAATCCCATTCTTGATCCATGTGTCTCAACCAATACTTTCCGAACACTCAATGTCACCTTTATAACCACCCAGTTACGGTGTGGTGTTTGATGTCATCAAAGCATCCATCCGGTAAAGGTGATATGCATGATCTCATGGTCGAAGGAATTAGGTTACTATGTATCAGAAAGCATATAGCAATTGAACTATTGAAATGACTTGATCTTTATGCTACGCTTATCTATAGGAGTATGTCCACCATATCATTCTCCTAACGATATGATCTTGTTGTTGATAACATCTCATTGTTCATGATAGGGAAACCACAATCATTAATCAACCAACAAGCTAGTGAAGTATAGAGGCTATACTAGGGACTTCAAATTAAGTTTACAAATCACACAAGTATTAATGTTTCCTTGTTAATACTATTATAGCATGAATGTAAACATTTATCATAAACACAAAGATATAATAATAACTACATTTATTATTGCCTCTAGGGCATATCTCCAACACATTCCACCGAGAGGGCCCAGAGTATATCTATCCGTCATATGGATGGACAAATCCCACTCTTGATCCATGTGTCTCAACCAATACTTTCCGAACACTCAATGCCACCTTTATAGCCACCCAGTTACAGTGTGGTGTTTGATGTCATCAAAGCATCCATCCGGTAAAGGTGATATGCATGATCTCATGGTCGAAGGAATTAGGTTACTATGTATCAGAAAGCATATAGCAATTGAACTATTGTAATGACTTGATCTTTATGCTACGCTTATCTATAGGAGTATGTCCACCATATCATTCTCCTAACGATATGATCTTGTTGTTGATAACATCTCAATGTTCATGATAGGGAAACCACAATCATTTATCAACCAACAAGCTAGTGATGTATAGTGGCTATACTAGGGACTTCAAATTAAGTTTACAAATCACACAAGTATCAATGTTTCCTTGTTAATACTATTATAGCATGAATGTAAACATTTATCATAAACACAAAGATATAATAATAACTACATTTATTATTGCCTCTAGGGCATATCTCCAACACCAACCACTCCATGGAGAGGACGTGTTTCGCCGCCGTTTCAGGATGAGCCGGAAGCTCTTCCTCAAGATCGTGCATGCCATCCGAGAGTTTGACCCATATTTCCTTTGCAAGAAGGACTGCACCAGCTTGGTTGGGTTTTCCTCGCTTCAGAAATGCACCGTGGCGATGAGGTTGCTTGCATATGGAGCGCCGGCTGACAGTGCCGATGACTATCTTCGCATCGCCGAGTCCACCGCCCTTGATTGCTTGTACAGGTTCTGCAAGGCAGTGATTGCAGTGTTCGGGGAAGAGTACTTGAGATCACCCACTGCTGAAGACACTGCTCGGATCCTCGCAGTCAATGAAAATAGAGAATTTCCTGGTATGCTTGGGATTGCATGCATCAGGAGTGGAAGAACTGTCCATTTGAATGGCAAGGAATGTACAAATGCCATAAAGGAGGATGCACTGTGATACTTGAGGCAGTTGCTACACATGATCTTTGGATCTTGCACTCCTTCTTTAGCATGGCAGGATCGAAAAACGACATCAACGTCCTCAACTCCTCAACTGTCTTTTCCAAGCTTGTTGAGGGTCATGCTCCCCCTGTGGAATTTGAGATCAACGGGCATCACTACAACAAGGGATACTATCTAGCAGATGGCATCTATCCAAGATGGCCAACATTTGTGAAGACTATCTCAAGCCCAATGCTCCTCAAGCATTCTCACTTTGCCAATGAACATGAAGCTTGCAGAAAGGACGTGGAGCGGGCATTTGGTGTGCTCCAGCAGAGGTTTGCAGTTGTCCGGTTCCCTGCTATGACCTGGTCAAAAGATCAGATGTGGGAAGTGATAAACTGTTGTGTGACCTTCCACAACATGATCATTGAGGATGAGAGGAAGGATCCAATGCGTTTGCTCGAGGAGGACGAGCCATATTACAGACAGGGTCCTCTTGCCGATCTTGATCATCAGGTGCCTTCAACATGGGCTGCATTCATCACAATGCGTCAGGAGATCCTAGATCCGGCGATAAATCAACAGCTGCAGGATGATCTTGTCGAGCACCTATGGATACGCAGGGGCAACACGACGTAGATGCTGAGCATGAACTGACCGAGCTTGGCCGAAATATGTTGTACTTTTATTGGAGGCCGAAATATGTTGTACTTTTATTGCAGATCGAACTATGTTTACATTTACGCCGAACTCTGTTTAAAATTTCGCCGAACTTTGGTCTTAAAGTGTTCTGTATTCATCGTACGACGAACTATGCAGAAATTTAGACGAACTTGACCGAATTTGAGCGAAAATAGGCGATCTGGGAACTCGGCCTGGGTACGTGAGTGGGAAACTGGACGTACCCAGGTCAAGAACTTGCGACGTCTGGCCAAAGTTTGGTCCAGATTTTGGTCTGAGTTTGGCCAAGGAGTGAAGATGCTCTTACTACACAAAATCTCTATAGCCTAGTGTACGAATACTCCCTCCTCCCCTGCCCCGGTATGCACACTTTTCTTCCCTTTTCGGGAAAAGCATGATATTTCCAACGTACGTCTTTAATTGTCTCTTCTAGGAAGGACGTTCTTTTTTTTGCGAATATTCTAGGAAGGACGTTAACTGACCTTATTTAGGATCGCACTGAGTTTCCTTTGAACTTTTTGCAATCCCTTTGTGCGGCTAAAAAAAAATATCTAGTAATGCAAATTCTACCATTTCAACTTTCAAGAATAGTTTCAGTTGGAGTATAATGCCCTAGCATTTCAACTTTCAAGAATAGTTTCAGTTGGAGTATAATGCCCCCCCCCCCCCCCCCCCCCCCCCCCCCCCAACACACACACACACACACAGCTCGACTAACAAGTTACTGGAGACATGGCCCAAATATAAGAACTCCAGAATGGGACAGATTGAGACGCATATACTTGCTGAACAAATTGGGCGAACAGAAGCACTTACACTCCACAAGCTCAGCAACCGAGATCTTAGTTTCCTCCTTAGGTCATACTCTACCATATTTTGGCCCATGTGGGCAAATAGTACAAATGATACGGCTTCCTTGGAGCAGCTTCCTTGAAAGCTATGGGAGAAATCTCCCACTACTGTGGCACAGTGGCAAGATCTTACATGAAAGCTCTGCGCAATGCCCACGCTCACATGCCATTTTATACACTGGAACAGTTCAAATGCAAGGAAATGTATCCAAGACTGAATATCTGATGATGATATTAACATCGAATTGTTCCACGCATACATATCACAGACATGATCTTGCATCGTCACCGTGCATCGCAACTCGCAAACTGTACATCACAACACGGATACAGAACAGTACTAGCTTCGTTCCATAATGTAAGCATTTCTAGCAGTTCAAATTGAACTGCAAAAAGACTTACATTTTGGAATGGAGGTAGTAGCAGACTACCAAGGATACACACTAACCTAAAGCTCCCCATACTTCAGTGGAGGCTGGCCGTCGCGTTCCTGGCTGGTCTGCACACCTTCACCTTTGGCCTCCTCTTGCGCGCGAGTTTCCTCTCGAGAGTCTTCACCTTCTCGCTTAGCTCCGTGATGACCCCCAGCTGATGGTTGCCAGACGAGAGAAGCTTCTGCAGCATCTCTTTCAGCTCCAGGTTTTCATCAGCCAGACTCTTTTCGTCGTTGTTCGCAGCACCGTGAGTTGCCGAGACGTTAGCTGCTTCCTCAGGAGCCATCTTGATTCCAGCGTCCTGTTTTGGGTTATCAGTTGAAAGCTCAGCGTGATGTGGTTCCATTGCACATACCGAAGCTTCCTCAGGAGCCATATGGATTCCAGCGTCCTCTTTTGGATTATCAGTTGGAAGTTCAGCGGGATGTGGTTCCGTTGCACATACTAAAGCTTCATTCAGCATCTTGTTGCATTCGCTTGTTTTATCTCCGCTGAGATCCTCATTCTGAGGGTGGCTTTGGCTCTCCAATGGCATCTCGGAGTCAGGATTCTCATGCGACATGGTGCCACCTTGATCACACGGAGACTCGTTACTCACATTTTCAGGCGTGGCAGGCTCAGCACACATGTTACTCGGCACTGTCACGACATGGGGAGTATTCTCCCCGGTCTTGGCTTCGTTTTCCACCGATATGGCTTCATGCCTCTCCCCAATGGAAGAACCTCCTACTGGGTTCTCCTCACAAGCCTCATCTGGCCGATCCACAACTGCTGGTTCCTCCTTGTAGCAAACCTCGCATTGCTTTACTGCTTCCGATTCCTCCAAGCGAGAATGTCGCAGGGGAGGAGATTTCACGTTGTTCTCTGCAGTTGCAGTGCTAACACAGCCCACGCCATCTGTATTAGGCTCTGGTGTTCCATCTGGTTCTTTGGCTGATGAATCTTGCATAGTATCTGCAACTTGGTTCTGCACATCGGCACCCTGGGCTTCTTCTGGTCGATCTCCTCGGCTGAATGCTGTGGACGTAAGGTGCGGATCATGTTCACGTAGCTCTGGACCCTTCAAACACACGCAAGATTGAGCAAACTGAACACCTGTTTCATCTTCAGTCGCAATAGCATCATCAGGTTTCAGTGCCGAGCTTTGTAAATCTGCAGAGTGCCAAACCTGACCTTCAGCCGCACCATCCTGTTTCATCTTACACAGTGTTAGTTATTCCTATATCCATAACTGATATTAATATCATCATCAAGATAAGTGTAATGAGAACTCACTTGATCAATTGACCCAGCGCTCTGCCTGGACAATGTGGCCATAGCAGTACCATCCTCGGTGGTACCAGGAGATGAAGCTGCTGTATTTGATTCTTCAGTACAACTACTATGTTCGGTGGAAGCCGAGGATTGTTCCGGTGTACTCGATTCCTCTGGTAGACATTCATCATGCAAGGTCTCTTTGCAATCCACTGATGATAAATCATGTCCTTCACCATTTGCTGTATCTTTCTCCTGTCAACGACATGAACGCTGTCAACATCCAACTCGAGAAGTACCAACGAACTGATATTGGAACACTGGACAAGAGTGTACACTAAAATAGAACTTACTTTTTTACAGGAATCTTCACTTGACATGGTATTTGATTCTTCCATGTGGCACTTCTGCTCAGTGGAATGTCCCGACAAGGCTGCATCACACAGGTAATCCACCAATGATGTTCCTTGACATCCACCCGGTGATGCAGCTTTCCCCTACATGGGTGATGATTGGTGTTAGATATACCACTTGAGGATTAAACTGATAATTTGTCGTGTCAACACAAACAGAAACTAACTTACTTCATCATGTGTAGTACTTGATTCTTCCATTTCATGTTTCTGTTCACCTGATTCTGCATCTTGCGTCGTCTCCTTGGGAATTCCAGATGAAACTTCATCATTCATCATCTCCGAGGAGTTAACTGCAGACGTTCCTAGTTCTTCCACAACTCCTGCAAATTTTGCCTGCAGGCGTTTGTTTAGAGTTACATGTCTTATTTACCAATTGGAGGCTCCTTTCAAGCCTAAAAGCATATAATAACTTCAAATTAAAACAAATGAACTCCATCATATTTGTTGCTGAAAACTAAAATATCACTTGGCGCCCAAAGTCGACAACAGTAGAAGTAATTCTGACTCCACTAAAAAGGATAAGCAAACAAATAACTCTTATATGAAAATGCACGGCTTGATCAACTACACATTATTAAACTATGGCCCGACATCCCATATCTTTCCTGCTGGATTAACTACACATTATTAAACTATGGCCGGACATCCCACATCTTCCCTGAAATAAACGCTTTAAGATATCATAGTATTTTTTTAATTTTCTGACACATGCTGGTGCATAGGTTAAGAGCTAGTTAAATTAACCTGTTGTGCCCTGAAAGATATCATGGTGAGATTAGCAAACAATATGGAACGGAATGAAACTTACTCCCTCAGATGCTTTTGCTGTCGAGACATGAGCTGTAGTTTGGATAGCATTGTCAGTTCTAACTGATTCTTCTTCCTCACTCCTAAAGTGATTAGGCTCACTAGGCACCTTATTGCACAAAGAATCAAGATTCTCCTGTAGATAAACAAGCTCTTGAGCTACAGACTTCCTAGCCTCCCTCACACTCGGATGCAAACCCTGTACAAATAAGTCAAGGGTTAAAACCAGCATAATTCAACGATGATCTAGCTTACATACAAGTTTTTTTTAATATATGGGAAAAGACCAATATCAAATAAAGCTGAAAAGAAAGTATACCTGAATGCTGTCAAGATTCAAAAGTAAATTCATGATAGTCTCGCTCATAGCAACTTGCTCTTTCACTGTCAGCTGCTTTGAAGAAGCTTCAAGGCCTTGCAGCTGCTGCTTCAAATCTTGCATCTGCTCATTTACTTTCTTGACCTTCCGGAGTTTCTCCAAAGGTTGCCATCTTCGTACAACGTACCCTCTGTATGCAGACTGAATACAGACGGCTGCATCAGGTTCTGATAAGTTGATTTCACGGGCAGATTTTGAAGCTTTGCCTTGGAATTTCATCTCATCCGCCTCTGTGCTTTTGTCGCAGTCTTGCAAGCTTCCAGCACTTGTATTCTCTTGTTCTTGGACACTGATGCTGGGTTGCAACTTCTGATCAACCTTTGTGCAAATGTCTTCCTGCTGCACGGGCTTCACAGAACCATCTTGCACTATTACATTCCTGGATCGCATTCTTTTGTCCACTTCAGACGATTTTTCTTCAATCGGCACATTACTCTCTTTGTTTTGAGTCTCTTTAATTGCCTCTGAGAGTTTTGTATCCTGGTTCTTGCTTTGGGCCTCTTTCATGTGATTCTCTTTTTCACAAACCTTCTTGGTTACTGGGTTGACTGACCCTGAAGATCTGTTTCCTGATTTCTTCCTTGGCAAAGGATCCACTCGCAAGCATACGGGAGGTAATTTTGAGATCTTAGCTTTTGATTTTTCAACGCTGTTGCTTTTCCTATTTTCTCCCTCCTCAATATTGCTGGCCTTCTCACCATTCTCTTTCTGAGCCATAACAGGGATGGTCCTGCAGGTACGAACCTTCTTTTCATCACCCACTTTATCAGGTACAACTGAAATAGCCTTACCATTGTTCTCATCTGCTTTATTCTCATTTTTTGTTTCTACAGGCACGACTGGAATGGTCTTAGAAGTCCTATCCACTGCCATGTCATGCCGATGCTCTGCTCCCACAGACTGATTCGTCACTGATGATCTTCCATTATGTTCTCCAGAGCCGTCCCTGGCAACAGGCTTCTGATCATTATGGTCATTTTCAAACCATGACAAGGGAATAATCTTGACATCCGGTGAACGTGGAGTTTCCTTGGCGACCTTTGGGCTCTGATCGACCTCCTTGAATTCTTTAGTTTCTTGTTTAGGCTCATCATGTCCTCTTGGCATCCAAATTACTGGCCACTGAAATTGCCTCGCAGTATCGTTGTCATGGCTTTGTTGCTTCCGGTTTCCTGTCCCCTCTCCACTCTCAGGGAACCATTTACTGAAAAGCTGAGGTGGCATTTCGAAACTCCTTCCCTTAGCATTCTCTTTCAGGTTTCCGGATGGTGGTCGGATAGCCGGATATTGGTAACTCGGGTGGCCAATTATACTTGAATTATCTGCACCCTTCTGGTCACTTTCAGGCTTCACTTCAGGCATCTCTTCTTCGATTTTCAAGTTGCCCTTCTCTCCCCCATGGCAAACATGGTTTGGACACCCACAACAATGGCCATTGAACTTGCCATAACCATATGGTATTTGATCAACATGACAATGTGGCGGTGGGACAAAGTATGAGGGGTAAGTGTTAAGATGATGTGGCAATGGGCCATGATAATATAGGTGAGGTGGTGGAAGTTCTTGAGAAAATGGGGGCCTAAAACTGTAGTAACCAGGAGGATATGTCTTATTGCAGCAGCTATGGGACTCCGGAAGGTGTGAGTGACTTGTGCTACCACTGTAAGGCAGAGGTCCATGGCTTGGTGGTCGACATGACGAGTTCATCGCCATCTGTGGGTGGCCTGCTTCCCTGCCAGGTGGTGGGTAATACGGATAAGGAGGATGATCTCTGCAGTATGAATAGTATGGATCCATGTACTGATTTGTTGGATACATTATTTACTAGCTTATATACAACTAGGATAAATGCCTCTATCTTTCGAACAGGTTCCACGCCTGTGATACCTGAAACAACGAAGAAGAAATAATAGATTAGTCTAGCGTCGTACAAGGCGACACACTGCAAATAACACAAAACTGTACCCAAGATACAAGTATGCTGAAAAATTATTCAGGATAGTAGCTACTATCAAGTTCGTAACACAACTTCCATTATGTCTGTTTCTTTTTTATCTTTCCCCGCGAATAGGATAACTGGCAAATAAGAAGGGCAACTCTCATTTTGCACGTTTCATTCTTTTTTTTATCTCCTAGACTTTATGGACATACATTTTGCGTCTTAGATTTTTTTAATTTCCAAAATCTCTGTGGCATAAATTTCCATTCCTCCAAATAACAAAAACCTCCATGTATCAACTCGTGTTGCGAACCCCACCCACCCAAGTTCCACAGACTACAAATATACGCTGCTAAATCATTTGCCAAGTTTCCTTCCAGTGTTTAATAAATAGTTCTGCCTAACTTAACTACCAGAATTGGGATAGGAAAATCATGAATTAACAAAGTTTATCGAGAATCACGCATCATTGACTTTCTTTGCTTTCCCAATTTTGCAAAACGAAAACAAAATTAGGGAAAAGAAAAACAGTTTGGCTCCCAATTGGATGGCTCCAGAACTTGACAATATACTTTTGCGGTTCCCTTTTTCTAGCAATCAAATCAGCACAAGATGAAATACGGTTTAGCTAGATGTCAAATAGTGTACCCCTAAGGATCAAGGTAGCCTTGGTATTCAAGATCTAGATGCTAAAATTAAATATCTTCTGAGTAAATGGCTCTTCAAGTTGTTAATAGGGGATGGGGTTTGGCAATCGCTTTTTTCAAAATATAAATATTTGGGACAAAAAATACTTACAAACCAATGGACTCTCCCTTTTGGAAGGGCCCCATGAAGGTGAAGGGATCCTTCTCCAATTTAGTTCAATTCGGGTAGAAAATGCAAAATGGTGCATCAGTGAGATTTTGGAAGATAAAATTGTTTGGGATACTTCTTTTTCTTCTATGTACCCCATGTGATTTAACATTGTCAACAAGCATGCTAGGATGGACTATTCTTGGCAGGGGAATCCTAAGGTGGATTTTTTGACTGTCACTCATACGTCAGCGTTTACGAGGGACGGGTCTGGCACAATGGTAGAATATCTCCACTTGTGTCTTTGACGTCCTAGGTTCCAATCAATCATCTTCACATAAAAGAGAAATGCTGCCAAGAAATCCCCTTCCCCAAACCCCACAATGTGTGGAAGCTTTCAGTGTTGGGCATGCCCCTTCTTTACTCATAGATCAACATTTGACTGATTGGAATGCCATTATCCTCACAGTTGGGATCTTTAGGTTGGACTCCATGTATTCGACTATAACAGATAAACTAATTCGTTGTAGATCAAAACGATTATGGAGCTAAAGATTTGGAGATTAGAACTGTCATGGCAATTAAATTAAAATTATCGCTAAAGATCAAGTTATTCCTTTGGTTTAAATGCCACGAGGTTAACCTCACAAAATACATTTTCATATATGCAAATGGCAGGTGAACACACGATGCAACTTTTGTTTTGAATATGAACCCATTCAACATTTTTTTTTGATTGCAGGCTAGCACGATCACGATCCCTCGGTGCACTGTTCATCTAGCATTCAACATTACCCCACCTCATAGTATTTCACATTTTTAGGCCATGACTACATAGGGTGGATAAATCTGTAAATATCACTTATTTTGGTAGGGGCTGCTGTCATTTCTTGGTCCATCTGGATATGCAGAAATGATGTTGTGTTTGATGAGAAGAAAGTTTAATCTTGTATGCAAACAAAATTTGATTTCACGATTTTCAGGAAGTCATGTATTTTGGAACATTGTGGGTGCCTTAATCTGGAAATATGTGACTTGGATTTGTCTAAATTCACATTTATTACACACTAAAACACATCTAGATATATGCGAATCTAGAAAAATCCGAGTCACTAACGGAGTAGTAAAAACTGACTCCAGAGCGATATGCGAAGAATTGGAACCAAACCAAGCAATCCCTTAACCTGAACACCCATTGATGGCCCCATCACCGGTTACAGCAGTCTCACCAACAAATAGAACAGAAGCTGAACCTACATTTGACAGTATGGACGCATCCCAGTTTCATATCTTAGGCGCTCACCCCTTCCGTACAGGCCAAAACGTTCACTAGCTAATTGTCTGATCAATTCTTCCGTGCTATTAGGCCCGTTCCCCTAACAGAACACCCAGAAGGCATTTTCGATGATGAAATTGGGAGAAAGAGGGGCTTACAGTTAGAGCGTGGGCAGAATAAAAATGTCCGGAGCGCGTTGGGGATCAGCCGAACCACCGACGAACGAGCTTCCACGGGGCCGAACGAACCCAGCTACCGGCGGGCGATGCGATTCGCGATCCCAAAATCCGTCGTCGTCCTCCTACCCTCGTCGCGAGCGTTTTTTTCTGCTTCTTCTTCCTTGTCCTCTCTTGTCAGTGCGAGGCGCGCGGAGGAGGGAGAAGGTATTTATGCGTAGGGCGTGCGCCGAGTGGAACTTGGGGGAGGGTTCGGGAGATTTCGCGACGCGAGAGGGGGACGACGGAGACGTTGAGCCCGGGCCTTGCACATGTCGCGTTTCTTCCGGGCGCTTCTAGTAGCATCGGTCCCGCTGGACCCCGCGACCAAGCCACGAAACCAGGACCCGATGGCAAATCGTATACACCGCTCCTTGCGGTGCGAGTCCTATGCACCGCTCACCCCTAGGGCATATGGGCCAGCCCGGGAATTATTCACCGCATTCCGCGGTACTATAAAATAATATGGATACGGTATATTATAAATTAATCTTTTTGGTCGATACAGCAACGCGGAACAGATACCGCATGTGTGGACCGGCAAAACTGAATATTTTTGTGAATATTTGATCATCTTCTTTGCAGGGTCATCTTTCTCCCAGGTCCTAATGTGCACCCCGCTCCTGTTACGCTCGCCGCTGTTGTGCTATGCGTCGCCGGCGCTGGCCGGAGCGATTGGTGTTGACCCGTCGAAGGACGGACGGGGCGCGTGAGGGAGCGCCAGAACCTGACGAGGCGCATGACCGGTGGCGCGGATGCACACCGACGGGAGAATGCACGGCGCAGACTACTTGCTTGCTGCTTGCCGCTACTTCCTGTCGCTGCTTGTTGCTTGTTTGCTTGCTGCTTGTCGATGATGCTTGTGTGCATGGGCGGAGGACGGTGCGCGGCTGCTGCGGCAGCAGAGCTGATGTGAGCGTACGGGGCGACCTATGGCAGCGGCAGCATCGTCGGGATGGCTAGAATCGACCTCCGGCGGCGGTGGCAGCGACGAGTACAAGGGCATTATAGCTAAATATTTCTTCCCGTCAACCATCTTTTCATTTGCAATAAACCGCATCGGGAGCCCTTCATACGTAAAATATGCAACACTTAAGCGCACATTTGCGATAAAGATGCGGTACGGCTTATAATATCTCGAAAAATTATTTTTTTCGTGTCATACCGGACCGTTATTTTACGGGCCGGAACTGGATACAGTATCTGCTAGAGATGCTCTTATCCAACTCAAGCACATACGACAAGGCAAGGTGAGGTTTGCACAATTATTTCACCTGGTGTTCAACATGTTGTTGGTTCGCACAATTATTTCACTCCTATGGGTAATACCGTTCCTACATGCGCTGATCATAAAAGGAAAAAACGTGTACTTCTATTGCAGAAGCTGGGAGCAGTGATAGTATTTTCATTGGCACTAGATTCAACAATGCTCTTGGAATTGGCATTCCACACACCCAGAATATGGGTGGTATTGTAATCAGAGATGTGGTGGATCATCATCAGATGGGGGATAGACGGATGTAATGGGTGGGGTTATAGATGTGAAAAATAATCTGATTGCTGATGTACATCATGTAGTGGAAGATGTCCATATGGAAGTTGCACATGCTTCTTCTCCATAGCAAATTGGTGATGTGCTCAATCCAGATGAACCTTATGGGATATGACGTTCCAAGACTTTATAAAAGATTTGATGAAGGATAAAGGCAGTGATAAGTACCTGGAAATAAAGCACAAATACCATCAGTTGTTAGACCCCGTGGAGGAGCAGATGGAAGAAGATGAAGAGGAGTTAGAGGAAGATAATGCTTTTGGACAATCAAACAATTATGATGATTTAGGTAGCACGGAAAAGAGAGAGATGGATATCCGGTTAGATTTGTTTCTGGGGCCTTGGTTGTTCCCCTTGGAAATGTGGAGGAAGATGTTTCTGTAGGGGTTCGTAGCATTGAAAACAAAAAATTTCTACCGCATGCGCACAAACAAGCCAAGATCTATCTACTAGATTGTAGCAACGAGTCGATAGAAGCACTCACCCTCGAAGATTCCAAAGCGGTTAACGAGAGCAGATTCTTGTGGGTGATGTAGTCGTACACTTGCCGATCTCAAGATCGCGTAGACGATCCTTCCGGCGCTGCGTTCTGGCAGCGCTTCCGCAGTCGGTCACACGTTCGGTACTCGATGAAGACCTTTCTTTCCCTTGTTCCAGTAGGCAGCGGAGGTTGTATTTCTCCTCTCGTGATTCCGGCGGCACGACGGCATGGTGTCGGAAGTAGAGGGAAGATCTCGCAGGGCTTCGCCTAAGCCGGTGCGAGTTATGGTGGATCTAGGGTTTCCCAGTGATCTAGGGTTTAGAAGACCGGGAGGAGGAGGAGGTGTCGGCGGCGGCTAGGGCTCATTAGGTGATCATATGATAGTATTCATTATAATCACTCATGAGTACCAAGTTAAGGATATAACACCAAATATGAATTTAACAACTATATCTTAATCTCATCTGCATATACCATGAGTATCATGGTAATATCTAAATCTACTTCTTAAGTAAGATTGAGTAGGAAAGAAACTAAGTTTAGAGCATTCACCTATACCTTTCTTTCAATATCAAGAAATCAATGATTGATTCACCAATTCTTAATCTACCAATTCTTGACCAGAACATAGCTCACATTTAAGTGTCTATAAAGAAACAACTAAGCAGAGATAAATAGTAATGCTAGCTTTAGAAATCATTTATAGGATGAGAATGATTGAAAAGAATCCAATCAATGTGATAATAGAAGGAGTTAAACTCACTCCTGGTTGGATAGAAGAGTTATTTGAAATAAAGATATATATATGGTAATAAAGAGGGTTCCCAGGATGAATACTAAAGATATTTACCAAGAGTAGTCCTATTGGATCAAGTAGATATAGTCAATAAATTATATCTCTTAATCCAATAGAACTAAACAGAAGATAATTATTATACAATTGCAATGTTGTATGGATGGAAGCCTTGATTAGCCAACTGAAAACCTAAACCCTAAAGGATCAAAATATTATAATGATCAAGCATTATTCACCAAGATTGAGTGCTTATATCATGTATAAGGGGTATTGGTGGATAAAACATGATTGGAACCCCATTATAGTTATGTTATCCTAAGATATCTATGGCAGGTCACATTGATATAATATGAGGTTGGAGTATGGGATACTGGAGTTAAGTAGAGACAAGATTATATGATTAAGATGATGCTAGAGCAACATGGGAGTATAGAAGAAATAGTTTCCTCTTGAGAAATACCAACACTTGGGTGAAGTAGTTTGATATAGACATCTATTGAAGAAATATCAGTGATGGATGATTAAGGAATATTATGAGTGAAGTTTAAAAGAACTACTTGTTGGATTGAAGATTATCAATAGTAGAGTAGTGGAAATAACCAAGCAAGGATAGGATAAAGTTATGAAATACTTTAGTATTAAACTCATTGGATTTATCCATGAGTTTAGAAAGTTAATCAGTGAATGAGAATATTTCTAGGAAGTAAAACTCATCATGTTAATCATGATGATAGATAGAAAAAGGTAGTATATCTAGGAAAGGAATTCCTTAATAAGAAGTCTAGAATTATGAATTATGGAAGATAGTAATTCTTGGTAAACAAGCAACTCTAAATCTCAAACCAAGTAGAATATCCATTTCATGTTATTGATCTATCATCTTATATCCATATCACTTCATAGTAATATTTTCCTATAGCAAATCATATAAGCATATCCTTACTAATTCCTTTATATAAAACATTCTAATTATAACTTTCTATTATAAAAGGAAATGTCATCAAATATCACAAACAGAAGACAATATGCTTAGTTATTAAATCTTTACTCATATCCATAAAGGAATCCAAGTATATTCAAGACCCTAAACCCTAGGGTAATATTCATAATTCAAAACCCTAAACTTCTTTGTTTAGAATAATAGAATATATACATTGCTATTTTCCAAATTATTGGAAGTAGTAATAACCATATTAATTTCCTTTATATTTTATGCATCAAATAATGGTATAGGATCATTATACATATAATTTTTTTTCCATTCAAACCATAAACCAACTAGAGTTAAGTTTATAGACAAATAAGAATACATCATTCAAGAAATCCATAATTAAAAGAGGAGAGAAAAATAATAAGAAAAACTTCTACAAGTTATTATATTGAGTAAATAAAAGAAATACAAAAAGATTATATAATAAAAGTTCACAAATAATACTAAATATATTTTAGTATTATTGCAAATATCCAGCAAATAAATCCTACAAAGAAAAGTTCAAAATATAAATCAAATTCAAATCTGAAAAGGGAAAACAGAAAATAGAAAAAAAAGCAAAACAAATAAAAACATTACCTGGCCGTGGCCCAACATCCCTATACTATCTGACGCCCATGTGCAACCCACAAAAGCCCAACACCTAGCCCAGCTCGTTTCCATCTGTGGCTGACAAGTGGGACCAAAGAAGGATCGCGGGTTAAGCTGAAGGAATCGCTAGGGGGTTATCCGCAAAACAACACGTCGTCGTCATCCTCACGCACACAGACAGTTCACTGGAGGAGCTCGTCGTCGCCGATCCCGTCATCGTCATTCTCGTGCCAAGATCAACGTTGTCGTAGCCAGGAGAAGATAAGAAGGCCACCGCGATGCCCTGCCTCAATCCCTATCCACAATCCCTCCTTATCCTCTTCGATTCGAATGGGCTGAAACCCTAGCTCACCGGAGCCACACCTCGCTGTTGCACCACATCTCCCCACACCCTTCCAAGTAGCCATGGAGAAGCACCGTCCTCCGTAGATCCTCTGAGAGCAATCCTGCATCAAGGGGAGCACTGGAGTGGACGAATTTCTCCGTTCTTCTTTGCGGCAGTTCGTTGGAAATCTTGTCAGAGAGCTCGCCTCCGACCGCGCCTGTCCTCGCCGACCTCTCTATCATCATAAGGGTGAGTTCCTGATGACGAGGTTTAATCTCGTCAATGCCCATTGTAATGGACTTGGGTTTTGGAGAAGATGGGGATGCTGGAGATCGTGGCACGGTTAACAGACAAGCAACCAGGGGACACGAGATTTACCCAGGTTCAGGCCCCCGGAGGGAAAACCCTACTCCTGCTTGTCTGCTCTTTGATTACGACAGAACCGAAGGTTACAGGGGTGCACAGATTCTATCTGGCGTGGATGCGTGTGCAAAAGTATGAGTCGAGGTCTAGATCTATAGATCTATTGTGGTCTAGTCTATTGGGGGGTTATGGCATCTATAGGTCGTGATCTTCTCGTTGGACCCTCCTAGCCTTTATATATGGGGAGGCTAGGTCTCGGGTGCCAATACGGGTAGGTTACAAGTTGTATTCAAACTCTAGTCTTGAGGCTTCCTTGTCTTGTGCGCTTGGGAGTCCGTGTCCATATGGGCTTCATAGCAGCCGAAACGTCATAGGCGTCATGGACCCTGTTAGGTCGTCGAGTGGGCCTTCCGTCGGGATGGACCAGGTATACTAACATCGGGTACCCGTAGGGCATATCCATGTCAGTAGCCCCCGAGTCTCCATCCGAAATGTAGATTCGGGTGGAGACTTAGTTGTCTTGAACCTTGTATTTGGATATCGGAGTCGAAAGTTGTGTCGAGTGCGAAGCACTTCACCCGGAAGTTTACCGGGTCAGCTGAATTTGTTTGGCTGTTGTAAAGGAATCGACATCGTGGACGTAGTCAACACAATGGACTATAGGATGTGCGACCAGCGCTCCCTATGGGAGTAGCCCCCGAGTGTCTGTTCGAGTCGTAGACTCGAGCAGAGACTTTAATTCAACCATTGTTTGCTTCAGGTCCGTAGGACACAATTTTTTTTTCGGATGCTTGAATCAATCCTCCCTATGAGAGTAGCCCCCGAGTCCGTAGTGGAGTCGTAGACTCGGCGTAGGACTCGAAGATCTTGTGTGTGCGTGACCAGCGCTCCAGTTTGGAGTAGCCCCCCGAGTGTCTGGCGGAGTCGTAGACTCGGGCAGAGACTCGAGTCTTGTATCGTGCAGTTGTAGCCAAAAATCTCGTGGGCGTACCGCTAGCCCGGAAGTACATCGGGTACGTGACCAGCGCTCCTGATAGGAGTAGCCCCCGAGTGTCTAGTCGAGTCGCAGACTCAAGTGGAGACTCATGCGAGGAGAAACCAGTGATCCGGAAGTGCATCGAGTCAGCGTCTCACGCATAAGGAGCCAGGAGTCAACGTAGCGGAGTGATGCGGAATTTTAGCCGGAAGGACTCGACGTTGTGGATGAAGTCGACGCCGTTTCTTTTGTCGGGTGAGCGGCCAGCGCCGATTTTTCGTAGTATCAAGCGATGCAACCATCCAAGGAGGGACTCGACTCGGGTCTTGAGTGTATGGCGTCGCTAGTTGCTTTGTCGACTCCTGTTAGAGGACCCAATATAATAGCTCGACGCAGTCGACATTCTTGTAAGCTGCAGAAAACATAAGAAATTGTGAAGTACTTGTATCTTGTAAAGAATATTTGCCTGTCGGCTTGTATAGTAAGATTCTGGTGCCGATCGAGTCGACACTGTTGCACTGTATGCTAGGCCTTTTCGTTAGCCTGATTACCCTTAGTCTCAGTACCTTGCCGAGGCACTCGGAGTTCAAGGATTCGACGGTCATGCAGAATCAGCTACTCGGGCTGTCGCGTTCGAGGTGCTCGAGTGCGTGGAGCCGATGGCACATTAGGTTACTCGAAGAGGGCGCAGCCCCCGAGTGTTTCGAGTGCGAGTTAAAAAAGAAATCATCTCTAAGTAGAGGTAAACTTAGCTTTATTGGTAGTTGCCGTGGAAAAAGTTGATGCGACCGCGGACGTATTCGACGCGGTAGCGGGTCACACAGCGGTCGTAGTCGACGCGGCAGACCACGGTCATAGCAGCGACAGGTTCCTGGGGTCGATGGTGGCAGCGAGCTCCGCATCCGAAGATTGTCACAATCGAAGACCACGCTGCAGCCGAAAGCCGCGGCTGGTCGCCGAAGCGGAGGGAGCCCTCGAGCCCCCGAGTCGTAAGATCCGAAGATCGTAGAGGACGACCGGATTCGAAAGAGCCCCCGAGTCGTGGTCGCTGAAGCCGATGTGGACAGTTGCCGCAATCGAAGATCACGTCGGGTTGCCGCATCCGAATGATGCAGCGGGTCACCGCAGTTGAAGACCGCAGAGGATCGTCGCAGTCGAAAACATCAACATGTCGATGGTCGCGAGTCGTATGTCCAAGTGGGCGCAGCCCCCGTGCGTGGAGTTGGTCTGGTCGAGGCGGCGTCCAAGAACCGATGCGGTGGACCAAAGTCAACACGGCAGCGGATCATCAATGCCGATGGCAGCAGCGGTTTTGCCGCAATCGATGATTGTAGAAGCTCACCATAGATGACGGCGGCAGTGGATCTCATAATACACTGTCGTGACAGAGCCACGACGTAGTCGCCCATGCTAGAACAGACTTGAAATAATTATGATGAAGACTGGTGAATACGGATCCGTCGGATGACATGCGCCCTGGCCGCCCGGATTTACTGTCCTCTCATGATGTAATTTGTTCTTGTCCTCTTTTTTTCTTGGGCTTTCAAGCATCGTAACTGGACATGGCTGTTGATTTGCTTTCTCATGACAAATCTGATATATTAGAGGCAAGGACAATTAGCTTTTGTCTTCACGTACATAGAGTAGGTGCACTTCACTTTTCCTTCAAAGATTCCAGACTGATAGATCCGCATCAAATACAACATGCGAAAAGATGCGGCAGGTGCTACCCAGATCGATCTGGCCAGATTAGCCTTGCTGTATTGCTCCATGAATCCATGCACCGAGAAAACATGTCGTATCCCAACTTTTCCACGCACATCAGTACCAGGGTGATTTAAGCAGAGACTTCTGATTAGCCGCGTCACGGTCGTGTGGACAGACGAGTTCCGTAGATTTTTGCGACATCGCCGAGTATGTTGCAAGTACGAGCTGCTGAATCTACCGATGATAATTTTCGGCCTTGATTGAATATCTTGAAAATCTTGACCTTGTAGATCTGATTGGAGACGGCGAATCGTAGATTTGCTTCGGATGGGACCATCACGATCGCACAATCAGCGCCCCCGATCCCCACAGACGGCGCCAATTGACGAGGTTTAATCTCGTCAATGTCCATTGTAATGGACTTGGGTTTTGGAGAAGATGGGGATGCTGGAGATCGTGGCACGGTTAACAGACAAGCAACCAGGGGACACGAGATTTACCCAGGTTCAGGCCCCCGGAGGGAAAACCTTACTCCTGCTTGTCTGCTCTTTGATTACGGCGAAACCGAAGGTTACAGGGGTGCGCAGATTCGATCTGGCGTGGATGCGTGTGCAAAAGTATGAATCGAGGTCTAGATCTGTAGATCTATTGTGGTCTAGTCTATTGGGGGGTTATGGCGTCTATAGGTCGTGATCTTCTCGTTGGACCCTCCTAGCCTTTATATATGGGGAGGCTAGGTCTCGGGTGCCAATACGAGTAGGTTACAAGTTGTATTCAAACTCTAGTCTTGAGGCTTCCTTGTCTTGTGCGTTTGGGAGTCCGTGTCCATATGGGCTTCATAGCAGCCGAAACGTCATAGGCGTCATGGACCCTGGCAGGTCTTCGAGTGGGCCTTCCGTCGGGATGGACCAGGTATACTAACATCGGATACCCGTAGGGCATATCCATGTCAGTAGCCCCCGAGTCTCCATCCGAAACGTAGATTCGGGTGGAGACTTAGTTGTCTTGAACCTTGTATTTGGATATCGGAGTCGAATGTTGTGTCGAGTGCGAAGCACTTTACCCGAAAGTTTATCGGGTCAGCTGAATTTGTTCGGCTGTTGTAAAGGAATCGACATCGTGGACGTAGTCAACACAATGGACTATAGGGTGCGCGACCAGCGCTCCCTATGTGAGTAGCCCCGAGTGTCTGTTCGAGTCGAAAGTTGTGTCCCAGTATCCGTAAATCGCCTTATTTAGATGTGAATCACCGTCTCACCATGTGCCATCGTCGGCCACCATCGGAGCTTGTCGGAGCTCATCGGAGCTGAGGCTCCGATGACCATTTCCGAGCGGCGCTGCCACTTTAGGACTCAGTGAGTCGCGCTGATTCAAACTAGGTTCATTTCGTTTGCTAGGGAGCAGTAGATCGTCGCCGGCGACCACCCACTGACGGCGGTGGTAGTGCTGACGCCATCGCGACGTCATGCCGACGCCACCTTGGACCTAGTACCCTGTTTGACCCGGTATTTATCTCATGTGGCTGATGACATGGCCTTGGGCCCATATGTCATTGACTGGGGGTAGAAATAGAGTCGGTAACAAATACATTTTTCTAACATGAGGGCTAAGGTGGACCTAGGCCCACTGGTCAGTGACTCAGGCTAGCCTTAGGTGCGGTGTAAAAAGTATTTCCTGTTTAAGAAATAGATGAAATGTTATAAACTCAATTATTAATATTCCAGAAATCAAATAAATGATTAAATCTTGTTTAATTAATAACTTTTGTTTTGTAATTCAAAAAAATGTGTATAATATATGGAATTTTTCAGAAAAATAAAATCTATAACTTAAAACTATTATCAAATATTATTATGATGATTATTTAAATAAATATTATTTAATAAAGGTTTTATAAGTAATAAAACTTTAATAATTCATATTTTAACAATGATAAATGTTAATAATATAAATAAAATACCAAAAATCTTAGAAAAATAAAAAATTACAATTTGAAACCAGAATCATGTATTATTATTTCACTTAATTAAATATTTATTATTTATTAAGTAATTATAAAGTAATAAGAATTATAAAAATCATATCTTACTCTTTATAAATCACAAAAATAAATGTGATATACCAAAAGGATCAAAAAATAATATCTACATATTAAAAACCTAATATTCTACTTCTGAATTAAATAAAAATTCAAATAATTTAATAACTCAAATTTAAACTTATTTACTTTATTAATAATTCATATAAGGATAAATAAAAATTGTCAATATTTCTAAAAAGAATAAATTAAGTTAATAAATAGTATTAGTCTTAAGTATTAATAATATAAGCCATAATGGTTTAAAACATTACAAGTACTTTAGTATTAAATTATCTTCTATTTTAAGTAAGAATTATATTCTAAAAAGGTTTCCACTTATAAAATTAACCTTAAAGAACAACTTAGAAATACACCAAATCCTTTCCATCTATGTTAATTACCAAATTACAAAAACTACCACAACACTACAGAAAGTTCAAAAAGTAATTAAGTGACAATATATCTTGATTTATAAACTATACTCACTCATCTATAAAAGGTAAATGATACGACTCCATTATAAAAACAAGAAACTACTACACTAAGTAAAAGGATAATCAATCTTAAGTTACCTAAAGAAAAAAAACTAGATACACAAGATACAAATGTTATAAGTATTATACTTTCAAAAAGATCTTTGTTTCAAGTTAACTTTAGTCTACAAGAATCTAAATATAACACTATACGCATTATTTATATGTTTTATAGTTAACTTTGGTCTGAACTAGTTATAAAGCAACTCAAGCCAAACCATTCGAGCAAGCATAAATAACATCGACCAAACTCAACTAACCACAAAGCTTGTTTAGACCTTAGAAGAGAAACCTTTTCTTTGAAGGTTATTCTTTTTGCCACTTCAAACAAGAACTTTTATATAAGAAATCTTAACTAGCATTTCATAGGTATATATATTTTATTGCTACATATGAGTTTCCCACAACCACTCATAAGCTCTAATAGGAACACAAATGTGAGACCTATCTAAAAGGACCACACATTCCAAAGTAACCATTTCCATAATCCAAACCTAGGACAAAGTTATCCCCGGGATTTGCGTTTAGAATGTGCATCACATTACTTATGCATAAAAACATATTGCTTCTTTAAACATTAGTCCTTACCAGACCAATGATGCTGATTTCAGATTTTGGATCTTATACTGACTCGAAGACCGTGAGTGCATAATCTTGCAATCACAAAAGGCAAGGTCACACTTGCTCATGTCCTTTGTTTATTTTCTGTAAAATATTTTATAAATATAGTGTTGTTATCACCTGCATTGAAAAAGGTCTAAAACACTATTTTCGATAATAATGTGAACTATTGGTTACTGATCCAGGGTGATCAGCTAATCTATTAAATCTGACAGTTGGAATACCACTGTTCAGAACTATATCACCTAGGACTTAACAACCAATGTTGCGAGTGATTATTGCGCCGTATATTACGCGTTAACCATGAGATTTGGAATGGGACGGAGAAGTCAGCTGTATCTTCTTCCTCTCGCATGAAGATGGATGTGCAGGTCGTGGCTGTTATCCTCGAAGCGTGCATATTAATTGGTAATTCGTAGAGGATATGCAACATATGGATGGGAACACTCATCATCCCACAATAGTTCTGACATCTAATGGTTTGTACAAACCATTGCCGTAATTCTTTATGTGGGCATGGTGTACACCAAGGAGGAATGTGAGGTCGTGAAGGGGGCAGTGATTGGCTTGGGTCAACTTCTAGGCCCCACATCATGGAATTGTGGACGGGAATAAGCTGCCCGGTTGTGCAACAAAGAATTGATCTCTCATGGGTAAAGTGACGTACCTCTGCAGAGTGTAAGAACTGTAACTTGTTACTCCCTGTTCCGGGAAGGAGCTGCGAACGCTGCGGGAAAGGAACTCCATGAATGTTCTGGTAAACCCGTGAAGGCTGACGGACATAGCTTTTTAGAATAAAAGCAACCTTTGAAGAAATGTTTATAAAAACTTGCATTGCCTACGACCTACGGTCTGTGGCTGTAGTTATAGTGCATCAGACACTCCTTTTCTAGTGAATTTGCTGAGTACGCTCGTACTCAAAGTATCTTCTTAACCCTTGCTAGAGTCTGACGCTATGAAGACGATGTCTACACCAAGTTATGCTCCAGGAATCATCAACAGCTAAAGCTCTTCAATGAAGACAAGGAAGTCAACATATATCTCAACTCAAATGAAGACGAAGTTACTGATTAGATAGGAATATAATCTCTAGCCAAAGAACCTAATTCTGTAGTGTATTTCAATAGCAGCAATGCCAATTCCTTAGTTAAAATACTACTTTTATCATTATAATAGTTTTTGCGTTGTTTATCATTGATTCTTCTTCGTAAGAAGTTCTTTCTCTCTCTTTAACCTAGAGTGTTCTCTGGATCTTATGTAAAGAGTGAGTTGTAACCTTTAGCCATGTAGTGGACCCGCTGTGTTTCTGTTGTGCCATTCTGTGGGATGTAATACTAGTGAACGGTGTTTCATTGGTGTTATGTCAACGACTATAGTATACTACATCATTAGTGGTATGCTGGGTCACCGCATTGAGTTCTAATTAATAGTTAAATTAATCTAGGTGAACTCCCACAATATCCCTCACATTATTTTAGTGATCACACGAACCAAATCCATCATATCAAAACCGATCATCACGAGAGTTGATACAGCTTCAATGGCGAACAATCAACATGTTCATCATATCTACTATATGACTCATGCTTTACCTTTCGGTGATCCGTGTTCCGAGACCATGTCTGTACATGCTAGGCTCATCAAGATCAAACCTTAGCTTCTGCATGAGCAAATCTGGCTTGCTCATGTTGTATACACTCGCAGAATCTAACACACCCGATCATCATGTGGTGCTTCGAAACAACGAGCTTTAGAAACGGTGCTTACTAAGGATGAACACTTTAAAATTTGAAATTTTGTGCTTGAGGGATCATCTGCTACAGTCTCGAACTAAGCAATACAAGATGCATAAAGGATTAACATCACATGCAATTCATAATATGTGATATGATATGGCCTTTCTTCTTGTGCTTCCGATCTCCATCTTCAAGAACGAACATGATCTCCATCATCACCGGTATGGCGTCAAGGTCAATGGTGCCGCTTCATGGTTGTTGTCCACCAGCATCAACTATTACAACTACTTTGAATAGACATGTAGGTCTTAACGGAATTTAAAAGACAACCATATGGCTCCTGCCGGTTGCCAACTTACAATAAGGAACATTGCATACATCATATATAATCACAATCATGGCCATATCACATCACATCACACCCCTGCAAAACAATGTTAGACGCCTCTAATTTTCTTTGCATGTTTTACGTGGTTTGGGGCTTTCAATAAGTGTCGTTCTAACTTACGAACAAGAACCACAACGTTTATTCTTGAACTATCAAGTGCCCGTTGTAAATTGAATTTATACTATGATGGGAGAGACAGACACCTGCAAAGCCACTTATGCAATACAAGTTGCATGTTAAGCGTGGAGCAAGTCTCGTGAATAATGTCATGTAAGGTTAGCCCGGGCCACTTCACCCTATCATACCGCAAGATGCAAAGTACACAAAAAGCAATTGATAATAAAAGTACCACCGCCCACAATGACCATTCTGTTCTACTCGTGCAACAGATCTATATATAGACACGGCTCTGATACCACTGTAGGGGTTCGTAGCATGGAAAACAAAAAATTTCTACCGCGTGCACACAAACAAGCCAAGATCTATCTACTATATTGTAGCAACGAGTCGATAGAAGAACTCACCCTCGAAGATTCCAAAACGGTTAACGAGAGTAGATTCTCGTGGGTGATGTAGTCTTACACTTGCCGATCTCAAGATCGCGTAGACGATCTTTCCGGCGCTGTGTTCCGGCAGCGCTTCTGCAGCCGGTCACACGTTCGGTACTCTATAATACCTTCCTCTCCCTTGTTCTAGCAGGCAGCAGAGGTTGTAGTTCTCCCCTCGTGATTCCGGCGGTACGACGGCGTGGAGTCGGAAGTAGAGGGAAGATCCCGCAGGGCTTTGCCTAAGCTGGTGCGAGTTATGGTGGATCTAGGGTTTCCCGGTGATCTAGGGTTTAGAATACCGGGAGGAGGAGGAGGTGTCGGCGGCTAGGGCGGCGACAACGAGGCGGCGCGGCGGCGGCGACGCAGGTGTGGGAGGGCTAGGGCTTGTGTGTTTGGGGCAGCCCTCCCCCTATATTTATGAGAGGGGGGCAGCCTAGAGAGATGGGAGTTTGAATCCACTTCCAAACCCAAGTTAGAAGGATTCTTTCCTTCTTCCACTAGAAAACCATTATTTCAGTTTGACTTTTCAAACCTCTTATTTGACTTTAAATTTAGAGCTTTAATTCTCTCTTACAAATGTTGTAATAACTTGGATTTTCAACCTATTTATTAAATTTAGTTAAATGATAATTTACCCATGATCATTTTGATCTGGCTAACCTCTAATATTAAGTTGGATGATAATATCTGCATGAATAAATATTAAGGAGTTAATCTGCTTGGTCACTAGTGTTTCTAGTGCATCCATCGATGGAACTTGTTAGAATTTGCTAGCTAATATACAAGTTGTATTGACGTGAGAGAAGAATACTAGAAAGTAGTGGAGCTAGGCATTGGACTCTTGTCGGCTATGACATGCATGAGATATTTGCATGGAGTGACAACGTGGCATCTTGGTAGTGGACATACATGTCTTGTTTGGCAGCAAACCAAATAGTTAGGAAGTCCATGTTCTCTTACGTGGAATAGTGCATGGCAGCAAACATGTAAAGCTTTGACACATATGCTTTGACTCATCTAAGGAATAGCACCTAGACGTTTTCCTTGAGCGGCTAGGCTAGATATTTTGAAACAAACCGAAGCTGCCTCCGGTATAAATAGACACTCACACATCTGCCCCAACTACACAACATCACATCGATCCATCGAGAGAGCTAGACCAAATCAAGAGAGTGAGAGTTAGATAGAGGTTACTACCACACTTGTGTATATTATTGGAGGCGATGAAACTATAGAAAAGGGGAGGTGCTGCTGAAGTATTGATCCATCGTAGAAGGGAGGTGGTCTACCGGAGTGTACTTTGGGTATATGTATCTTACGTTGGAAATTGTAGAAGAGAGCCGATGCACACTTTGGGAGAATATATGCTGCATGATATGTTGCTTGGAGGAAGTAGAATTTATATAAGGAGGTGCTGCTAAATTATAGAGCTGATGGGTATTCATTTTAAGGCAAGCTTCTTATACAACTCTCGTATATTTTATAAAGTACATTTTATTATTAAAACTATGATATACTATTTGAGATATGAGAGTTGTGGATATTCCTTTAAAATATTTATGGCTGATGTGCTGGTGTTGTGATACGGTGATGGATCCGTTTGGAGCCATTGATATGAACCGGGCATTTAGCATGAATATGGACCTGAGGAATGACATGAAAATTAATATGAATGTTTTCTGAAGTAAAACTTGGTGCTACGAAGGTAATCGTATTGTACCGGTCACAGTCCAGGTATGAGACTAGCTGATTTCTCCGCTAGGGACGGCCCTAGAACGGAACGTGTCGATGATGGATCCGTAGGAGCCATCGGCATTAGTAAATTCAGGTATTCGGGTTCTAGTGGGTAAAAGGACTCTGCTCTTCTAGAGTCCTGTGTGGTTCTAGTTGAGGCTGTCGATGTCGGGTACCCCTTTGCAAAGTGTAAATATGTTAATACTAACCCCTATGACTCCCGGGTTTGGGAATGCTTATTTTCATGTGTGGCAGCATGTGTTTTCAATTTGATTAACAACTTTATTCACATGTTTTCGAAAGTAAGTCTATTTTACAATTTATATGATTGTTTGTATGATTGGTTTGCTGGTACTTTTCGTACTCACCCTTGCCCCCTAATGTCTTTGGATGCAGTCGAGACTAGCATGCGGGAATTGTCGTCGTTACGAGGAGTAGGCTGGATCGGTGGGCGGGAAGCGAATTAGAGAATCTAGTTATATTCCTTTGTAAATGCAAAATAAATATGTAATATAATTATTTTTGAGCTTCTCGATGTCCACTGTGCTTGTTTTTAGCCTTACGGGTATATAGGCCTTCCGGTCTATATGCGCGTGGCGGCTGTCATTTCTCCCGGGGCCGGTCTCGGGGCGTGACAAATGTCCACACAAAGTGACCTAGAATATGATCCAATCATTTCACTTACCCATGACACATTCATGGACCATTCCCCTTCCGGTCCGGTGAACCTTCTAGAACCTTCTAGAATCTCTTCGATGAAAACATCGAAATTTTACCCAACTCCGGAATCGGACTTTCCTTATATGAATCTTATTTTCCGAACCATTTCGGATCTCCTCGTGATATCCCGGATCCCATCCGAGACTCCGAACAACATTCGGTATCCCTACTAACATTCCATATCTACTAAACAACATCGAATCCTTAAGTGTGTCTCCCTACGGTTCGTGAATTATGCGGACATGACCGAGACACTTGTCCGATCAATAACAAATAGAGGAATCTAGAAATTCATATGGCTCCCACATATTTCAACGATTACTTTGCGATCGAATGAACCACTTACATACGATACCAATTTCCCTTTGTCTCACGATAGTTTACTTATCCGAGGTTTTGATCGTCGGTATCTCTGCATACCTAGTTCAACCTCGTTACTGATAAGTACTCTTTTCTTGTTCCCGTGATATGTGATCCCTTGTGAGCCAGTCACATGCTTGCAAGATAATTGAATGACATTCCACCGAAAGGCCTAGAGTATATCTATCCGTCATATGGATGGACAAATCCCACTCTTGTTCCATGTGCCTCAACCCATATTTTCCGAACATTCAATGCCACCTTTATATCCACCCAGTTACGGTGTGGTGTTTGATGTCATCAAAGCATCCTTCCGGTGATGGTGATTAACATGATCTCATGGTCGAAGGAATTAGGTTACTATGTATCAGAAAGCTTATAGCAAACGAACTATTGAAATGACTTGATCTTCATGCTACGCTTATCTATAGGGGTATGTCCATCACACCATTCTCCTAATGATATGATCTCGTTGTTAATAACATCTCAATGTTCATGATCGAGAAACCACGATCATCTATTAACCAACAAGCTAGTATTATAAAAAGGCTATACTAAAGACTCTAATTTAGTTTACAAATCACACAAGTATTAATTTTCCAGTTAATACTGTATAGCATGAATGTAAACATTTATCATAAACACAAAGATATAATAATAACCACTTTTATTATTGCCTCTAGGGCATATCTCCAACATTTTCTGTTATTCATTTAGGATCCTCACAACCTAAGGTGATGAATACACAAAGCAGTCAGGGATCACAAGAGGTGGCAGATATGTATATACCTTTGGAAGAAACTCAGGGGGTCGAATTAATGTCAGGATGAGTACTAGGATTGCCAATCAAGGTGATTCTCGCATGATGATTGAAGAAAGGGCCAAAGCTACAGGCCTCTGCTAGAGATCTTTCAGGTACAAACTTATCCATTAATAATTCTTTTTCTATTATTGATGATGATGACATCATGCATGGGGATTTAGATATGGGAGTTGATTCACTTTTTCTCTGGGATCTATTAATACCTTGAAAGATTTGGAATGTACCAGACATTGTTTAATTGAGAAGTCTTGTGTGTTGGAAGATAATGATTGTGTTGGTCCACATATGAATTTTATTATTGGAATATAAAATTGAAGAAAATGAGGAGGGTTTCACTCCAATTATTTCTAGAGAAAAATAAGACATACGAGGTCTGCTAAGAAGAGGGTGGTTGGAGGATCATAGTCCATTTTTAGTACTGCCTTAGGGAAAGTTCACAAAAATCACCCAATGTGTGATATTGTGACTGGTCCTAGGGAAAGGAAGAAAAACCCAAAAATTATGATAGGAGCAACTTTAAACTATAGAGTGGGTAAGAAGGGTATGAGAAGTTTTCTGATTGACACTTCATTAAGAAGCAAAGTGTTGATTTTATTGGCCTGCAAGACTCTCCAGCTTTTTTCAGGAAAATTGATCATATGGATCTGTTTTCTTAGAGTTGGCTCCATCCAGGGGTAAATCTGGTGGGATTTCGGGAGGTTTAGGCTTTGTTCGTTTAGCCCCACTACCGTAGGTATTGGTCCATAACCCCTTTGGGTCAGGCAGGATCTGGCCCGCCGGGGTATAATCCATGCCCGCTCGCGTGCCATGTTCGGTTAACTCCCATGAGGGTCTCGGCCTGGCCGATTTCCCTCGAAACACCTCCGTTACACCGGGTTAAAAAAATCTAGCTTACACCTGTGGAAATAATCCCCAAATGATACAAACAAAAACTGGGAGATTCTTCCCTCTCACGACAGCGGCGGTGGCTACGTCTCCGGGAACGGAGGGGACAGTGGCGGTTGCACAAGAAATTGGAGGAGAGGAGCTTCCCTAGTATCTTTGTCGTTCTTCAATGCCTACTCCGCCACAAAGCCCAGACCGAAGACCTAGCTGCTCGACTCGGAAGCAGTAGATCTCCAACATCCCCCCTTCCCTACCAGCAATGACGACTGCCAAAAGGTAAAGTGTTGTCCTTCCCTTATCCCCCTTCCCATCTTCTTCTAAAGTTAGTGCTTATTCGTGTTGGAGAGTTAGGGGCCTATCATACTTTTGTTCTTGCGATCTAAGAGTGTCCATGGTCAGGTGGTTAAAGAACATGCAAATCAAGATGCTTTCCTGGCTTATGCTCTCGTAGATATGTTAATATATCCTACACGGTGTTTAAGAAGGCCTTGGACAAATGACTAGTAGCCTACACTGTGTTATGTGAAAGATAGGCTGAGAACGTCACATATTCTTTTCTCATACTTCTTCTGTATTATTACTAGCCCTTCATACACCAACAAAAATTGAGGGAACTTAGATCTGCAGAAGTACTTCAGTGTCGAAATATTAGTTATGAAACATACTATCAGTAAAGCACTGAAGCTTGGCTAACTTGGTTTCATGTGCGCTAACCAGCAAAATTTGTTTGGAAGTCATATTGTAAACACCAGTGTCAGGGCCCATTATTCATCTTCTGAATGACCAGCGAGTGCCGTCATTCACCCAACAAATTTCATTTCAGCCTTGTAGAAATAAGTTTCATGAAGTGTATTTATGTTTCCTCTAATAATTTCTAATGACAAATCACTAATGAATTAATTCTGGGTCAATGTATATGGATAAATATTATAATTCTAAAATATTTGATCGTTGGAGTATTGCGTAATTATTTGTGTGCTAGTTTATGTTGGTCACTCTTCTTGGATTACTAGTTTTAATGCTAGTCGTGCCTCTTAGTTTCAGTTATAGTAGAACCTTTCTTTATGCTATGGTCATGTGCTTTGGGTTAGATTGTTAGTTGTAGCCGAGACTTTTTGTAAGTGTGTACTCTTGTGTTTAATTAGGTTGAGGGTACAAGCCTTGTGTCGTTTATTTTTTAGTCAGCCATCCTGTTTCTACATGGATAATCATGTTAGTATTAATTCTAAAGAAATTACTAATAAGTTCTAATGACAAATGACTAGTGAATTAATTCCATTAGTACTACTTAGCATGTTCAACTGTGCTATTTTTCTACTGTATTATTTTGTTTATGATCTCTATTCAACCGTGCCATTTTGCTACTGGTTTATTCTGTCTATGATCTCTTCAACCATGCTATTTTTCTACTGGTTTATTTTGTTTATGATCTCTATTCAACCATGCTTTTCCTCTTAACAATGTTGCATTTATTGGGTGTAAGTGAACCAAGTGTAAAACTGCCCTGCTATACATCGATGCTAAGAGACGATGAGGTTGTAAGAGAGTTGCTTGAAGGGCATGTAAAAATTGCCAGGTAGCATTTAGGATGGAAGCTCACAACTTCATGGCTTTGGCTAGTTTCCTTCCACGGGAGGAGTTGGTACGTGATACCAGACTAAGAGTTGGTACGTGTCCCATAATTTCACCTTCCATGACCTCCAAGTACAATTCAAGCATAGTGGTAGAAATTTCCATAAGCACATGAAGATTTTATTCAACATAATCCCTGCTCTATCGAAGCATTTTCTCAAGCCTCCAACTAGTCATGCTGTTATTTGGAATCAGAAGGGCTTCCTTTAGTTTCAAAAGTCCCATCTAGCCTTCTTCTATGTTTTTTGCTTCAGTTGAATTAACATGCTCTAATAGTTATGCTTTCTCATTGCTATACATGACCATATGCAAATACCTATAGTTTTACATGATCAAGCTCCAGAATAAGAAAGGGAAGGTTGCCCTGACGATAAATCCGTGTGTGCTTTAGTGGAAGGAATGCATATTTATTCACGTGTTGTTGTGTCACTATTTTTCTGAGAATGAATCAACTGTACCTTGAAATAATCGAGATTTTTAGATACCTATGTTCCATACATATCCTGTAATTTATTTTATAACTTGTTTGTGAACATATTTGATTTTAGCTTCCAGACGTGCTCAAAGGTGATGGCAAAAAATATATTATTTAGATTTAAAGGTGCTGTCTTTTTTCTATTTGTATGTTGTGTTGCTTGCTCCCTACTGTCGCTAGGGTCTAGCTGTCGCTGTGTTGCTTGCTGCCCACTACTATTTGTGCATGGATGAATCGAATGGCAATGGACTACAGGGAATTAGTACAGGAATGTGGGGAGAGGGTCGTGGGGATTGGGGTGACAACTAGGGATCACCCAATCCATGCATGGGTTAGATCCTCTAGTGGATTTAAACCCGTGTAACCAAACAAAGCCTTAATAAATATCTAGGTTTGTGAATTGTGGAACAATTGTAGGGAAGTATTATGTCAAGATCCGTGTTTGTGATCTGAAATCAAAAGAGTTGTGGAACTTTGTAGCAATATATGGGGCTACACAAGAGACATATAAAGAGGAATTCCCATTTGAGTTAGCTAATGTTTGTTAGGATCAGAGTATTCCTTTCTTAGTGGGTGGGGATTTTAACATTTTGAGATTTTCCTTTGAGAAAAACAAAGTGTTAAAACCTACCAGGTAGAGTGACATTTTTAACTCCATTATCCGTACATGTGGTTTAAGAGAGTTGGTTATGACAGGTGGACAGTTCACATGGTCTAACAATCAGACTGTTCCTGCTTTGGAGAAACTTGACAGGTTCTTGGTCAGTAGCTCTTGCGAGAAGCTATTTTCACTTACAACTATTCGCAAAGTGACTAGAGAGGTATTTGATTATAGTCCTCTAATTATTGGAACTATGGAAGGTCAGGTCAGGTCAATAGAAGGAAATAATTTAGATTTGAGAAGAGTTGGTTGCAAGAAGCTGATTTCTTGGACAAAATTAAAAAAGTTTGACAAAAGCCTATTGTTTCTAACAATTCCTTGGGTAAATTGCAACAGAAGTTGAAGAATGTGAAATAAAACTTGAAAGGTTGGGGTGCGAACATTATAGGTGAGGATACCAAAACGAAAAAACCCTAGTTAATAAATCGCAGGAACTAGAAGATCTAGAGGAAGTCAGTGTGATTACTAATGAGAAGCTGGCTGAAAATAGCAAGAACCAAAAATAGTTGATGGGCATTTATGAAAAAGAATAAATGTAATGGTAATAAATATCTAATGAAATGTGGTGGTTTAAAGGAGATACCAATACTGAACTTTTCAGGGAATTTCTAATGTGAGAAGAAGGAAGAAAATTATGTTCTCTTTAAAAAATGGGTCTGAAACTACCGAAGGGGCTTAGGAGCTGCTAAAGCATGCCAGTAATTTCTACAAAAGATTGTTTTGTCCAGTTACAATTGAAGGGACAAGGTTGATAAGCAATGTTTGGCAAGAGCGGGAAAAGCTTTCAGCAACAGATAGAGAGGAGATGGATAAAACTTTTTCTGAATATAAGATTAAAAGTGTAATTGATCAGATGGGGAAACACAAGGTTGTTGGTCCTGATGGGATTCCTATTGAAGATGACATCATGAGTGTTTTTTTGTGATTTCCATGCTCATAGGATTGACCTGTGAAGTATCAACTATGGGATCATCACTCTTCTTCCTAAAGTCGATGATGCTAACACAATTCAATAGTACAAACCCATATGCTTGCTACAAGTTCTGTTTAAGATTTTCACTAAAGTCATGACTGTGAGGGCTGATCCTTTCATGGACAAGTTGATTAGTGAGATCCACACTGCTTCCATCAAAGGAAGATTTACTGGTAATGGTGTAAACTTGTTGCAGGAAATTTGAGGGAATCCAAGGTCCAAAAAAACAGGGTGTGGTGTTGAAAATTGACTTTGAAAAAGCATGTGTTCCTGTTTGACCGTTGTAGACATAAAGGTTTTAGAGAAAATTAGATGATATGTTTGAGAAAGGCAGCTACTCAGGGTACCTAGAGTGTAAAAGTTAATGGAGAAGTTGGTCCTTGCTTTGGAAGCTATAAGGGTGTTTGACAAGAAAATTCCTTTTCTCCCTTGTTTTTTAATATGGTTGGTGTATGTTTAACCAAGATGATGGAAAATGTTAGAAGGAATAATCTGTTTTACTAGCATAGCTGATAACTTGATAGAAAATGGGATTGCCATCCTGCAATGCATATGACACCATTCTCTTTATCAAGGATGAGATGGAGGGAGCTAGTGTAATACCCTCAGAATCGGTCCCATGCAAGTTTCAGCGATTCCCGCCAAACCCGCATAGAAACGATTCAAAGGTGCCCACCAGGCACTTTCGTGCGGGTGGAAAACAAAGTAATACCATTACACAATAGTCCACGATGGAACCCACAGAACAAATATATTCAACAATGACTCAAAGAGTCAAGAATATAGATATACCATACAAAGATCCAAATCACCTTGAAAATGATACAACGTCCGACTACGGACAAGATGCAAATGTGGCTAAGAGCCCTGAAGAATAACCAATGGTGTCCATAACCCTGCCCAGGCCAAGCCGGAAGGGTAACCCTGCTAACAACGTCGATCTCAAAGCCTGCTTAACAAAAGGGGTGCCGACAAAGGGCAAAGGAAAAGGAGAGCGGTCAGTACTGAGGCCAGTACACGGCGAGACTAGAATTCGGCGGTCCTCGCCTACATAGGTATGGTGGACTGAAGCGGCAGCGCAGCATGCAATAAACAACCTATAGAGACTCAATATAACTATCGGCTATCAGAGGGGGATAAGAAAGACCTATTCGGAAGCAACCTGATACTACCACCAATCATACCCATCCTGGTATTTCCCCCTCGAGACCAAACGAGGAAGTCAACCGAGGAACTCACACAGTTGGCAGTTTTATTTATTCAGTTATCGTTGCAGCAATTACTAGTCAGGTATAGATAGTCATCCTGATATAATAAGCAGTGGGCACTTTTAGTTAACCATTCCGTTGTAGTTGCGACACTTACTAGTCAGATACAATTAGCATGAGATATCCCAAACCCAGCAGTTGTTGGTACTTTTATTTAGCCATTCCGTTGTAGTGAAGCTGATTACTAGTCATATCAGATACAAGTCAAATTATAACAGTAAACTTTAGTTATAGTTGTCCATGATCGAGAACTGTGCTCCAAGTCATCCATAACCGCGGACACGTCTTCTCGAAAAGATTTAACGCTGCAGGGGTGCACCAAAGTTTCCACACGCACCTACACCCTTGTTGTCAGATCAGGTAGGTACAAGATCATAAAACATACACCCAACGGTATGTCGACGGGGTTTCGGACACGACGTTTCCCAGACCCAAAGCAATCACATGGGGTCCACCCCACTAAGCTACCCGTAACGAAGTCGGCCGGTCTCCGAGACGGACCTAGGGTTTGTGAGAACGGCTATAAACGACCGGGAACCCGAAAGTGTGACTAGGCTTGTCGATACCGCGAAATCGTGCCGCGATCCAAAACAGTACATGAGCTCCACGCGCAATAGTAAATAAAGCAGTAAAACATGGCATAAGTACAGGATAGTAATAAAGCCCCAAACTACTTTGTGGCCCCCAGTACAGTACTTTGAAATCAGGTACTAATTGATTGGGGTGCCCACACACCCCACCTGTGGTTAGCGCGCTCGATCTCGGAACAGGTGTCAAGAACTCGGGGTCCTACGGGACACCAGTGAGCGGTTAAAAACCAAATATTGTCTATTACCCACCGGTGCCTCTGCATTTACCTACTTCAATTTTAGTTATTAAGCGATAATTAAAGCCATGATCATCTCCAACATTAAACATACGGCAATACTCCAACAACTGTGGTACTTGACGACATGCAACAGCGCTTGAGCAAGCGACTACGACACACAAGTCCAACTATCTACCAAACAACAGGTAATAGGATGTGTCCAAGGCAATATAAGGCTGCAAGGGATATCACAGGTACGAAAACTAGAGCATCGCAACACAGATAGCAATAGATCAACAGGAGGAAATAAAGACTATAAAGTAAAATAGGTAGAAAGGGGGAGAATGCTCGCCTGAAAACATTGCCGAAGGTTTATCCGAAGATCGGGTCGACACTCGCATCAACTCATCGGCCTAATCCATGAAGAAGCAAAGCACTAGAAGAAACACCGGATGGACTATTTAATACTACGGCAAAAGACCAGGCATGATGCATGTATGATGTATGGCATGGCAAGAATGCGATGCAATTAGACAATATTAAGCGGAACCAGGGTCCCGACAATTAAATAGATGGTTCATGTTGTTTAGATACCCCGCAATTTAATTGTTGTCTTAACAATGAAAAACATGGCATCTGTTCGCTACACAAATTTAAATGGAACCAATATTAGACTAGATTTATCCGTATATGGTATCCATGTTTTATTTAGGTGAATCAACAGAAAGCTCCAACCACATGATATATGTGCAAGCATAAGCAATAAAATGCAACAAGTACATATGTCATTTATAAAAATAGGGGTCACACATATTAGGGGTCGAAGATCTTGGTTCCGATGGTTCGAGGGATCGGTCTTCGAACACCGGGAATGGGTCTTCGGATTCCAAAAGTGGATCTTGAGGTTTCCGTGACAGAGGTCTTGGCGTGCCGATGGATCGATCTTCAGCGGGATCAGTCTTCGGATCAGGGCGACGAGGCTTCGGGTCCGGGAAGAAGATCCTGTGCCCATGTCGGGTGATCTTGGGGTTCCGGCTTCAGTTCCATGTTGGATAGGGTCGGCACCGGTAGTCTTCAGACTGATGGTTTCATTCGTCGGGAGGTGTCCTGGATCCAAGCGAGACGCGACTAGAACTGGTCTTCTTACCAACTTGATACCCTTGCCTGAAGGATTTGTGGCACCTAGTGGAAGACAAGAAGGTACACACAGGACTAGCTCAAAAACAACATAGGCTAATGCCTGCACGAACGCGTGCGAGCAAAAGGAATCGGGGCCCGGCTCCTGTGCTGGCAACGACTACCTGGGAAACGTGCTTGGAGGCGACGAGGACGAGCGGTCGGGCTCGATGCAACGACGCGGGAAAGGATAGAGGAGGGTACGGGCCTAGGTCAGACGAGCGGTGGCCGGCAGAGGTGAGGCCAGGGCGACGCCGAGCGGGGTAGAGGAGATCAGGGCGGCGCCGAGCGGTGGGGGCGACAGCGGGCAAGGTCGGGATGGAGGAAGTCCAGGACAATGAAGACGGAGAGAGGGCGACCGGATATGGAGCAGGCGACCGGCGGCGCTCGACGACGCGCGTGGTCCGGCGGCCGAAGCAGGGTCGCAGGGATGGAGACGCGAGCGTCGAGAAAGGGCGACGACCTGGAGCAGATGCGAGGAGGACGTGGCGGCGGCCACGGCGCTCAGCGACCTTGCAGGGGCGGCGAGCTCGACATGCTCGCATGGTCGCGTCCAGGGACGAGCAGAGGCGGCGATGGCCGAACCGGGGGCGGCCGGACGCGGGCCCGAGGTGCAGGCCGCTGTGGCGTTGGTTGGCTACGGGGAGCTTGCAGAGAGCGGCGGCAGGGAGCTCGCGGTGAGACGAGGGGATCCAGGGAGGCGGCCGACGCTGGACCTCTCCTGGCGGCGGGGAAGAAGGAACAGAAGGATCGGGGTCATGGGATAGGAGGCACCGCGTACGGGAGGGGATCACAGGGTGGGCCAGGAGCGGGGTCGGGGTGGACGGGTGGTGGCCAGGGGTTGTGTTACGTGACCATGTGGTGTGTGTGGGCGCAGGCGTGCGTGTGTGCGTGCTGCCGCGGTGGGAGTGGGGCCAAGGGAGGGGTGGTATGCGGGGTGTACAACGGCGGCGGGAGGAGGGAGTAGGTGGGTCTAGGGTTGGAAGAGAGGAGGGGATTAGGGTTTCTAGGTGTAGGGTGGTAGTTGGCTGGCTGCTGGGCTTTTGGGCCTGGCGGCTGGCTGACTCCCCTACAAAAAATATATTTATTTTTATTATAGTTGGTTTTAATTTAATAAAAGGTTTTGTAAGATAGTTTTAAACAAATAAAATATTCTGACCAATCCAGGTTTTGTATTTTAAAAATAAGAGGGAGAGTAATGCCAAAATAAAGATAGGGTTTTAACGAAATGATTTTAGGCAAAGGTATGCGTGAAGATGTCATGATGATGCAACAATACAAACAACATGCGATATTCTAGTAGTGGTTTTACCCGGGGTGCTACAGCTAGAAACCTAAATTTTTTATTGTATAGCTTTGAATCTATGTCAGGGCTAGAAATAAACTTTGAAAAAGTGAAGTGTTGTTGGTTATGGAAGATGACACAGAGTTGTTGAAGTATTCTTAGTTGTTCAATTGTCACAGAGGGAACGCTCATTAAATATTTGGGGTGCCAGTTATCTCAAGAAGATGCTTAGTTTTTGTTATGGCTTATTTGGGTTTGAAAATGAAGAATAAAATGGATGATTATTTGGGAGGAACATTATCAATTGGTGGCAATTTGATTAGAGTTACTTCTTGCATATCTAGCATAGCTATGTATCCCATGTCATAGATGTTGTTACACAAAACTGATATTGAGAAGATGGAAAAATCAATCAGAGCTTTTTTCTGGTATGATGGTGCTAATAGGAAACGATAGCATCCGATCAAGTGGAAGATTGTTTGTAGACCTAAAAAGGAAAGGTGGGATGGGTGTAAAAATGTTCTTCTTTTCAATATTAGTCTGATGTGTAAGTTGGAGGACGAAAGTGGACCATGGCAGGAGTTTATGAGAAAGTAGTATTTGAGCATAAAAGGAATCTGTGCTGCAAAGAAAAGGCAAAGAGATTCATCTTGCTAGAGTGATATGTGATGGAAATATGCCCTAGAGGTAATAATAAGTTGTATTATTATATATTTCATGTTCATGATTAAGTTTATTATTCCAAGCTATAATTGTATTAGTTCCAGATAATGAGTATTTGAGGAAAACCCTAATACATGTGTAGAATTATAAACACCATTCAGATATCCCTAGTCTCGCTTCTAAAACTAGTTCATGTATCACTTATAGTCCTAGTTTCCTAACTATGTGCAAATACAAGTAGAGTTTCCAATGATATGTGAGATCAGAGTTGTTGAGAGAACAACGATGATGGATAGACCCAAGATGATATACCATGAAACGCATCATCAATATTTGTTAGCGGTAGTTTCTCATAGACAATGTATTGCCTTTACTGACATTCATTTGACGGCAAGACACATGTGAACTTGGGCACAATATGGACATGATAGGATTCTTCAAACATTGATCTAAATAAGAGTGATCATAAAGTTGGTCTTTGATCTTACCGGATGGTACGCCAATTATTCACATGTTGTGTTTATGGGAATTTCTACTCCTGATGATGGAGAGATACACTTTGGTTACACTCATGTGCTATGATGTTCTTCATCGTCTGTCCAGACACATGATAAAATTGTTGATCACATGAACATCGATAGTACGGTATGAGTAAAGAGTACATGCCAGGTAACGAGAATTACCTAGTATTTCATCTTGAGCAATGTAAAGTATCGACGAAGCAATGCGATATGTATCAGACATAATACTATGGTTCACACTATAAAGATCTTCGTGTTATTTGCAGGGATTACTACATGCATCAAGGCACTGATAGTAATCACTGTCGCGGAATGAGGTCCAGACATGTCGGTGAATATACGAACCCATAGGGTCACACATTTAAGAGTTCAATGGCATTTATAATATGAGTGCAAATGAAGATTTAGTAGGGAAGTAATTATGAAGGTGTTTAGAGTGTCTGGAAATATACTGGAGGTGTCTGGAATATTACCAAGAGTGTTCCAAATGAGTTTAGAGCATCAACGGAAAGAGATAAGGGTTTCAAGAGTGTCTTGGATATTCTCAGAATGGTTTCGAAAGGTCCCGAATGATCCCGAAAGTGTCCGAAATTATCCCGGTAGTGTCTGAAATGGTTCCGTGCATATATGGAAGGTTTTGGAAGGTCCGAAAGTAAATTAAAACCCTAAAAATGGATAATGGAAAATGATATGGATCCTTTCACAAGTCTCACAATGATATATATGATATTCTAGTCAAATATGTTGAAACCTTGAATATTCCCTTAGGCACTAACTTTTTGAATGAAAGAAATCATGTTGACAGTGTCAAGGAAGAAGATGACAAAAGGATAAGCTTGAGGATGCCCATGCCACCCCAAGAAGAGGATAAAGAGGAACAAGTGGAGGAAGAATGGAGTAGCTACCCATCTCCAACTCCCAACAATGGTAACATCCAAATTCCCATGAACAACCCTTCATATGCAATTTTAAGTGATGATGATTCTTCATTGCCTAGTAGTACTCTATGTGGAATAATTATATATAATATATGGGAGGATGAAAGTGATATAATTGAGTTAGATGATCCATTATGCTCATTATATGACTTGTATTTATATGGTGAATCTATTCAAAACTATGAGATTAAGTTTGCTTTTGATGCTTTCAAAAATTATGAAAGGGGAATAGATAAAACCCCTCTTTATGTTTAGATTATATTTAAAATTAAAGATACTGATTGTTATGTGCATTTGATACCACAACCTTGCTGCTATTTATTCACATATAAAATGACAATACATAGGAAGAAAGTTAGACTTAAATGTTAATGTATATGTGCTTTGTGGTGTGCTCCATATGCTTTCAAATAATATTCTATTTGAGCACTCCTTGATATCCATGTAACATGTAAAATAACTTTAGCTAATATTATTTAACAATTAATATTTTAACTAAATATACAATTTTGGAGAGAAAATGATAAGGTGAGCAATGGATAAGTTGGGGTCGACCTTGAGCATGTGTCGTTCATGCCAATGAAACCATTGCAAAGCCTACATCATTAAAACTTTCCCCACATAAAAAGAAAATTAAAAGAGTGTCCCTTTTTTAATATATTATCTTCTTGAATAAAATGGTTCTCCCAATAATTACTAAAGTTTGCATCATGGTAGAAACTATTATATTATTTGTTTGGAGAAATAACCATTTTGTAGGCATTGAAGTAACATGAAGATGAAAATATCTATTTGTTTGAGATGAGAAACATAGTATGATGAGGAAGAAGTGGATCACAATAACTAGCAAGAACACAAGATTTGGGATGCCCACACATACCCCTCTTCTTTCAAGTAATATCATTCCAAACTCATGTTTTAGTTTTACCTTCATGTTTTCTTTTGTATGTTTGTGGAAACCATGTTTGAATTACCTTTGTGTTTTGTTTGGATTTTCTTTTTGAACTCTTGCTGTTGCAAGAGAGTTTTTATTCTAGTTTTATTTCTGAAGTTTTTAATAAAGTACTAAGTGGAACCCATCTTGGATGTTAAAAGTTGTTAAAACATATGGAATAGCAAATTTCTGCATAACAATATTCAGTATAAGAATTTTCTATTTTTTTTTCTGTAACTCAATTTGTGCTCATATTTACACACCATTTACAACTTTTCATCCTCTATATGCATAAAAATGGTTGACATTCCTGACATGTCTAAGTGGGCGAAATAAATTTGTTTTGCTACTGCCAAGAATCTGGATAGATTCTAGCACATAATGTTTAAACCAATCCTTAGGGTACTAAAAATGATTGTCATGATCTATATTATATGCTAGGTATGTGTAGAAACATTATATACTTGTTGTAACATATAGGAAGATTTTTTGTCTTTGAGATATATGCAGCAACCATTATACTCTTGTACCACTAATGTCACCCCACGGAAAAGAGGAGAAAGTTTTGTGTTGAAGTTTTTTGACAGGGAATGGAGGAACACCACACTAAGAGCTATACAAGAATGGTGAATACCATAAGCTTAGGGATTCCCAAGGCACCCCACTGGACCTATCAAACTCTCGGTTTGCAAAACTCTAAAATTTGTTTTTTGAGAAACATAGAATGATCATAGAAACTTGGAGCATCTTTGTATAGTTTTATGTCTAGTTTTGCATGTTGCCTTGAGAATAAATGGGACCACCATGATAGATATTATGCATGCTTAGTAGAGAAACATTTAACTGAGCCATCCCATGAGTAAATTCCATGATTAATGAAACCCTTCTTGAAATAAAAGAATGGGGAAAAACAAGCTATGCATGTTATTGCTTCTAGTTGAATTGTTCATATGCTTTATGGAGTAATAACTTACAAGTGTGTCATTTGGTGCTAGTTATTATATTCAACATAAATGGTACTCAATGATTATATTTCTTATTAGGAATGATCTAGTACTATGGACACTTTTTTGCATTCTTGTAGAAGGTCAAATGGTTACTATTGCTAGCCCCACCATATTGAAACAACCTCCTTTAGCAATCAAACTTAGCATTCATACAGGAAACAACTACCCAAATAGCTCAAGCTATATCCCTAAGTATACTAGTAAGATACACATCAATAACATGTATATCGGATATACCTTTCTTCTTGATGTTGCCGTTCTTTAGATCTGCCAGGTACTTGGGGTAATTCCGCTTCCAGTGACCTTCTACCTTGCAGTAAAAGAACTCAGTATTAGGCTTAGGCCCAGCCTTGTTCTTCTTGCAGGCACGACAACTGTCTTGCAGCCCTTCTTGAAGTTACCCTTTTCTTAGGCTTGCCTTGCTTCTTGCAATTGGTGGTCTTATTGACCATCAACACTTGGTGTTCTTTCTTGATCTCCACTTACACAGACTTCAACATAGAGAAGAGTTCTGGTAAAGACTTATCCATGCGCTTCATGTTGTAGTTCATCACAAAGTTCTAGTAACTAGGTGGTAGTGATTGGAGGACACGGTGAATCCCCAAAGCATTAGGAATCACTATACCCAAGCTTTGGAGTTTATTGGCGTGCCTAGACATCTTAAGCACATGCTAACTGAAGGAGATGCCCTCTTTCATCTTGTAGTTAAAGAACTTCTCAGAAGCCTCATAACTCTCAACTACTGCATGAGCCTCAAATATCATTTTGAGTTCACCAACAATATCATGTGGGTCAAAGTTCTCAAACCTTTTCTGAAGCTCCGATTCCAAACCATACAAGATAGCACATTGAACTATGGAGTACTGATTCTTCCGAGTGAGGAAAACATTCTTCACCTCATCGGTAGCATCAACTGCAGGTGGGTCACCCAGCGGTGCATCCAACACATAGGTCAACTGACCAGCATTGCGGAACCAATCCGCGAAGTTGCTTCCATTGTTTTTCAACTTTTCTTTCTCTTGGAACGCATTAAAATTGATGGTAGGGGCCGCCATGACCTACAACATATTTGTAATAGTTTAGACTAAGTTTATGACAAATTGAGTTCAATTAATACTTAAATTAAATAGGCTAACTCCCACTCAAAAAAATATCCCTCACATTTTTTTAGTGATCACACGAACCAAATCCACTACATCAAGTCCGATCATCATGACAGATGTAGTTTCAAAGGCGAACAATCAACATGTTCATCATATCTACTATATGACTCATGCTTTACCTTTTGGTATTCTGTGTTCTGAGACCATGTCTGTACATGCTAGGCCTGTCAAGGTTAACCTTAGTATCCGCATGAGAAAATCTGGCTTGCTCCCGTTTTATGCACACGTAAAATCTATCACACCCGATCATCACGTGGTGCTTCGAAATGACGAGTCTTAGCAACGATGCCTAATAAGGACGAACACTTTATTACTTTATATTTAGTGAGAGGGGTCATCTTATAATGCTACCATCACGATCTAAGCAATTCAAGATGCATAAAAGGATTAACATCACATGCAATAATATGTGATATGATATGGCCTTTATTCTTGTGCCTTCTATCTCCATCTCCAAGCACGAACATGATCTCCATCATCACCAGCATGGCGTCAAGGTCAATGGCGCCGCTCCATGGTTGTCGTCCACCATCATCAACTATTACAACTACTTTGAATAATAGACATGCAGGTCTTAACAAAATTAAAATACAACCATAAGGCTCCTGCCGGTTTCCAACTTACAATAGGATCATTGCATACATCATATATATCACAATCATGTCCATATCACATCACATCACATTCCTGCAAAACAAAGTTAGACGCCTCTAATTTTCTTTGCATGTTTTACGTGGTTTGGGGCTTTCGAATAAGAACTGTTCTAACTTATGAACAAGAACCACAACATTGATACAAGTATTGTCAAGTGCCTGTTGTAAATTGAATCTTCACTAGGTGGGAGAGACAGACACCCGCAAAGCCACTTATGCAATACAAGTTGCATGTCGAGCATGGAGCAAGTCTCATGAACGATGTCATGTAAGGTTAGCCTGGGCCGCTTCATCCCACCATCTCGCAAGATGCAAAATACACAAGAAGCAATCGACAACAAAAGCATCAACACCCATAATAAACATTGTGTTCTACTCGTGCAATAGATCTACGCATAGACACGGATCTGATACCACTATAGGGGTTCGTAGCATGAAAAACAAAAAAATTCTATCGCATGAACACACACAAGCCAAGATATAATCTACTAGATCGGTGCAACGAGTTGATAGAGTACTAACCCTCGAAGATTCCAAAGCGGTTAACGAGATTGGATTCTCGTGGTTGATGTAGTCGTTCAATTGCTGATCTCAAGATCACGAAGACAATCCTTCATGCATTGTGTTCCGGCAGCGCTTCCGCAGTCGGTCACACGTTCAGTACTCGATGAAGACCTTCCTGAAGGGGTTCGTAGCATGGAAAACAAAAAAATTCTATTGCATGAACACACACAAGCCAAGATCTATCTACTAGATTGTAGCAACAAGTCGATAGAGTACTAACCCTCAAAGATCCAAAGCGGTTAACGAGATCAGATTCTTGTGGGTGATGTAGTCGTTCACTTGCTGATCTCAAGATCGCGTAGACGATTCTTACGACACCATGTTCCGGCAGCGCTTTCGTAGTTGGTCACACATTCGGTACTCGATGAAGACCTTACTCTTCCTTGTTCCAGCAGGCAGTGGAGGTTGTAGCTCTCTCCTCGCGATTCCGGCAGCATGACAACATGGTGTCAGAAGTAGAGGGGAGATCCCGCTAGGCTTCGCCTAAGCTGGAGCGGGTATGGTGGAGTAGAGAGAGGGCCTTGGAGATCTAGGGTTTAGAGGGCCGAGGGGTTTAGAGGTATCCGGCGGCTAGGTATTAGCTAGACGGCGGTTTAGAGGAGATCTAGGGTAGCCGCATCTAGAGGGGGGCGGCAGATGGCCTAGGGTTTCTTGTGGGGTGCAAGTGGGGCGCCCCCTCCCCTCTATTTATGAGAGGGAGGGGCGGTTGGGGAAGGGGAGTCCTTCCCCAAATCCACCTCATGGGCCGGCGGCAAGGGATAGGGAGGAATCCTACCTTTGGTAGGATTCCTTCCCTCCCTCCACTTGGAAACCTAAGTCCCACTTTGACTTTTTCAAACTGCCTTATTTTGACTTTCAAACTAGAGTTTGATTTCTATCTTCCAAGTGTCCAGCCAAGTGACCTAGTACATGATGCAACCATTCCACTTTGTCATTACACATCCATGTACCCTTCCCACTCTAGATCGGTGGACCTTCTAGACCCTTCTAGAACATTCCGGTGAAAACACCGAGACCATTCCCGAACTCCGGAATTGGACTTTCCTTATATGAATCTTATTCTACGGACCATTCCGGATCTCCTCGTGATCTCCTGGATCCCATCCGAGACTCTGAATAACATTCGGTCTCTTTATTCACATTCCATATCTACTAAACAACATCGAATCCTTAAGTGTGTCTCCCTACGGTTCGTGAATTATGCAGACATGATCGAGACTTTTCTCCGATCAATAACCAATAGAGGAATCTAGAAATTCATATGGATCCCACATATTTCTACGATTACTTCATGATCGAATGAACTATTTACATATGATACCAATTTCCCTTTCTCTCGTGATACTTTACTTATCCGAGGTTTGATCGTCGGTATGTCTGCATACCTAGTTCAACCGTTACCGATAAGTACTCTTTACTCGTTCCTATGATATGTGATCCCTTGTGAGCCAGTCACATGCTTGCAAGCTAATTGGATGACATTCTATCGAGAGGGTCTAGAGTATATCTATTTGTCATATGGATGGATAAATCCCACTCTTGATCCATGTGACTCAACACATACTTTCTGAATCCTCAATGCCACCTTTATAACCACCCAGTTATGAAGTGTTGTTTGATGTCATCAAAGCATCCGTTCGGTGATGTATATTAACATGATCTCATGGTCGAAGGATTTAGGTTACTATGTATTGAAAGCTTATAGCAAGTGAACTATTTAAATTGAAGGGAATATGCCCTGAGAGGCAATAATAAAGTGTTTATTATGTGTATTCCAAGTATATGATAGATGTTTATTTTGCATGCTATAATTGTATTAATACGGAAACGTTAATACATGTGTGTTTAATAAACAAACAGAAAGTTCCTAGTTATGCCTCTCTCATAAACTAGCTCGATGATTAACAAGATGATCAAGGTTTCCTGATCATGGGCATTGGATGTTGTTAATAACGGGATCACAACATTAGTGTAATGATGTGATGAACATTCATACGAAGTATAGCATTACGATCAAAGTCATTGAGTTTATATTGCTATAACAACTTACGAAGTGATCCTAATCCTTAGACCATGAGATCATGTCAATCACTAACACCGGAAGAGTTTCTTGATAACATCAAACGTCACACCGTAACAGGGTGATTATAAAGATGGATTCAGAACTAATAAAGTGTTATGTTGAGGCTCATGGATCGAGAGTGGAATTTGTTCATCCCGATGACGGATAGATATAATCTGGGCCCTCTTGGTGATATCACATTGATTAGCTTGCAAGCAAGTGATTTGATCACTAGAATGTTATATCACGGGAACGAGAAAAGAGTGCATGTCGGTAACGAGATCAAACTGGGTATGGAGATACCGATGATCGAATCTCGAACATGTAATATATCATGAAACAAAGGGATTAAGATACTAGCATAAAAGGTTCCGACGATCACAAGAAAGTCATCGTTGAATGTGTGGGAGTCAGTATGGGTCTCCAGATCCCACTTCTGATTATTGATCCGAGAGGGGTCTCGATCATGTCCGCATTATTCACGAACCGTAGGGTGACACACTTAAGAGACACCGACATCCAATTGGAGCAAATGTTTCATGCCGAAAGAATAAACAAGCGCACGAATTTATTTCACTAGATACCGAAACAGGTTTTCGGGTGAAATTGCATAAAGTGGTTATGCATGTGAAATGGAATTCTAGCAAGGGGTTATTTGTGAATGTTTGTCATTAAAGTAATTGACAAAATTCTAAATAAAATAAAAGAGTTTTATTTAATGAGAGTTTGCATTAAATTTGGTGGAAGTTTAATGGGAGTTTGAGTGGACTTTTGAGTGGAGAAAATTGAAGGGCCATTTTGTGAGTGGAGTGTCCACCCACATGAATGAAGGAGGGGAGGGGGAAGCCCCCATGGCCGGCGGCCACCCCCTTGGGTGCCCCCCTCCTCCTATAAAAGGAGCCCCCCTCCTCACTTGTCTCTCACACCTCCTCGTGAAGGATCTCTCTCCCCCTCTAGAATTTATTCCGCATGGTCTCGGACTAGCGAGATACATGTTCCCGGTGGCTATTCGGCAAGAAAGAGTTGTGCTTCCGCTGCATCGCTGGAGCGAGGAGGCGGAGGTTGCTCGGTGCCTCGAACGTGTGTGCGAGCACGGATGCGCTGCTGATTTGCGGCGCTAGGACTTCCTCTCGATCTTGAGATCGGCAAGAGATCGTCTACATCAACCACGAGTTGAACTCGTTAAGCTTTGTCGGTCTTCAAGGGTATGTTCTCTACGGATATACATCCGCCCGTTGTTTGTATCTAGTAGATAGATCTTGGTACATAGTTCCCGTCGTAGGAAATTTTTTGTTTTCTATGCTGCGAACCCTACAGTGGTATCAGAGCCGGATCTATGCGTAGATGCTTTACACGGGTAGTACACATATGAGTATGTGGGCGATGATGATCATGTTGTTGCTCCTTTGTTGTAATTTTGGATATTGGTGGCATAGTGGGATGAAGCGGCCCGGACAAACTTTACATGTCCTCGCACATGAGACCTGTTCCATGCTTGACATGCAACTAGTTTGCATAAGTGGCTAGCGGGTGTCTGTCTCTCCTACTATAGTCAATATCTATTTTGCAGGCGAGTTTTCAACAATTTTATTATCCTCGCTGTGGTTCTTGTTCGTAGGTAAGAACGGTTCTATCTCGAAATCCCTAAGCCACGTAAAACTTGCAATGGATAAATTAGAGGCGTCTAGTTTAGATTGTTGCTGGGCTAGTGTTATGATATGGTAGTGTTGTAAGTAGAAGTATGAGATGATACTCTTACACAACACATAGCGTGTAAACTCCATAGACCTTGGATTTACACATATAGGTATGATAGTTATCATACCACGATGCACATGATAGAGATCATATGCGGGAACCATAACATTTCACTAATAAACATGTGATGTTTGATTGCATCTTATATTGCTTGTTTAGCGCTTTGTTAGCATAATAAGATGATCCCTCATTTAAATATCAAGATAAGAATGTGTTCTTCCTTTAGTATGCACCGATTATGTTTCGTCGCTCCAAGACATCACGTGATGATCGGGTGTTCTTGGATCCACGACCATATTTCGGGTGTAAAACAGTTACACACGCGAATACTAAGGTTCTAACTTGGCGAGCCTAGAATGTACAGACATGGCCTCGGAACACGGACCGAAAGGTTAAGCATGAGTCATATAGTTGATATGATGCCCATTTGATGCTCGCCTTTGAAGCTATACCGACTCACGTGATGATCGGACTTGGTATAGTGGATTTGGTTCATGTAATCACCAAAAAGGCACGAGGGATGTCGTTTTTGAGTGGGAGTTCATTCGTAATATGGATTAGTTGAACTCAATCTATCATACACTTAGTCTAAACTTTACAAATTCTGTTGTAGATGGCACCACCTTCTTTTAATTTCAATGTGTTCATGGAGAAAGAGAAACTAGCAACGAACGGTAGCAACTTTACCGAATGGGCCATGAATTTGAGGATTCTCCTCTCTGCTGCACAAAAGCAATATGTGCTAGAAGCACCGTTAGGCCCCCCACCTTTAGATGATGCCCCTGACGAGGATAAGAATGTCTATCAGACTCGTCAGGAGGACCACAACTTAGTTCATTGCGGCATATTGTATGGGCTAGAGCCGGAACTTCGAAAGCGTTTCGAAAATGGCAATGCATTTGATACAACGGGTGAGTTGAAAATGATTTTCGACACACATGCTGCTGTAGAGAGCTACAACGCTTCAGAAAAGTTCTTTAGCTGCATGATGGAAGAGCACAGCTCCGTTAGTGAGCATGTACTCAAGATGTCGGGTTACGCCGATAAGCTTGTGTCTTTGGGAATATCGATTCCCATTGACTTAGGCATCCATCGTGTTCTGCAGTCTCTGCCACCTAGCTATAAGAGCTTCGTGATGAACTATAATATGCAAGGCATGAAGAAGTCTCTCCTCGAGCTTCTGTCAATGCTTAAAACTGCAGAAGTGGAGATCAAAAAGGAACATCAAGTGTTGATGATCAATAGGAACACTGGTTTCAAGAAAGACAAGAAGGGAAAACGGAAGGGAAGTAAGGGCGGCAAGTCTGTTGCCGTGCCTGAAAAGAAACCCCGAGTTGGACCTAAGTGTGATACCGAGTGTTACTATTGTAAGGGGACTGGCCACTGGAAGCGCAACTGCCCCAACTATCTGGCAGACAAGAAGGGCGGCAAGGCAAACAAAGGTATATATGATATACATGTTATTGATGTGTACTTGACTAGTGCTCGCAGTAGCACCTGGGTATTTGATACCGGTTCAGTTGCTAATATTTGTAACTCGAATCAGGGGCTGCGGAACAAGCGACCGCTAGCAAGGGGTGAGTTCAAGATGCGTGTCGGCAATGGATCAAGCGTTGATGTGATCGCCTTCGGAACGCTGCCTCTCCACTTGCCGTCGGGATTAGTTATAAACTTGAATAATTGTTATCTGGTGCCTGCACTAAGCATGAACATTGTATCTGGATCGTGTTTGATGCGAAGTGGTTATTCATTTAAATCCGAGAACAATGGTTGTTCCATTTATATGAATGAAATCTTTTATGGTCATGCACCGATGATGAATGGTTTATTTCTTTTAGATCTCGATGATAATGTTACACATATTCATAATGTTGATGCTAAGAAGTTTAAACTTAATGATGATATATCCGCATATATGTGGCACTGACGTCTAGGTCATATTGGCGTTAAACGCATGAAGAAGCTCCATTCGGATGGACTTTTGGAATCACTTGATTTTGAATCATTTGATACATGTGAGCCATGCCTTATGGGCAAGATGACTAGAACGCCGTTTCCGGTTCAATGGAACGGGCGACAGATTTATTGGAAATCATACATTCTGATGTATGTGGTCCAATGAGTATGTCGTCGCGAGGTGGATATCGTTATTTTGTTACTTTCACGGATGATTTGAGTAGATACGGTTATATCTACTTGATGAAACACAAGTCTGAAACCTTTGAAAAGTTCAAGGAATTTCAGAATAAAGTGGAAAATCATCGTAATAGAAAGATCAAATTTCTACGGTCCGACCGTGGAGGTGAGTATCTAAGTTACGAGTTTAGCACTCACATGAAAGAGTGTGGAATTGTTTCACAACTCACACTTGCCGGAACACCACAGAGAAATGGTGTGTCGGAACGTCGTAATCGTACTTTATTAGATATGGTTCGATCTATGATGTCTCTGACGGACTCGCCGTTGTCATTTTGGGGTTATGCACTAGAAACTTCTGCATTCACTTTAAATCGGGCACCATCTAAATCCGTTGAAAAGACACCGTATGAATTGTGGTTTGGAAACAAACCTAAGCTGTGTTTTCTTAAAGTTTGGGGATGCGATGTTTATGTGAAGAAACTTCAACCGGATAAACTCGAACCCAAAGCGGAAAAATGCGTCTTCATAGGATACCCTAAGGAAACTATTGGGTATTCCTTCTATCACAGATCCGAGGGCAAGGTTTTTGTTGCCAAGAATGGATCCTTTCTAGAGAAAGAGTTTATCGCGAAAGGTGTGAGTAGTCGGAAAGTAGAACTCAAAGAGGTTATTGAACCTTCTCTTCAAAGTATGGCGAGTAGCACAGCGCCGGAAGTTGTTCCGGAGTTGGCTCCACCTGTTGAAGAGGGAACTAATGATAATGATCATGAAACTCCGAAAGAGAGTACTACCGAACCTCGCAGGTCAAGCAGGACGCGTGCAGCTCCCGAGCTTTACGGAAATCCTGTCATGAATTTCATGGTTGATGAAAATGATGACCCTGCGACGTATGAAGAAGCGATGATGAGCCCGGATTCCAACAAATGGTTAGAAGCCATGAAATCCGAGATGGAATCCATGTATGAAAATCAAGTTTGGAACTTGGTGGAATTACCTCCTGACCGAAAGGCCGTGGAGAACAAATGGATTTTCAAAAGGAAAACTGATGCTGATGGTTATGTGACCGTCTATAAAGCTCGACTTGTCGCAAAGGGGTTTCAACAAATTCAAGGAGTTGACTACGATGAGACATTCTCTCCCGTAGCGATGCTAAAGTCAGTTAGGATTATGTTAGCAATTGCTGCATATTTCGATTATGAGATATGGCAGATGGATGTCAAAACCGCGTTTCTTAATGGTAATATTGAAGAAGAGTTGTATATGATACAACCAAAGGGTTTTGTCGATCCTAAGGATGCTAACAAGGTGTGCAAGCTTCAGCGATCCATCTATGGATTGAAGCAATCATCACGAAGTTGGAATCTCCGCTTTGATGAGGTGATCAAAGAGTTTGGATTTGTCCAAACTTATGGAGAAGCTTGTATTTACAAGAAAGTGAGTGGGAGCAATGTGGCATTTCTGATATTATATGTGGATGACATATTATTGATCGGAAATGATATAGATCTTTTAAACAGTGATAAAATTTATCTAAACATCAAATTTTCAATGAAGGACCTAGGTGAAGCGTCATACATATTAGGCATAAAGAACTATAGAGATAGATCTAGGCGCCTAATAGGGCTATCGCAAAGTACATACCTTGATAAGATTTTAAAGAAGTTTAAAATGGACGGAAGTAAGAAGGGGTTCTTACCTATGTTGCAAGGAAAGACATTGAGTAAGACTCAAAGTCTGGCTTCGGCGGAAGAAAGAGAGATAATGGACAAAGTCCCCTATGCTTCAGCCATAGGATCTATAATGTACGCCATGCTATGTATAAGACAGGATGTGGCACATGCTATTAGTTTGACTAGTAGGTACCAATCGGATCCAGGTTCGGAACACTGGATAGCGGTCAAGAATATCCTTAAGTACTTACGAAGAACTAAGGATATGTTTCTTGTATACGGAGGTGAAGAAGAGCTCGTCGCTAAGTGTTATGTTGACGCTAGCTTTGACACCGATCCGGATGACTCTAAGTCTCAATCCGGATACGTTTTTCTCATGAATGGCGGAGCGGTTAGTTGGAGGAGCTCCAAACAACCTGTGGTAGCGGGATCAGCAACGGAGGCCGAATATGTTGCTGCTTCAGAAGCGGCTCAGGAAGCAGTTTGGATGAAGGAGTTCATATCCAAACTAGGAGTGGTTGCAAACGCGTTGGACCCAATGGTGATCTATTGTGACAACAATGGTGCCATTGCCAATGCCAAAGAACCAAGGTCTCACAAGCATTCCAAGCATATTAAGCGCCGGTTTCACTCCATCCGCGAGCATGTCAAGGATGGAGATATAAAGATTTGTAAAGTACATACGGATCTCAATGTAGCAGATCCGTTGACTAAAACTCTCCCTAGAGAAAAACATGATCAACACCAGAACTCAATGGGTGTTAGATTTATCACTATGTAACTAGATTATTGTCTCTAGTGCAAGTGGGAGACTGAAGGGAATATGCCCTGAGAGGCAATAATAAAGTGTTTATTATGTGTATTCCAAGTATATGATAGATGTTTATTTTGCATGCTATAATTGTATTAATACGGAAATGTTAATACATGTGTGATAAACAAACAGAAAGTTCCTAGTTATGCCTCTCTCATCAACTAGCTCGTTGATTAACAAGATGATCAAGGTTTCCTGATCATGGACATTGGATGTTGTTAATAACGGGATCACAACATTAGTGTAATGATGTGATGAACATTCACCCGAAGTATAGCATTACGATCAAAGTCATTGAGTTTATATTGCTATAACAACTTACGAAGTGATCCTAATCCTTAGACCGTGAGATCATGTCAATCACTAACACCGGAAGAGTTTCTTGATAACATCAAACGTCACACCGTAACAGGGTGATTATAAAGATGGATTCAGAACTAATAAAATGTTATGTTGAGGCTCATGGATCGAGAGTGGAATTTGTTCATCCCGATGACGGATAGATATACTCTGGGCCCTCTCGGTGATATCACATTGATTAGCTTGCAATCAAGTGATTTGATCACTAGAATGTTATATCACGGGAACGAGAAAAGAGTGCATGTCGGTAACGAGATCAAACTGGGTATGGAGATACCGATGATCAAATCTCGTACATGTAATATATCGTGAAACAAAGGGATTAAGATACTAGCGTAAAAGGTTCCGATGATCACAAGAAAGTCATCGTTGAATGTGTGGGAGTCAGTATGGGTCTCCAGATCCCGCTTCTGATTATTGATCCGAGAGGGATCTCGATCATGTCCGCATTATTCACGAACCGTAGGGTGACACACTTAAGAGACACCGACATCCAATTGGAGCAAATGTTTCATGCCAAAAGAATAAACAAGCGCAGGAATTTATTTCACTAGATACCGAAACAGGTTTTCGGGTGAAATTGCATAAAGTGGTTATGCATGTGAAATGGAATTCTAGCAAGGGGTTATTTGTGAATGTTTGTCATTAAAGTAATTGACAAAATTCTGAATAAAATAAAAGAGTTTTATTTAATGAGAGTTTGCATTAAATTTGGTGGAAATTTAATGGGAATTTGAGTGGACTTTTGAGTGGAGAAAATTGAAGGGCCATTTTGTGAGTGGAGTGTCCACCCACATGAATGAAGGAGGGGAGGGGGCAGACCCCATGGCCAGCGGCCACCCCCTTGGGTGCCCCCCTCCTCCTATAAAAGGAGCCCCCCTCCTCACTTGTCTCTCACACCTCCTCGTGAAGGATCTCTCTCCCCCTCTAGAATTTATTCCCCATGGTCTCGGACTAGCAAGATACATGTTCCCGGTGGCTATTCGGCAAGAAAGAGTTGTGCTTCCTCTGCATCGCTGGAGTGAGGATGCGGAGGTTGCTCGGTGCCTCGAACATGTGTGCAAGCACGGATGCGCTGCTGATTTGCGGCACTAGGACTTCCTCTCGATCTTGAGATCGGCAAGAGATCGTCTACATCAACCACGAGTTGAACTCGTTAAGCTTTGTAGGTCTTCAAGGGTATGTTCTCTACGGATATACAACCACGAGTTGAACTCGTTAAACTCTGAGATCCTACACTCCCTTGTGCAATGGTGTCCTAACGGGGGTTCAGGTTTCTGTCACTCCGGCAACCCCACAATTAGTACCCAAATACACAATGCATTCACCTAGGCCCATAAATGGTGAAGTATCATGTAGTCGACGTTCACATGACACCACTAGAAGAATAGAACCACAACTTAAATGCTAAACCACTGAATAATATCTCAACACAAATCCACTACTAACAACATGACTTCTCCCATGTCCTCAAGAACTAAACGAACTACTCACGAGACATCATATGGATCAAGATCAAAGATGATATGGTGATGAATAACAATCTAAACATAAAAAATAATCCAAAGGTTCCACTCACAAGCATCAACTACAATAGTAATCAACACCGGGAAAGTTTCCCCTAAGAACTATGCAAGATTCAACACAATTGTTACAGCGGGATGGAGTGATCATGATGGTGCTAGTGGAGATGATGGTGTGGATGATGATGATCCCGATCAAGTCTAGCTTGATGATGGTGTTGATGGCGACGATCTCCCCTCTCCGGGAAGGAATTTTCTCGGCAGAAATATGTCTGCCGAAGAGCTCTTTCTCTCTCTTTCTATGGTCTCTCCCCACAATTAGGGTTTCGAGGAGAAGATATAGGCGAGAGGGTGGAGCCAGAGGTGGGCCAGGTGGGCCACAACCTATAGGCGCGGGCCACCCGTAGGCCGCCTGGGGGGTGTGGGCCCCCTGTGGTCCATCTCCGCCTCCCCTTCTAGCATTCTTCGTCTTCTGGGAAAATAGGATTTTCCGTAGTTTTTCTGATCTTCACGAAATTGCATCAAAACACCGTTTTTTCCATCAGAATCCTGACTCCGGCAGTTCATCCTCCAAGAATCATCCAACATGCAAAAACAGATGGAAAGACATACTTAACACCTCTTAATATGAAATGTATCAATGAACAGAGGCAAATTATGATATAGAATGGTGATGCAAATTAGATGTATCATGTAGTATCTGTCACAATCTCTTAACTTTGGAACTCATCCAAATCCATTATGGAACTTACTTTCCATTATATTGTGCCACCCTTAGTTTAGATTGAGATAAACTTAATTTGTACTTTGTGACAAAACTAGTATCAATGTAGTACTTTTACAATGAACTAACCATCTATTTGTCACCTCTACAAAAATAATATATTCTTAGTTCTTCCAAAAGATCATAAGGATATCCTTACTATCATCCAATGATCATATTATGAATCATTCTGGTATATGCTCATAACATTTAGAGTATAGGACATATATGGGTGTGTACATATCATAGTATGATTAAAAATTCTCTTTGTGATTTCATTCATCAAGTATAAAAAATACTTGAATCTTTGTTTCACTTATCAAGTGTCGATACACTTGAGTTTCGATTTAATCCTTTCTGTGTGGCAAGAACCTTTCTTGACATTTCCATATTGAGCTCTTTCAATATCTCATCTATGTATATTTGGCATAACCATATTAGCGTCTCAATCTATCCATATAGATATTGATACCAAATATTTGGGTTTTGCCTAAGTCTCTCATCAAAATGAAATTCTTAACTTGTGTTAATAAAAGATACATCATTTCCAATCAACAAGATGTCCTCCACATAATGTATTAGAAATTTGTCTTAGCGCTCCCACTTAATTTCTTGCAAATGCAAGCATCTTCATCATCTCTGATGAAATTAAACTATTTTAATAGTTTCATCATGGTTAAGATTCCAACTCTGTGATGCTTACTTCAACCATTGAAGTTGGCATACGCTTTCAGCATCCTTTGAATTAACAAAATCCTTTGGATCGTGTCATGTACACGTCCTAGGTAGCCATTCTATTAGAAGAACTTGTTTTTATTCAACTACCACATAACAAAATTATATGTAGTGGTTGCTATATTAATCCGTCTAGACTAAATATCGCTATGAAAGATCAAATCTTGTCATAGTCAACTACTTGAACATTGAAGTGAACCCTTTCCCGACATGTCGACTATTTCATAGATGTGAAACATCCATGTCTATTTCTTTATAGATCCAAATATGAATGCAAGGTTTTACACCTTTCTAGAGGGTCTTCCAAGTTCAAAGCTTGATCTCTCTTGTATGGAACTATCACGGATTTTATGGCTTCAAGCCAATTTGACGGAGTCAGGGCCCATCATCACTTCTTTGCATGTAGTCGGTTCATCATTGTAAAATAATGATTTAACTCTCAAATGTTGGTATTTGATTGTTTACGCAACCTACTTGGTTCAATAGGAACTTAGACCTCCGTGATCACAACCTTTGTGGCACATGAGCCATGAGCATTGTTGCTGCCTCTGGGACACTTTCCGGTGTTGCGCAACTTAGCACATATAGCTAAGGTTCTTTTAGCCTTATCAAAGTTCTATTGTCATCCCACTTAACTTTTCACGGAAAAATTTCTTCTAAAAGAAACTTGACGTTCTAAGTGACAAACACTTTTGTCATCTGTGTTATGGAGGAATACTCAATGGTTATTCAAAATAACATACAAAGACATGTTCATCCGACTTTGGTTGTAAACATCTTACTTATGCATAGAATACCAATGTTTAATAAAGGACAACTTGGGTTTTATCCCAAACCTAACTTTATATGGTGTCATTTCAACGGATCACGACGGAGATCTTTTTAGTGTAAAAGCGGTAGTCTCTAAAGCTTTTAATCTTTAAAATATAATGGCAGTTTTATGAATTGCACCTTTGATCTTACCATGTCAAACAAGGTTTCATTTCATATCTTGAACACTCCATACTCTTATGGTGTTTCGGGAAATGCAAATTTATGGAATGATTCCTAGAATCTTAGGTGTTTTGCTAACCTTTATAACTAAAATATTTTCCTTTATGATCGAATTATAAACTCTTTATATTCTTGTTACAATGATTTTCCACTTCATCTGAAAGTCTTTGAACATTTTCAAATGTTTGATACTTCATCCTTATTAAGTAAATATACATATATTCACTCAAATTTTCGGAGAAAGCATATGAAGTTGAAATCCATCGCTCTCGACTACACATAGTGATCTTCATACATCTATATGTACAAGTTCCAATAAGCTAGTCATTCGTTCCCTTTTGGCCTATGAACGAAGTTTTAATTATCTCTAGGAAAGTTTCACAAGCGTCATTTGATAAAAAAATCAAAAGACTCCAAAATTCCATCCACATGGAGTTTCTTCATGTTTTCTTCCCACTATAATTTAAATGGCGATGTCACTTCTTAAGTGATCTTTCAATCAATTGTCTTTCAAAAATTTTAGCGTTAGTTTTATGGATGGATTTCTCCAACTAGACTTGTATATCATCCATCTTTTCTGGAATACAGAAATTATTTGAACAACCTGTTGTTCTCATAATACCTGATAAAAACAAAGCTTGAAGTTTAAGCTTTGTTGTCAACGAGAAACACATTAACACTTTATTTGTTCTTGATGAATATCATCACATATTCTCTTGCTAGTTACTTACGACATTGTAGTTTATGAATTGTGTTGTTTCGTATGACGATTCACACCAACAAATTCAGTATTCAATACTTAAGAACCACATTGTTTAACAAGCAAAGAATACAGCCATAACACGTATATCCTCTATATACCTAAGCTGAACAATTTCTAGTCTTTTCTTTTATGCCATATATTTCTGAGATTCTCTTTCAGTATTTCCTTTTCCGTTTAAAAGAATTTATCAACATCAATAGTGGAGCCATACATATGACACATAGTCTAATGCGTGTATAGCTAAATACCAATGTCTTTGGACTTGCACTTTGAAGTAGATCACCATTATCAAATGTTTGGTGTTCTTTCGAATTACATTATTTATTAATATTTTAGTGTATTAAAACATTTTACCTACACCATATATTCATCCTTATCATGGAAATATTCATGATCAAGCTACTTTAGCTTATAACGGTGAATCGCGAGTATAATGTTGCTCTCCAATACCTTTTGGAGGATTAGGATGACTAGCGTATCCAACCTTTTGCAAATTCCCATCAAACATGAGAATATAAATTTTCATATTATACTCTATCATGTTGCAACCAAAACATCGTTTCAGATATCGCAATATCTTCCACACATGATGGTTTCTGAAAAACTCTTTTAGCTCCTAGATAACCTTGATATTAAAACAATCTTTTGAATATCAAGAATCATGGAGATAAACATGATACTTATATACTAACACTGGAATTGTTACTCTTGATTTAATATCAATTATTAAACTTCATGGAGTAACCGGAACTTACTAAAAGTTTGCAATAGGACTTTTTAAACTTTAGATTAACACTTCAAAACAATACAGTACTAGTTCGTAAAGTAACTAACCAGAATTCTATAGTTCTATTATTTCAATTATAACTAAGCGCAAGGTGGTAAACGGATGCCAATGACTACAACAACTATGCAAATTCACTTTGACTTAATTTATGATAAATAGTGTTCAACTTTTAATCATATTACTGTTGAACACCCACTTAAAACAGCATCCCTCACATTTTTTTAGTGATCACAGAACCAAATCCACTACACCAAATCCAATCATCACGAGACATGATGTAGTCTCAAAGGCGAATAATCATCATGTTCATCATATAATCTATATGACTCATGCTTTACCTTTGGGTATTCTGTGTTCCGAGACCATGTCTTACATGCTAGGCTCATCAAGATTAACCTTAGTTTCCACATGAGCAAATCTAGCTTGCTCCCATTGTATGCACACATTGAATCTAGTACACCCGATCATCACGTGGTGCTTCGAAATAATGAGTCTTGGTAATGGTGCTAACTAAGGAAGAAAACATTATTACTTGATATTTTGTGAGAGGGATCATCTTATAATGCTACCGTCGCGATCTAAGCAATACAAGATGCATAAAAGGATTAACATCACATGCAATTCATAATATGTGATATGATATGGCCTTTCTTCTTGTGCTTCTGATCTCCATCTTCAAGCACGAACATGATCTCCATCATCACCAGCGTGGCTTCAAGGTCAATGGCACCGCTCCATGGTTGTCGTCCACCAGCATCAATTATTACAACTACTTTGAATAATAGACACGCATGTCTTAACAAAATTAAAAGACAACCATAAGGCTCGTGACGGTTGCCGACTTACAATAAGGATCATTGCATACAACATATATAATCACAATCATAGCCATATCACGTCACACCCCTGCAAAACAAAGTTAGACGCCTCTAATTTTCTTTGCGTATTTCATGTGGTTTGGGGCTTTTAATAAGTACCATTCTAACTTATGAACAAGAACCACAACATTGATGCAAGAACTATCAAGTGCCTATTGTAAAATGAATCTTCACTATGATGGGAGAGACAGACACCTGCAAAGCCACTTATGCAATACAAGTTGCATGTCGAGCGTGGAGCAAGTCTCATGAATGATGTCATGTAAGGTTAGCCCGGGTAGCTTCATCCCACCATCCCACAAGATGCAAAGTACACAAAAAGCAATTGATAATAAAAGCACCACCGCCCACAATGACCATTGTGTTCTACTCGTGCAACGGATCTACATATAGACACGGCTCTGATACCACTGAAGGGGTTCGTAGCATGGAAAACAAAAAAATTCTATCGCATGAACACACACAAGCCAAGAACTATCTACTAGATTGTAGCAACGAGTCGATAGAGTACTAACCCTCGAAGATCCAAAGCGGTTAACAAGATCGGATTCTCGTGGGTGATGTAGTCGTTCACTTGCCGATCTCAAGACCGCGTAGACGATTCTTTCGACGCCGCGAATCCCACTCTTGATCCATGTGCCTCAACACATACTTTCTGAATACTCAATGCTACCTTTATAACCACCAAGTTACGAAGTGGTGTTTGATGTCATCAAAGCATCCATCCGGTGATGGTGATTAACATGATCTCATGGTCAAAGGATTTAGGTTACTATGTATCTGAAAGCTTATAGCAAACGAACTATTTGAAATGACTTGATCTTATGCTACGGTTAACTATAGGAGTATATCCATCACACCATTCTCCTAGTGATATGATCTTGTTATTAATAATATACAATGTTCATGATTAGGAAACCATAATCATCTATTAATCAACAATCTAGTATTACAAAGAGGCTTTACTAGACTCTTACATGTTTACAAATCACACAAGTATTAATGTTTCTGGTTAATACAATTATAGCATGAATGTAAACCTTTATCATAAACACAAAGATATAATAATAACTACTTTTATTATTGCCTCTTGGGCATATGTCCAATACAGAGAATTTTAGAAAGAGGTAGAGAATCAACTCAACACGAAGATTAAGCACCTTCGATCAGATCAGGGAGGCGAATACTTGAGTTATGAGTTTGGCATGCACTTAAAGGATTATAGTATTGTACCACAGCTTACACCATCTGGAACACCACATCGTAATGGTGTGTCAGAATGACGTAACCGTACTATATTGTATAGTGGTCGGTCCATGATGTCTTTGACTGATTTGTCTGTGTCGTTTTGGGGATATGCATTAGAAACCTCCGCTTTTATTCTAAACGGAGCACCATCCAAATCCATGGAGACAACACCATATGAGATATGGCATGGCAAGAAGCCAATGTTGTCATTTTTCAAAGTCTGGGGATGTGAGGCATACGTTAAGAAACTACAGCCTGACAAACTCGAACCTAAAGCAGAAAAGTGTATCTTTGTAGGATACCCAAGGGAAACTATTGGGTATACCTTCTACAACAAAGCTAAGGGCAAAACGTTTGTTGCTAAGGACGATACTGTCGTGGGAATGACCACGACAGATGATGCAATCGGCAAAGAGTAGTAGAACATGGGGCAAGGGCGGCCATCCATCTGCGGTGCGAGATGAGGGCGGAGACACAAGGGTTTACCCAGGTTCGGCCCCCCGGAGGGTAAAGACCTACTCCTTCTAGATTGTAGTATGGTGAGAGTACAAGGGGGCGAGCTCGATGACTAGGCGGCGAGTCGCTTGGGTGTATGATGGAACGTATCCTCTATGCATACCCTAGGGAGGTTTATATAGGCTCACCTCGCTAGGGTTTACAGATTACAACCGAATTAGTTAAGGATTCAGAGGTTCTTTGACCTAGTCCGACTGGGCCTAGCTACGCTTCTGGGCCTCCAGCTTCCAGTCACCTGAATCCTCGCCAAGTCTCGATCCAGTCGCTGTCCTGCGGGCCCACTCGCTAGCGGCTTGGGCCAATAGGAAATGTCCTGCTGGGCATACCCCGGTAGGCATATCCCAATCAGTAGTCCTCGAGGCCGTCGTTGATTCGTCGCAGGCATTTGTTGGCAGTCGGAGTATGCCGGTCCAATGCAGACGCCTAGTCGAATCGGCGGCGGACTCCTGAACAAAGTAAAGAACTAGTCATTTTAGTCACAATAGGAGCGACCAATCATACCGCAGCTTGGCGAACGGGTCGCGAATAGTTAGTCGCTGTCATAGTGATCAGGTCGGCGAATTGTCGAGTTGCTGGAGGCAGCGAGTCAAGTAGACGAAGTTGGACCGTCAGTTTTGGTCAAACTAGCCGTTGGGTAACCCAACGGTAATATTGGCGTAATTACCGAGTAGTAACGGCTCTCGAAAATGGCGGGTAATAACCGCTATATAAGGAGAGTGAAGGGTGACGGGGAAAATGCTTCCGTCACTTCCTCCGATGTCGCACATCCTTGTTTCCCCATTCCGTGCAGCGACCAAAACGATCCAGAGAGTTCTGAATCCCACGATCCTCCGGCCAATGGCTCCTCCCACCGAACCATGGTGCAGATCCAAGTGCACGAAGGCACTGCTAAAATCATTCGAGGAGGCGGGGATCCTCCGTGCCGGGAGATGGCGCATCCCCGTGGACGGAGAAGTAATTCTGGATCCGCGCGAAGGGGAATTCATCTGCTTCACTAGTCACCTGGAGCGGGGGCTTGGCTTCCCTACCTCCCTCTTCTTTTGGTGTTTCTGCGCTTATTACGGTATCCAGCCGTCGGATCTGGGTCCGCACAGCATCGAGAAGCTCACCATTTTCGTGGCGTTCTGCGAGTTCTACCTGGGCTGCAGGCCATACTTCCCCCTGTGGCAAGATCTATTCCACGGGATAATCAGCCGCGAAAAGACATGCGGCCCAATGCTGGCCGCGGGCGGCCTGGCTTTCCAGCTGAAGTCGAAGGAATCTTTCTTCGATTTGATGCTGCCCGCCAAAGTAGCGAACGAGTGGAAGAAGAGCTGGTTCTACGTCACCGAGTCGACTCCAGGCGACGAAGTGGCGCTTCCAAGGTACTCCGCCGACCGGCCCGATCCGCGTAGGCTCTAGGTTATCAAACTCCCGCTGGAGAAGCGGATGGTCGTCGATGAGATGCTGCAGACCATTCACAATTTGAAGAAGAAAGGCCTCCAAACCATCAACCTCTACAACTGCTGGCTCGGGAGACGGCTCGTGCCCCTGGCCAGCCGTGACCATTACATGTACGAGTATACGGGCAAGGACGACCCGACGAAATCTTGCCTTGACGAGTGGAGGCTCCATGACTACACCCTGGCCCTGAAGAAGATCACCCAGGCGGTGTATCTCGACGCGAAGGCCGGGGTCGCACCTTATACCGCAAGGCGCCCAGCCCCAACGGTAAGCTGTTATTCCTTTTGCACTCGCAGTCGCAGTTTGTGCATTCGCGGTTGTGCTAATGTCGTTTGTTTTTGGTGCAGTTGTTTCAAGTGGTGGAAGGGTGGCTCCCGCCCGCAGACGACGAGAATTCGAGCTCGTCCGCCCAGGACGAGAGCGAGCCATCGCCCGACAAGGGAAACATCGAGAGTGACGAGGGCGGCAACGACAATGAGGAGGACGACAACCCCGTGGAGGTTGCCGCTCCCACGGTTCGCAAGACTCGCGGGCAGCACCAGCACGAACTCGAGGCAAGCAAGAGCCTCGAGGCCCATGATGATGACGACGAAGAGCTCCCTGAGCACACCTCACACCGTGAGGCTACGCCGCCGAAAAAGAAGAAAGCTCCGCCGAAGAAGAAGGCGAAACCGGCAAAGCCAGCGTCTCCGCCTCGGTCTACGAGTAGCTCCGACGCCACCAGCTCGGCCAAGGAAACGGCGGACCACGCGGCCGCGGCGACCGGTGCCGCCGCCACAATGGACGAAGTGCCACTGGCGTTGTTGCCACCACCGTTCGTCCCAGTCACTAGCTTGGGGACCGCTCCAGCCACAGGGGCCTCGCTGCCAAGGGGGGTTCCCACAACGATTGCCACGGAAGCTCCCACTGCGGCTTCATCTTCGAAGAAACCATCAGTGTCTTGGGCACACAACGTGTTCGAGATGGGCCTCAGTCGGAAACTAGGGCTAGAACTGGAAAAGTCGGCCAGCATCCGCACCGGTCTGCGATTTCTTCCGGTCGCCAAGTGAGTGCTCCTTGATCTTTTACTCGTCTACTTGCCTTGTATTTTGATCGGAAAGATTTATTGACATAGTTGTTTCGCAGGACTGGGGTTAAGAAGATAGGCCATCCTGCAATGGACAAGGTTCCGCTGGTTGCCATAGAGGTGCCAGCTGATCCCTCGCGGAAGAGGAAGGGCGACGAAGTCATTGCTCCCGCCGAAGGCGCCAAAAGAACCAAGGGCGACGACGTCGTCACGGTCTCTAACGAATCGGCGACTGCCCCAAGCAAGCCTCCAACCGTCGCGGAAGTAGCTTCGAAGGCCACGGGAGATGCATGATCGCAATGTATGGTGCTTGCTGGCTCAACCGATGCGGCCGAGACGATCTCGAGTGGCGCAGTGGCCGCAGCAGCGACATTCCCTCGCTTCATGGTGAAGGCCGCCGCGACGAGTGCCTCTGTGCTGTCGAGCCAGCTTCCTGTGGTCGCGGGCACGGAGGTTGAACAACGTCGTGGCCACACTCTCTTGTGCTCGCGTCGGTGGATGCGATGGAACTTCATGGCATGCTAAGTGCTGCCATCCAGGTATGTCCAGTCCCCGAGGATCTGGACACTGAATTTCAGTGGTCGGATTCTTAATATTTGTTATGTTATCCAGTCCCCGAGTGCCTTGTCGCTGAATTTCAGCGGGTGGGCACTTAGGAGTTTTATTGTCCAGTCCCCGAGTGCCTAGTCGCTGAATTTCAGCGGGTGGGCACTTAGGAAATGTTTGTTGTTGACGCTGTGGTTGTTGCATAGGGCCTGCAGCGCGAGTCAGCCGAGCGGCTTGCTGGGAAGTGCCGCGTGGAGAAGGAGCTCGTCGCCATCCAGGAGACGAACAAGGAACTTCAAGCAGTTGTGGGTTAGTATTTACTTTAATTGGCACTCATCGCTTACTTGTAGCGGTGTTGACCGTTTTGTTCTGGAAACAACGAGTAGCGTGGCTGAGGTGAAGGAGGCTCGCCAAGGCCTTGTCCCAGTAGGTGATTTGACGGCGGACCAGTCCACTTTGAGCGTGGCGGAGAAGCGAATCACCGATCTGGAGCGTGAGCTCAAGGAGGCGAAGGCGGAAGCGAGCGCGACGGAAGGACGAGCTAAGGCCACCGTCGCTTCTGCCGCTGAAGAAAGGAAGGTGTCTGATGCGCTCGCTGCCGGGTTGCAAAATTACTTCTCCTCCCTTCAAAGTTTCATCATGGACCTATGCCACCCGCTGATTGGTAAGTTTTCCCTCAGCCAGCTTCCGATTGCGCGTACCGTGTTGGGGTTTTGGTGCTTTTCTTACTGTTTGTTTGCGTGCTGCAGGCCGGATCACTGACAATGCGGAAGAGGCGCAGTCGTACGACGAGCGGCAGTGTGTGACCACTCTGGTCGACTCAGCCGCGCTGTCAGCGACTTGCCTCCGGGCATACCTTCAGGAGATATCGCCCACAGAGGTGATTCCCAGCGACCTTGTCGAGGTATGGCGCTACCTGGAAAAGGCTCCGTCGGTCGTGGAATTCATGACGCGGTCGGCCTTCCGTTGTGGAGCGGCAACGACGCTCAGCCTTGGGCTCGCCCACTTCCCGGACGATTTTGACCTTGATGACGTCACGAGTGGTTACCCCTCGTCAACGGGCTCGGTGGAGATTGCCGAAGTGTTGAGGCTGATGGACCGAGCCGCGGTATACTCCGACCGCGTTTGGGCGATGGGAGACCTTATCCCCTACCAGGAGACCGTCGTCGCCCCCAATGACCCTGAGCCAAAGCACCGTGACTTCAAGGTGGAGCAACCATTCCGTGTGGTGATGGCGGGCGAGATGACGACGTACCCGTTGAACCCTTATGTGCCTTTTATCCGCAGTCGCAGGGATGGTGGCGCGTCTTCATCAAAGCCTGTGGAGTAGAATGTTTTGCCATTCGGCATTAGTATAGAATAACAATGTAACTGTCCTTGTACGTGAAACAGATTTGGCTGCTATAGAGGAATGCTCGTGTTATTTTGTCAGTCGTGTTGTGATTTGGATGTTGGTTGTGCGAGTCCCCGAGCGTGTCCGCCCTTTTTTTATGGGGTTTACCTCGTTTAAATATGTTTTGTGAAATGTTAGTGAGTTAAGGTCGACTCGCCATGGCTCGGAAAGCCAGTAGCGTGGCGACTCCCAGGGGTGCTCTTTACTTGACTGTTTTCCCGGGCGTGAACGGGGTCGGGTTGCCGAGTCCCCGAGCGTGGTACTTAGCCGTTCTAGTCGCAAGCCTAAGGTAGGTGAGGACTAAGCGCGTTATGTTAGGCGCGTCACTCCTGCCTGATCCGTAAGATCAGTCGCTTGGCGAGTCCTGGGCATGCTCTCATACTTGGCGTTTTTCCCTAGCCGCTCGTCTTTGGTCGGGTGTCAGTCCCCGAGCGTGGTACTTTGCCGTTCGAGTCGCTGCACTGAGGATGCGGAGGACTTGGTCGCTGTGGGATGCGAGTGCAGTTGTCTTGGCTCGGGGAGCCAGTCGGGCTGGGCGACTCCAATGGGGCTCCGGGTTAGCTTTTTTCGTGGACGGTATGACGCCTGGGTTTTCCTAGTGCCCTCGTATTGCACTACTTGGCCGTGCCGGTCGCTTTGCCAAAGGTTGACTTCTGCGAATAGCGTAACGCTGTTATTACGAGTGCGCGTGGCACAAGACATGGAGAGTAGACGCAATTTTGTGGTAACCAATCTGTTTTATTTCATAGCGGGTAGGGGGTACATGTCTTGAGTTCTAAGAGTAGAACTTCCATAGGAGGTTTACATTCCATGGCCGCTTGACATCAAGTTTTCCGTCGCCTCGGAAGTCGGTGAGGTAGTAGGCGTCATTGCCTAGGACTCGCCTGATGGCGAATGGTCCCTCCCAAGGGGGTGAGAGCTTGTGCATGCCTTTCTTGTCCTGGATTAGGCGCAGTACCAGGTCGCCTTCTTGGAAAGTGCGAGTCCGTACTCGTCGGCTGTGGTAGTGGCGGAGCCCTTGCTGGTAGATGGCGGTGCGGGAGCGAGCTAGGTCGCGTGCTTCGTCGAGCTGGTCGACTCCGTCTTGGCGTGCGAGCTCGTTGTTGGCCTCCGTGTAGTTGACCACCCTAGGTGAATCGTGATCGAGGTCAGTTGGCATGACTGCCTCGGCGCCGTACACCATGAAGAAGGGGGTGAACCCTGTCGACCTATTGACGGAGGTGCGGATGCTCTAGATTACAGAGGGGAGTTCTTCGACCCAGCACCCGACGGTATGCTCGAGTTGGACTTGTAGCCGTGGCTTCAGGCCATGGAGGATGCTCTGATTGGCGCGTTCTGCCTAGCCGTTGGACTCCGGGTGGGCGACTGAGGCGAGGTCGAGTCGGATGTTGTTTTCCTCGCAGAACTCAGCCATGGCTCCTTGGCGAAGTTGGTGCCGTTGTCCGTGATGATGCTGTTTGGGAACCCGTAGCGATAGATGAGCTCGCGTACGAACTTTGTAGCGGTCTTCCCGTCGCACTTGCGGACTGGCTTGGCCTCCACCCATTTTGTGAATTTGTCGACTATGACTAGGAGGTGGGTGAAGCCAGAGGGGGCCTTCTTGAAGGGGCCTACCATGTCCATGCCCCACAGGGAGAACGGCCAGGTGATGGGGATTGTCTTGAGCGCCATGCTCGACATGTGAGTCTGGTGTGCGTATTTCTGGCATCCAACGCACCGCTGGACAATGTCGACAGTGTCTGCGTGTGCGGTGAGCCAGTAGAAGCCGTATCGCATGGCCTTTGCGACCAGAGAGCGGGCGCCGGCGTGGTGGCCGCAGTCGCCGGAGTGGATGTCCTGGAGGATTTTGCGTCCTTCAGCGGGTTGGACACAGCGTTGGAACACGCCGGTCACGCTGCACTTGTGGAGCTCGCCGTTGATGATGACGAAGGATTTGCAGTGGCGTGCTATCATCCGGGCCTCCGTTTCGTCCGCGGGTAGGGTTCCTCCCTCCAGGTAAGAGACGTATGGCGCGGTCCAGTCGCTTGGCTTGGCGATTAGTGCGACCAGGGCTGCTTCTGGCTGCAGCGGGATTCCGATGTCGATCTCCCTTGGGGGAGAGACGAAGGGCTTGGTGATTGTGTCGAGGAAGACGCCATCGGGTGGTGCGAGTCGAGCCGAACCGATGCGAGAGAGTGTGTCGGCCTCCTCATTCTTCCGCCTGTCGATCCACTCGACGGAGTAGCCTGCGAAGTGTCCTCCCAGCTGGTCCATTGCTTGGCGGTATGCCGCCATGGTGGGGGAGACAGCGTCGCAGGTGCCGGCAACTTGCCCGGTGACGAGGTCGGAGTCTCCGTAGCAGCACAGGCGATTGATGTTCATCTCCTTGGCTGCTCGCATGCCGTGGAGTAGCACCTCGTACTCGGCCATGTTGTTGGTGCAGGGGGTGAAGTCGAGGTAGAGGACGTAGCGGAGCTTGTCGCCCTTCGGAGATGTCAGCACAATCCCCGCTCCTGCACCATCTGCATTCTTGGAGCCGTCGAAGTGTAGACTCCAGTAGTGGAGGTATGGCAGCTTTTCCGGCTGCTGGGCCTCCTCCCAGTCAGCGAGGAAATTTGCGAGAGCCTGCGACTTGATCACCTTGCGCGGCTCGTACTTGATGTTGTGGACGCTGATCTTGACGGCCCACTTGGCGACTCTCCCGGTCGCCTCGCGGTTGCGAATGATGTCCTTCAACGGTGCTGAGGAGACCACCGTTATTAGGTGCTCCTGGAAGTAGTGCGCTAGTCGCCGCTGTGCTCTAAAGACCGCGTATACCAATTTCTGGTACTACGGGTAGCGCTGGCGCGAGTCGGTAAGGGCTTCGCTGATGTAGTATACGGGTCACTGCACTGGGTGTTCCTTCCCTTCCTCTAGCCGTTCGACGACCATGACGGCGCTGACGACGCGCTCGGAAGCCGCGACGTAGACCAGCATGGGCTACTTGTCGACGGTGGCGGCGAGTAGCGGTGCTGCGAGTAGCACCTCCTTGAGAGCGTGGAGCGCGTCGTATGCCTCCTTGTCCCACTGGAAGGTGGGGTTCTTGCTCATTAGGCGATAAAGCGGCATCACCTTCTCGCCTACCCGGGGGATGAAGCGACTGAGAGACGCGACTCGCCCAACCAGCTTTTGGACGTCGCGCATGCACTTGGGTCTGCCGAGTCGGGCGATCGTGTTGATCTTGGCGGGGTTCGCCTCGATCCCATGCTTGGAGACGACGTACCCCAGTAGCTGTCCAGTAGGTACACCGAAGGTGCACTTTCCTGGGTTTAGCTTTATCTTGTACCTTCGCAGGTTGGCAAAGGTTTCCGATAGGTCGGCGAGTAAATCGCCCTGGCGAGTGGATTTCACCACCATGTCGTCGATTTAGACGTGGATTTGACGGCCAATTTGGCTCGCAAGGCACTCCTGCATGCACCTCTGGTAGGTCGCCCCGACGTTTTTTAGGCAGATGGTCATGGCAGTGTAGCAGAAGGCTCTGAATGGCGTGATGAACACCGTCTTTTCTTCTTCCTCGACGGCCATTTTGACCTGGTTGTACCCATAGTAGGCGTCGAGGAAGCATAGCGCCTCCGAGCCCGCGGTGGAATTGATGATTTGGTCGATCCGCGGGAGGACGAATTGCTCCTTCGGGCATGCGCTGTTTAAGTTTGTGTAATCGATACACATTCGCCAGGTCCCATTTTTCTTCTCGACCAAGACTGGGTTTGCCAGCCACTTGGAGTATTTGATTGGCCGAATGAATCCTACAGCGAGTAGACGCTGCACCTCCTCGGCGATGGCTCGTCGGTGCTCTTCATTGAAGGGCCGCAGCGACTGCTTGACAGGTCGCACTTTGGGGTCGGCGTTGAGTTTGTGCCCTGCGAGTTCCCTCGGGACACCAGGCATGTCGGATGGATTCCATGCGAAGATGTCCCTATTCTCATGGAGGAACTCGATGAGCGCGCCTTCCTATGCTGGGCTCATGCCCGTCCCGATCATCACTGTCTGGCTGGAGTCGCCTGGGACCAACTCGACGGTGCGGGTGTGTGTCATTGCCTCGAAGGAGGTGTAGTTGCCACCCTCCGAATTGGGCTTCTTGAGTATGGTGAGGTCATCATTGTTGACCCCGCTCACGTACTTGGCGAGCTCCTCGACGTGGTTGGCCTCCGCCACGATGACGACGCCAGCGAGTTCAGCGCCTTTGGCCTCACATTCTACGGACATGCCGGGGTCGCCATGGACAGTGATGATGCCGCATGGCCTAGGTAGCTTCATCGCGTTGTACGCGTAGTGGGGCGCTGCCATGAATTTGGCGAACGCCTGGCGCCCCAGGACACAGTGGTAGGGGCTGTTGAAAGGCACCAGCTCGAAGACGATCCGCTCGGTGCGGAAGTTTGCTGGTGTGCCGAAGGTGACTGGCAGCGTCACCTTGCCGATCGGGTACGCCTTCCGACCGGGGATGATGCCGTGGAAGGTGGTGTAGGTCATCTCGATCATCGACTGAACGTGTCCAGGTACAGGATGTTGATGGAGCTGCCGCCGTCCATCAGTGTTTTGGGGAGCCAGTAATCTCCCACCTTGGGCTTGACCACTAGGGCGACTCGGCCCGTATATTCGATCCGTGGTGAGTGGTCCTCGCGGCTCCAGGTGATTGGTTGCTCGGACCAGTTGAGGAACTGGGGGATGTCTATCTGGGACACCGCGTTGACAGCGACGGCGCGGGTGATGACCTTCTTCTCGCGCTTCGTGTTGAAGCCTGTGATGGTGTGGAACGAGCCGGCGATGCTGCCAAACTTTCCGCCGTTTGGCGGGTTGTTGTCGAGGTCTTCCCGCGCGCGCGGTGCCTTCTCGATCTCTTTGAGAGAGTGGCAGTCGGCGGTCGTGTGCGTGGTGGGCTTTCCTTCCCTGCTTTGAAACACACATGGTTGGTTGAGGAGGGACGCGGGATCGAACCTCGGCTTTGACTTGTAGTTGCCACCATCGCGGCAGAAGCTCTTGGGTTCGCGCGGTGCGTATCCGGCGTTGGCGACGAAGTCGACTCACCCATCACTGCGGCGTTTGCCGGTGAGGCGAGTGTTGATGTAGCGTAGCTCGGGTCGCCTCCCGTTGTCATGGCCGCTCGTGCGGCGATTTCCTCCCGACTCGTCATCGGTTTCTTGGTTTGGGTCCTCCTCCGCGTACCTCTTTGCGATCTCCAGGAGATCCAGTATGTTGTCGAGTGTTCTGTACACTCGCTTGAGCTTGGCAACCAGGGGCTCATAGCGGCACGAGGTCTTGAAGCATTGGATCGCGGTGTCCGGGTGGATTCCGACCGCGTTGTACCACAGGTCTTGCCACCGCTAGACCCAACTGCGGGTCGACTCGCGGGGTCCCTGGACGCGTCGCTCTAGGTCCTCTATGGTGGTGGCGCGGGTGTATGAACCCTCGAAGTGCCTGACGAAGGCGTCACACATTTACTCCCAGGAGTCGATGCTATCCGCAGGGAGGGTGTTAATCCACTGCCTGCACGCTCCCTCCATCATTAGGGGAAGGTAGCGGGCGATGAGTAGGTCGGTGTGGCCGGCGATCCCCATCGCCATAAGGTAAGTGTCCAGCCACAGGGACGGATCATACGATGGGTCGCACTTCTCGATCTCCTTCGGCACTTTGAAGTTCGCCGGGTATCTTTCGCCTCGAATCATCGGTCCGAAGCACTGGGGTCCGACTCGACTCAGCGATCCCCTTGGTTTGCCGTCACGATGGTTGGTGAGGGTATGCCTCAGGTCTTCAGGCTGGCATGCGCGCCATCTCTGGTGGTTGATGATGTGGGTGCGTGCGTTGACGGGCTGCCCGTTGGCGGCGACGAAGTTGTTCGCCGGCCGTGGGTCGTTGGTGGAGAGTGCCGCGTTCGCGGGTCGGTGTTGGAGCTGTGGGGGCTCGGGTGGTGGGCATGTGAGGGTATTCGCCGCCATTGGGCGGCCGCTCGAGGCCGCCCTGCTGCCTGATGAACGTGAGTACATCCGACCCTGTGAGTCGGCGCCCGCGTTTTGTTGCTCAACTGCTTTGGCGAGCAGAGCCTTGGCGTACTGGATCTGCAGGGCGCCTTCCCCGGTGACTTGGATGTTGTCGACTGCTGCTCGGCTTGCGACGACGTTGTCCATTGGGGTGGAGAACAGCGGGAGGCCGTTCACATCTCGCTCTCGTGAGGAGACCATGATCCTTGGCTAGTCCATGGGGGCGCGCGGTTGGGTGGTGGTGGGGCGCCGTTGGCCATCGCCCCTGGTGGGGGTCGAGCGCTTCCTCCTGGCGACGCGTTCTCGCAGATTGCACGCTCGGCCACGTGAGCCGGGTCGTTTTCATCGTCGAAGTTCAGGGCGCGCCCCTGAACGGTAGGGTTTAGGCGCGACCTGATTCAGAGTTGGTGATAGCGCGATAGCTCCTGCGCTGTCACCTGCTCGAGGCGAAATTTTCCGCGCTCGGCTTGTTCCTTGCGGACTGCCTCCACCGGCCGCAGGCGGAGTTCCTCGACCCCCGTTGCCGTCGCGTTTGGTGGGATCGGCGTGGATAAGGGGTCTTCCGGGGGGTCGGCGCCAGTCGCCATGTAGGTCGCGGCGTGGCGACCGGTTCCGTCGTGGAGGTCGGCGGAGTTCTCCGACCCGGAGTCAAAGTCGAAGATCCCAAGGATGGAAGGGTCCTCGAAGTCTCCAATGTTGGAGACCTGGGTGATAGAGCCCGCGGGCGATGCGGCGATGATGGATTTGGCGACCGACGCCGGGGTCGCTGAATCGACATCGTCGTTGAGGTCCGCATCGTCCGCGGCCGCGGTGGTTTCGGCCACGTTGCTGTGAGCCGAGTCATACTCGGAGGCGAGGCGGTGAATCGTTCGGACCTGGCTCTCAAAGAGCCGGTCACGTGGTGGCAAGTCGCGGATGCGAGCCGAGTCCTCCGAGATGATGACGTTGGTGAGACCGACGAAGAGGCTGATCGTGCCGACCGGCAGAATCACGCTATGTGTGACGGGTCGCGCCGCCGGGACATAGCTGCTCCGCAAGATCTGAAGCATCTCGCCGATCGCGATCATGCGGCCGGTGGCGATCGAATCATTGATGGGCAGATTGGATCTCACCGCAGAACACCGGCCTGACCGGCCAGGCCCCACGGTGGGCGCCACTATCGTGGGAATGACCACGGCAGATGCTGCAATCAGCATCGAGTAGTAGAACATGGGGCAAGGGCGGCCAGCCATCTGCGGTGCGAGATGAGGGCGGATACACAAGGGTTTACCCAGGTTTGTCCCCCCAGAGGGTAAATACCTACTCTTGCTAGATTGTATTATGGTGACAGTACAAGGGGGCGAGCTCGACGACTAGGCGGCGAGTCGCTTGGGTGTATGATGGAACGTATCCTCTATGCGTACCCTAGGGAGGTTTATATAGGCTCACCTCGCCAGGGTTTACAGATTACAACCGAATTAGTTAAGGATTCAGAGGTTCTTTGACCTAGTCTGACTGGGCCTAGCTACGCTTCTGGGCCTCCAGCTTCCAGTCGCCCGAATCCTCGCCAAGTCTCGATCCAGTCGCCGTCCTGCAGGCCCACTCGCTGGCGGCTTGGGCCAATAGGAAACGTCCTGCTGGGCATACCCCGGTAGGCATATCCCCATCAGATACCTTTCTGGAGAAAGAGTTTCTCGCGAAAGGAGTTAGTGGAAGGAAGATAGAGCTTGATGAAATCGTTGACCCTTCTCTCCAAATACCAAGTAGCGCAACAAAAACTATTCCGGAACCGGCCTCCATAGAGGAAGAAGAAATGAATGATACAGATCATAATATCGAAGTTCCTACAGTTTGGAGATCGGCAAGAGTTCGTACAATCCCATATTGGTACAATATCCTTGTGATGTTAGTCTTGTTGGATGAACAAGAGGAACTTAAAACCTACAAGGAAGCAATGGAGAGTGCTGACTCCGAGAAATGGCTACAATCCATGAAATCTGAGATAGGATCCATGTATGAAAACCAAGTTTGGAACTTGGTGGCTCTCCGTGAAGGTCGAAAGGCCATGGAAAATAAATGTATCTTTAAGAAGAAGATATATGCTAATGGAAATGTGATTGTCCATAAAGCAAGACTTGTCGCAAAGGGTTTTTGACAAGTAGAAGGAATTGAATACAGTGAGACATTCTCCCATGTAGTAATGTTGAAATTTGTCCGAATTTTACTAGAAATTGTTGTATATTATGATTATGAGATACGACAGATGGATGTGAAGACCGCCTTCCTCAATGGTCACATTGATGAAGATTTTGTATATGATGCAACCAGAGGGGTTTGTCGATCCTAAGGATGCTGGAAAGGTATGCAAGCTTGAGCGATCCATTTATGGACTAAAGCAGGCATCTAGGAGTTGGAACAAGCGATTTGATCAAGTGATCAAGAGTTTTGGGTTGTTTACAAGAAAGCGAGTGGGAGCTCGGTGGCATTCCTAGTGGTATATGTATATGACATATTACTAATTGGTAACGATGTGAGATTACTAGGGAGCATAAAGGAATATCTAAGTGGTCAGTTTTCCATGAAGGATCTGGGTGAAGCAATCTATATATTAGGCATCAAGATCTATAGAGATAGATCAAGACACCTGATAGCCTTAAGTCAGAGTACATACATAGACAAGATTTTGAAGAAGTTCAAAATGGAAGACGCCAAAAGGGGTTGACTCAATGTCCAACAACAAATGCTGATAGAGAGAGGATGGCTAATGTCCCCTATGCCTCATCCATAGGCTCTATCATGTATGCTATGCTATGTACTAGAACTGATGTGGCCCTAGCTCTCAGTTGGACATGTCGTTTCCAAAGTGATCCAGGAGCGGACCATTGGACAACTGCGAAGAATATCCTAAAGTATCTAAAAATAACTAAGGATATGTTCCTAGTCTTTGGAGGAGTTGAAGAAGCTCTGAACGTAACTGGATACGTGGATGTGAGCTAGAACACGAACTCTGATGACTCGAAGTCTCAGATGGAATTTTCCTTTCTGGTGAATGGTGGCGCGGTAACCTGGAGAAGCGTGAAGCAACCAGTTATGGCATATTATTAAATGGAGTTGGAATACATCGCAGTTAACTCCGTGGCAAATGAAGTTGTGTGGCTATGGAATTTCGTCATCAAACTGGGAGTTGTTCCTAATGTGGATGACCCTGTGACCATCTACTGAGATAACACAGGTGCCATAGCAAACACGTTGGAACCAAGGACTCATTCCATAGTCAAGCACATCTAGCTTGGATTCCACGCCATTAGGCAAAATATTGAGAATGGTGAAGTCAAGATTTGAAAAGTGCATACGAATCTGAATGGTCTAGATATGTTTACCAAAAGTCTACCACAGGACAAGCATGAGCAACACTGGGATAGTATTGGTGTTAGATCAGTGCCTATTGTAAAGCTAGATTAATTTGTACTCTAGTGCAAGTGGGAGAATGAAGGAGATATGCCCTAGAGGCAAATAATAAAGTGTTTTTATTTGATGTATCTCTTGTATGTTCATAATATGTTTCTTACCATGCTATAACTGTATTAATTCGAAACGTTAATACACGTGTGGTATGTAAACAACCAGGTCTCTAGTTACCTCTAGTAAACTAGCTCATTGGGAAAGTGATGATCTTATGTTTTCGAGATCATGGTGATAGTGTCGATTGACAATGAGTTCACATCATTGGATAATGATGTGATAGAAAGACACCCAAAGTTAATCACAATGAGACCTAGTTACTTAAACATTCGTCATTGATGATAACATAGAAACACCATGGCCTATATCCTTCGACTGTGAGATAATGCATAATAACTATTTTGGAAGGATACTTTGATGATATCAAGTATCAAGCCATGAAAGGGTGATCATGCAGGTATCTTTGGGTTTCCCGAAGAAATGGGCTGAGGAGTTTTTATCAAGACGAGGATTTTCCAATCCAAGTAACAGATAGATACATGTGGCCAACTCGGTGACATTGCATTAACAAAGCTTGCAAGCGTATGATTGGATCATGGAATGCAACAGCACGGGAACGAGTAAACGAGCTCATCGGTAAAGAGATCGAACACAAGTATGGAGATACTGGAAGATCAAATCTTGGATGACCTAGGTATCGTATGTTAAAAGGAATAGGACTATGCAGTTAAGGTTCAAGCGATGATATTCGTGAGTGCACATGTGGTCATTATGAGAATCCAGGTCCCGCTGTTGATCATTGACGCAAGAGGGGTCTTGGTCATGTCCGTAGCATATCCTAGCCGAAGGGTGGCACACATAAGGGTGGGGACGCATTGGGATCAAACCGACACCGCATGAGAAATAAGAGAGAGACTGAAAAGGTTCTGGGTGACATCCAATGTTGATCGGAAGGGGTCCAGAAGGAGTTCCGGAGTATGACATATAATGATATATGTGTTTTATATTAATTGGTTGAATTAATATTAAAACATATTTTATTTTTATATTTATGGCCAGCTATTAGCTATTGGGCCGCTTTCGGGTAGAAGGGCCCATAGGGCTAGGCACCAAAGAAGGAAACAGAGAAAGGGGGACGCCAAACCCTACTGTTTCCCACCCGCCGGGTGGGCCCCAGGGCCAGCAGCGGCTTGGGGGTTCCCTCCCCCTTGCCATAGGGTTTGACCGTACCCGCTCCCACCTATAAATAGAGGACCCCCTCCCCTCTATTTGCACCACAACAACAAGTTCTATCCTCTCCCTCTAAACCCTAGAGATCTCTCCATTAGATTGGATCTAACTATTGGGATTAGATCTCCACCTCTGCACTACCGTCGTGCGTAGGACGGTTCGACTTCCATCTTCTTCTGATGCTCGGCTGGATCGGAGCCTGGGAGACGTCCCTACACATGACGTGTGTAGAGCTTCGAGGCGCAAAACTTGGGGAGCTGTCTTCATTGCTATACGCCTTCCTACATAAGGCATTCCATGGTCTTCAAGGGTATGAAAACTATTCTCCCTCTCCGTTACTTATGTCTATATAAAATTGATCTTGGTTGTCGTGTTCGCATAGCTAGCAAATTTATTGATTTCCTGCACCAAACACCAACTCTACTAATAGTTGCAAAAGTGCACAAGTTCTTGTTTTACACTTTGTTGTGTAGGATATACACAAACACAGAAGGAAACCGCTCATTATGGTGAAATCTGGAAATTCCTGGAATCTATCCCTGTAGAACTCTTTTCGAAGATTGCCAAAAACGACCCCGAAGATGACATCCAATTGAAAAAAGTGTAGAAAGGAAATTTGTGGGGAATTTTATGCGCAGAAATTTAGACGTAAAATTCGCCCCAATCAGAGTCCGGATGCAGTTTTTATAGCCATATTACCGCGGAGGACAGAAGCAGTTTCGGGACTCCAAAATAAATGACGTGGTTGACTCAAACTCCTTCCATATTTGATGATTTCGGACCAACCACGACTTTATGGACTCATTAAGAATAGACGGGACTCCTAGGAAGGTTTTAGAGATGCCCTAGAGCCCTTGGATCAAAGGGGCATCCATCTGATGGTCAAGATTGCATCTCCACTACTATATATTGAGGGGAAACCCTAATTTTTGGGGTGTAACATCCCAGCATTTAGGAACTAACGAAGGGTAGATTTAGGAATTTGAAATGTTGCATGCATTCATCTGTGAAAATGTGGGTAAATTTTTCGCCAAATAAAAACCTAAAGTGATCAAGGTTTCTTTCATACTTTGAGATTAGGTTTAGTCTTGAAGGATGATTGTTATAGACTTTGATATGATCTTTGTGGAATTATGTGTTTTGAGAAATGAAATTTGAATTTAAAACATTGAGTGTTTGAATTATAATTCAAAAGGATTTTTGAATAATGTTTGAATCTTGATTTAATTAAGACTTAACCAATAATAACTTAAACTTTATATAAAGAAAGCAATTAAGAATATGAATATCCATTTCATAATTTCATTCAACAAATAAGTTACAAAATGTAATTTATGAAAATCATCCACAATTTTTACAAAAGTAAATAAATAAAGAATAATATTTCTTTATTAATAATAGTATAATCTTTATTTTAAATAATAAAAGAAAGATTACAAAAGAATAGAACTAAACTTACAAAAGAATAAAGAATATTACAAGTGACTATTCTATAAAGAAAAATAAAACGCCTAAACTAAAATCTTCATATTCAAATCTGTACCTGCAAAATAAACAGAAACTTAATAGAAAAAGGAAAGTTCAGATTAGCATTGTTTTAGTCTCAGACTTGTCAGTGAAGTGCACTGATCAAGGTTCATCATTGAGTAATTTTATAAAAAGGGGCAAGTTTCACCAATATGAAAGAATGTATCTTTCATAATTTTAAGCCATAAGTCAAATAACAGCAAGGAGGGACAAGTTTCACCAGCCAAGTAAAAGTAATCAGATGAAAGTAACTTTCAAAATTATGAACATATCCACATCTGTGCAGCAGGCACACAAGCAGCACACACACCAAACTGCATGGTGTGTGTTGTCAACACCACAGCAACAACACAACCAAACAAAACTGTCAACACAGCCATGGGAAACCAATCCCCACATAATTTCTTTGCTCTTACACACCAAGCACAATAGCCAACAGCTAAACCAAGCACATCAGCCAGCAGCTAAACCAAGCCAAGCTAGATCAAACCAACCAAAGCCCAGGATCACATCACCAGGATGGTGACATAAGGAGGGGGAAGATCAGGTGGATAGCAAGACCAAGGTCAAGCCATCAGGATCAGGAGATGGTGGGCTAGATCAAGGACAAAACAGGAACTGGAAATACCAGGGGATCACCAGATTAAGCTACCACAAGAGCAACAACTAGCAACCACAACATCAAGTGACAGTGGTGAGTAAATAGACCATCACATGATCTATCTGTCTAACATTAGACAAGCATACATGATCTGTTCCTTATACAAACTCTCAAAAAGCACCCAAGTGGGGTGAATCCATCACTAAGGTTTTAAACTTTAAAAGCAAACAACAAAGTACAAGGATACAACCAAATCTCAGAACAACATCATTGATTTGGCTATCAAGCTATATTTCAATTCAAGAATAAATATAGCTAAGATTTAACTTCTAGGCACATCTCTAAGATAAGAGTAGCACCTTAGAATTTAATCTTTTGGATCTATACAAATGATCAAGCCTACCATCATTTTTCCAGGCTTTGATTCAAGAAACAGTAGCTGGTACCACTACAAGAACCATCCATATGAATTAACTAGAGAAAGCTTAATCCCTAAACCTCAGACCAACATCATTGGTATTAGGGAATTAAGAAAAAGAAATTTCTATTTATCTTTACCAAACTCATCTTAAGCTTACACCAAACCAAATCAAGAAAATATAATCTAATCTTGTGTGCCATCCAAAGATGGTGTCACAAGAACAGTTCTACATTAATGAGGTTAAGCATTCAACCTTCACAGATTCAATCAACTAACTATAAATCATTTTCCTGTCAGCACAGGAATCATAATTAAGAAAAGCCCTATGTATATCTTTACTATTTGAAACCATTTGATTTCAAACCACACATGAATTCTTAAGCCAACAGTACTAAGACAATGACTTCATCACACCATACTCACTATCATTAATTAATTAATTACAGTGGTAAGTTATCAACACCACTAGCTTTACCAAGTATTGTTTTTAGAGCAACTGTACCATCTGAATCATATGCAATTTAAGCATAAAATCATCTGATAAGCCACTAGCACCACCACAATTCATCTTAAGCAGCAAGTCTCAGCTAACAATCATTTAGCATGCTAAAGGACCATCAAAACTTGATCCCAATTAATCCAGTATATAATCAACAACAGGATATGAACCCTAAATGGAACAAATCATCTTAATCAGGACAAGACAATAACCAGAGAGGTCACTACCAACATCTAGCATAGGATGAGCTAGCACAGAGACACGAGGGGAGAGGAAAAAACTCACCAAAGGTCCTCGCTGGAGACTAGAAGAGGAAGCAGAGGTGGCCGACGACCATGGCGGCACGGGGAGCACCCCCAGGGGGCGCTGCGACCCATACAACGCCACAACGGCGACCATAGCCACGTTTGGAGTCAAGGAGCATCACCATGACGCACGACAGCAGCAGCGGCGCCTGGATCCACGCCAACCCCCAAACCGTAAGGTTCGGGACGGCATCAATCTGTCGCAGGAGAGCTCCATGTCCAAATCCAATTGGACAGGAGGAAAGAGTGGAGTCGGCAACCTCTTCCTGCACCACGACGATGGCCAGGACGGTGCACGACGGCGGGAATCGTCGGCGGCGACACCACCGACCACGGGGTCAAGGAAGGAGGAGGAGAGGAGTGAGCTCGAGGGTGAGAGACAGCGAGTGGGAGGGCTGAGTTGGGCCAGAACCCTTCGGGGTGGCTGTTTTGACTTTGCCTAATGGGCCACAAGGGCCCAATAAGAATAAGCCAGCCCAAAAACCTTTAAGCCCTATTCTAATAAATAGGAAAAGACCAAAATGCCCCTAAACTTAATTAAAATCTAGAAAATAAAGTAAAAGTAAAAAAAATTATAAATACAATATTTTTGTATTCACAATAATCCAAACTGTCCAAATAAATTAATAAATAAAATTTTAGACATATAAATTTTATTAAGAATTTTGTAATTTATATATTCCTTATGGAATTTTACAAAATTGTTGAAAGATGATAAAAATAAATAAAAATTACTTGCATTATATATTAATATTGTAGTATTATAGAAAAATACTAAACAAATATTTAGTAAAATTTTTTATATTTAAGTGATAATTCTTAAAAGAATTATTAAATCAATAAAAGTCAAATAAAAGGAAAATAAAATAAAAGAACACAATATTCTATTATAAATATTAAAAATTAATATTTATAAATCCTTTATTATTAAAAAGAATTTTATTAATAATGGGGAGAATGCATATCAAGTTAAATAATGCATTACATTACTTTGCATAATCATTTTTCTTCTTTAAATATTGTCCTTACCGGGCAATAATGATGTTTTTGTAGACATAGAAGCTCAAGGTCCAGTGCAAGCATCAGACTTCACTACCTTGCAATCACAAGGCAAGTTCATCACTTGCTCATGTCCTTTGAAGAGTCTTTATCAAAGTATTTGCAAATTGTGTGTTATCATTTATACTATAGAAAAAGAAAACACTATTTTCTCAAGATACTAAATCTTAGATATCATCCTAAGTGATGATATGATGGAGCAATAGAACTTAGAGTTCTACTTGCACTAATGATGAGCAATTAGGAATTAATAACCCATGACATCAGTGATTCTAGCACCGTATATTACGCGTTAACCATGAGATTTGGAATGGGACGGAGAAGTCAGCTGTATCCTTTTCCTCTTGCATGGAGGCAAGGCGACCTTAACGTGACATTGTGATTCCTTGTGCGGATCCAACATATGGGTGGGCACCCTTACGCGCCACACTTTTGGTGTCTAGATTATCTATGAATGGTGTTTAGGGAGATAGTCCATGTAAATGGTACTAATCCGGGCATCACTAGGTCATAGAGTCTTCGGGTACTCATCAGGGTTTTAGCCTGCCCGAAAGGGGGCTTAACAAAGGTGAGCTAGCCCGAAGAATCGTGTAGACATATGAGGTCGCGGAGAGGGCAGTGATTGGCTTGGACCACTACTAGGCCCCACATCATGGAATTATGGACGGGAAAGTACGCTCGATTGTGCAACAAGGAGTTGATCTCTCATGGGAAAAGTAGCACACCTCTGCAGAGTGTAAGAATTGCAACTTGTTACTCACTATTCTGGGAAGGAGCTATGAACGCGGCAGTAAAGGAACTCCATGAAAGTTCTGGTCAACCTGTGCAGGCTGGTGGTCATAGATTTTCATAATAAAATCAACCTTTGAAGAAAGATTTACAAAAATTTCATAGTACCAACGACTGATAGTCCGAGGTGGTAGATAGAGCATCAAACTTCCTACCTTGCATATAATGAATTTACTGAGTAATGTTGTTACCCATACTTTCCTTTGAATCCTTGCTTAGACTCTGAAAACCCCGAAGATACTCCAATGTATGGATCCGAGAGTCAAGAGGAGGTCTTCTATGAAGATCCCAACTTGTATGGAGCTGTAGAAGGGGAGGACTACGACATCGTCTATGGAGGAGAGTTCCAGGAGTCCGAATAATTACTATTGTTCTAGTAACCACTTGAGCCGAGCATCATGAACCATATATAGCAATAAGTTGCTGAGCTCAATTTGGAGTTTATGTTTTAAATTTGAAAATTCCGCTAAAAAAATTATATTTTGGTTTGTAAGTTGAATCTTTTAGAAGTCTTGAACTTCCGGTATTGTAATAATAATAACGTGTGTATGTTTGTAATATGGACCCACAATGTTTCTATTGTACCACTCTAAGGGATGTGATATTTATGGAACGATGTTCTGTGGATGTCATGTCAACGACTATAGTGTACTACACATGCAGTGGTATGCTGGGTCACCGCATAGGGCATCCACCCATAGCCACGAAATTCCCCCTCCTTCACAGCCACCAAGGAGGGGGAGGATCTCCTCAAGATCATCACCATCTCCAAGAAAGAAGAAGGGGAAAGGGCGCGCTGCCACCGGCGCCGCCTCCTCTCACCGCATGGCCACCTCCTCCCCCTTGGGGAGGCTCATATCCATCACCATATACTACAATATCCCATCATCCCCCACTGTAATCTCTTGGAAAACATGATGTATGATGCAATATATTATTTTCCCATGATCTATTGTATGACTATGTTGATGTTTGAGTAGTGAATTATTATGGAAATTATTTTCTAGTTTGTTTTGGTTGCATACACATATATGTTATCTTCTATGATGATATTGATTCACTAACATATGAGTGCACACATATGTTGGGGGATGCACAAGGTTTTCACTGTTGAATGTTGATAGGATGAAGATAGATGGAGTTTGACAGAAGCCGAATCCCAAATCTTAGAAATATATGTAGTATTAATTTATGGTTAATCAACAAGGTTATTATCATGGGGACCTTAGATCTAAATGCGGTGGATGGACTTTATGTCTTAATATTACCTTGTTTGTTCTTAATTGGCCTTGGGATCAATCACTAGTGGTGTATTTGCTCGTATCTATGGATACACCTAGTTATGGCTCCTCCTAGAAGAAACAATAGAAATACTATATATGTGCTTCACTAATTGTGACAACCAAATGAATGAAATAGAAATTTGTCTAAACATTTTCTCCCATAGATTATCCACATCCACTCCACTAGCTCCACTTCATTTCCATATTTTACTTATAGTATTTCAACTAATTCACTATTTTCTAGTTAATAACAAAAACAACCACACACATACATTTTAGATCTTAGCTTTGCATAAAAGGCCATATAAGTGGTTATAGGGATTTAGAGAATAGATAGTTTACCTTCAGCTCCTCGTGGGTTCGACACTCAAATACTTATAGAATTGTACTACGATGATCCCCTGCAGTTGGGGGTTATCAGGGCCCATCATGATGGGGTTTGTTGCATATAAAAAAAAATCCTACGGTTGCAACTACCAAGATCGAATCTAGACGATACTTTGTAACAGTTTCAGAAGGACTCACCCTTGAAGACTTTAAGCGGGATAATATTCCTGCAAACAAACGTGGTTGTAGTATATGTACACGACCGTCCTCAAGGACGTGTAGACGATCAGCACCACAAGGGGGAAGCACCTCCGTAATCGGTCACACGTACGGTGTGCTGACGAATTCCGTCCCTCGCTCCAGCCTGGCAGTGGAAGTACAGGATCCCTAGGAACTCCAGCAACACTGTGACATGGTAGTGGTGATGGTGGGGAAGATCTCGAGCAGGGCTTCAGCTAAGCACATTTTTCTTGGCATTGGACAAGGCTATCAAGGAGGGGGGAAGATGCCATCAAAAGGGCAAATGAGAAGAGAGGGAGTGTGTGTGAGAGAGGGAGGTCTCCACCTCCTTTTATAGGGAGAGGGGAAGCCCCACCCCTATGGACAGAGGCCAAGGTGGTTCCCCCACCTCTTCCCTCATTCATGTGAGTGGACAAGCCACTCACAAAATATTTATCTCCACTTTCTCCCATTGTGTCACATCCCAAAAATTTTCCAAATTTTGAAATGTGAAAAAAAAAATAAAAAAAATTGATGAAATTTAGGGTGAAAAGAAAAAATTTCTTCTAAATGGAAAACATCAAAACTCTTCTTGAACAAACTTTGAGTGAAAAGGGAATCCAACAAAATTTCAATCAAGTGAATGCATTCATCAATGAATGCATCTTGAAATTTAAAACACCTGGAAAAGTTAAACCAAAACCCAAATCTTAATGAAAGAAATCACTTCCAAAGATCAAATGCATTTATGCATGGAAAGAATCTTGAATATAAATACTTGGGAAAATAAACCAAAACCCTAAAACACTAATGGAAGAAAATCATTTCAAGATAAACAAATATTAAATGAAATTATACAAATTGGAATCACCAATTTTGGAACTATAAATAAAAATATATGGATTTTATAAGACAAAGAAAGAAATAATATATAAGGAATATTTAAAAGAAAAATTAAATCTTGGCCAAATCCATAAACAAATGAAAGTTTATTGAATAATAATAAAAAAGAATAAAAATATTATTCAAATAAAACGATATGGACTTCTAACCATATTCAATTTTATTTAAATAAAGACAAATTGCCTAAACTAAATAATAAATCCCAAGAAATTATTTAGTAGACAATTTAAAAACTTGAATTTAATCCATAAGAAAATGGAATAAAAGATAATCCAAATAAAATAAAGGGATAAAGATTATTCAAATAAAATTATATGGGCATTAACCGAATTCAATTCTATTTGAATGAAGATAAAATCCCTAATATAATGGATTAACTAAATCATGGGAAAAATAATTCGAATTGACAAATGGATTAGAAGTCATCCAATTAAATTAAAAAGAATAAAATATTAATTAAATAGAATTATATGGTTTGGAACCATACCCAAATTCATTTAAATAAAGACAAAAGCCTCTTTTTGAAATAAATAATAAATCATGCGAAAATATTTGAATATTTTCCAAAGTGGGCCAACTAATCAACTCCTAAATGATTTAAAATCTACTAAAAAGGTTTGGTGAAATTTGAATTCAAATGGAATCTTGAATAAATGGTTTGAATAAAAATAAATGTCCAATTTAAATAAATAATAAACCATAAGAAAATATAAAAAATATTCTAAAATGGATTATTTAGACACACCATATAAACAGTGTAAAACCTACTGAAAATTATGGAAAAGGTTTGATAAATAAATCTGAATTTAAATGAGTGTTTGGATTTGAAAAAAGAAAACATAAATCGAAAAAGAAAAAGAAACAGAAAGAAAAAAATAAGAAAAACAAACCAGCCCAGCTAACCTAGCCAACCCACCTGGCCCAACTTGGCCCAGCAGCCCACCCGGGAAACTCTCTCCCCGCGAGCCCTTTCTCACTCACGCGCATACCCCCTCCTCTCACTGACCCATGGACCCACGTCACATCAGCGTCCTCATCACCACCTTCTTCCTCGCACGCTGACCCGTTCCCCACTCCTCCCCGGCCGTTTCTGCGTTGATTTCTCTACGTTAATTTGCGTTAACTTCGCACTGATTCCGCCCGGTGACCACACTAGTTAAATCGCCTCCCTTTCCTCTCTCTTTCTCCCACTCGCCACACCCTCTCTGCCCCTAGGCTGCATGAATTTCTCCTCGCACCACCACTGACTCCGTTGAGCCTCCGTGCAAATTCTGGCCAGCCCCAATGTCCTCACCGCCCCTGGACCACACGAGTTTGATCCCCAGCTCATTACGCACCTGCCAGTACCTCCAACTCGCTCGCTCATGCCCTAGAACGTCGCCTCCGACAACGCCTACTCGCCACCGTCTCCGGCTTCGACTCCGGTGACCTCTCCCCGTAAGTACTTACCACACCGCTCCCCCCTCGATGACACTCACGTGCTCGCCTCACTCTTGCGCGTCTAATGCCACATCTCTTTTGCCTCTGGTGGCTTTTAGCCTCGCCCCCGATGACGAACAGACACACCCGACGCTAGTGATGACTCCGACGAGAAATTGACAGAAAACCCGAGCGCCCCTTCGTCGACGGCGACAACGTTGAGCACCTACACATTCTTGCGAACTTGGTTAGAACCTCCATTTCCTCTCTTGCTTCCTGGTTGTGCCAGACCCCCGCTGTCAGAGCCGTGCCGCCGCTGCCCAGCGCCACCCATCTATGGTTGGCATGCTGAGAGCCGTTAGATGATAATCCAGTGGCGTAGATAGGTGACTTTAGCGAAACGTTTTTAGTTGATCTATGTCGTGAGATGCCCATTAGATCCAACGGTTGTATATGCTCTATCCATCCAAACCGGTACGCTCCAGTAAGAACGTGACACGTGGCCCTGCCTGTTGTTTTAAAAATAGAAGTGATTTATTAGATGAGTGATTTTGTAAAATCCATAACTTTTGTTCTGCTTGGCCAAAAATTACAAATATTATATCAATGAATTCACAAAAATATGAGCTTTGCAACCATACCCTTAGTTTAGTGTTTTGATTCTGAAAAAGTAGGTGTGTTTGCAGAAACATTTCTAGGCCTATTTTGAGTATAAAAGTTATTCTAAAAATGATTTTTTGGTAAAATATTTTGCAAATGATTTGTTTTGAACCTACTGACCAGAAACACAAACTTTTGGGTTTAGAAATATATTTTATTAACACTAGGAAATTATTCCTTGAAATAAAAGATTTTCTAGTAAATCAAAAATGTTGCTATGATTTAAAAATGATTTTTGAGTGAAATCTTTAGTAAATGGATTGCTTTAAACACTTTGACCATAAACACCAACATTTGTGTTTAAAAAAATATTTGTCTAAAACTAGAAAATATTCCTTTGATTAAAATCATTTCTAGCAAAACAAAAATTATTTAAATGGCTCATTTTCACTAACTTGATTTCAAATGACTTTGACACTTTCATAAATGACAAATAGGTGTTTTAAAATGTTTATAGCCTTACTAGAAACCACTTTTGCAATAAAACAACCTTTTGCATGCTTGCATGCATTTTTTTGTTTTCATTATTTTTTGTGGTGAATTGTTTGAATGTTATTTTGCATTTGTGCCTTGCTTGATTGAATTGTAGTGAACCTTGAAGAGTGTGACAATTACAAGATCAAGGAGTGAACATAGTTCCTCTACTAAAAAGGCAAGTGGTTCTTCATACATTTTTTCCTATTATTTTCACTATGCATTACTGATATTTTGAGTAGCACTTGCATGGAATTTTTACTAAGTATGCTATGCCTTGGGAAATCCTAGTAGATGATGCCTTAGTAGAATTTTCCCTAAGTTAAGATTCTTGCTACTATCATGATTAGCCTAGATAATGGTAAACAAGGGTGGATTATATACACATGCTATGGAAATTTTACTAAGTGTTCTGACTTATGTTTTTGTTTAATAAAACAACTATCTGAATGAATCATCTGGGTGGAATGGAAGGAAAGGGTTGTGTTGAGTGGTTACCCCAGGGGCAATACCTGGTGTATCTCACTTGTGGAAAGCCACCCAGGAATAAAGAGTTTTGAGATGTCAAGTGTTGAAAAGCTTCTAGTGCAACCACATGGTATATGGGCTCTGCCAGGATCATATAGGTTGCAATAACTTAGCCGGATGGAAAAAAGGTGGTAGGGGGTGATAGGTTGGAACGCATCCATTTGGTCTAAGGGAAGGCTTCTGAAAGATCTTGTCTCGATGCATGTCGAGTCTTGTGGGGAAAGTGCACCACCTCTCGAGAGAGTAAAATCTAAGTACTTAGCCGTGTCACTGGCAATGGACAATTTGAGCATCAGGTCATGGAAGCTATCAAGGATCCCCTCATCCCAATTTCTAAGTTAAAAGATTGTGGTTGAACAAGGGTTAAAGGATCTTCAATTTTTAATTGGTAGATGCCTTGGGTGATTTTGACAAACAAAAACTTAGTGTTTTCAACTTATAAGGAAAACCTTATTTTGAGCAAAGCAAGCCTGAGCTCCACTTAGCCAAATGCATATAGATGATAGATACCACTATTCTACCATAGTATCACTTGCCAATACAATTCAAATGTATTGACCCTTGTGGCTGTAACTTATTATGTTGCAGGTTTGTTTGATGTCAGTGAAGTGTGTTGAATGGATTACAAGTCTACAACCAACATGATTGCCTATGACACTTTAAAGATGAAGGACTCCATGCTATATAGTTATATATGCTGCATTGTAATGAGATAGCCAAATGAGCTATGTAAGATGTAATGTATTATTTTATTCTTGGTTATAAGTTGTAATATGACCTTTATTCCTTGATATTACATCTTAAATTGTGGATGCTAGCTATTGATCTAGGGACTAGCATTGTAAACACAGGGATCTATACCTTATCAGGTTGGAACTCTATAGATGGTATCAGAGCACTATGTTGCCTGTAGGATTGTAACCCTAGGATTGGACAAAACCCCTTAGAAAAATAGGAGTTGTATTTGTTCAAAACTTATTTACAAACAATATTGTAAATTCTTTCCTCAACCTTTTTGGTTTTGATTCTACATCTCTTCTTTTCAACTTGATGGACAAAAACTTCAACATGAGCAAGGACTTCACCATCACCAAAGACTTCAACATAGGATTTTCACCAAGGACTTCAACTTGGACATCACTAAGGACTACAAGTGAGACAAGAATTGATACTCAAGACTTGGAGACTAAGGAAACACAATTTGGAAGGAACCTGTCAACACCCGGATTTTTAATCCCAGATGCATGTTATGCCATACCTCGCAATCCCAGGATTACCATTTTTGCGAGACATAATAGAATTAGATACCATAGTACATCATCCATTACAAACGATACATAAGTTCTTACACGAATAGGGATCTCATGATCTAGTTCTTAATACAACATCAAGCAGCGGAATACGTAATAATAACGGTAGCGTAGGCGAAGCTCCATCTTCGGGGTCACAGGCAATGCTGACGATGGGAGATGATCCTTCCTGGGGTCCATCTTCCAGGTACTCCTGTTCATAGTCTGGCCATGGGAATAGCTAGGGACAAAGCCATGAGTACTCTTTAAGTACTCGCAAACTAATACTAACAGGTAAAGGGGTTTTTGGATAATAGGACACTAGGCTCTAGGGCTGTTTTGCAAAAGCCAGATTTATCTCTACTAAGTTCTAAAGCTAGTCAAAATTTTAAAACTCCTAAGTGGGATCTTGTAACTCATGTCACAACTCTGTTGTGGTCAAGTGAAAGTCTCAATTCATTTCACAAATCAATTTTGAAAAGTCTGACGGGGGAACAATATGGCCACTCCAACTGTCCATAACCGCGAACGCGGCTATTCGAATAGTTTGACACTCTGCAGAGATTGTACACTTTCACCACAACATTCGATACATCCGTCAGGAACAAATCCTGAATTCACCATACTCAGTATGCGGATAATCAATCCTAACCTTTCAATTACACGCCCTAGTATAAGCACCTCTCCTGTGAGTTTGGCCTCCCAACCATGACCAACTGTCATCTTGGGTACTGCACAGGTGGACAATCTTCACAAGGTAGCCTCAGCTCAGACCTTGGCCGTGAGGGAGCTAATACTAAGGTACATAAGTTTCCTGTCAAGCCCTACCCAATCTTCGGGTATTGTGGTTGTACGATAAAATTGGAATGGTATCGCATCCAGACAACCATCAGTTTTATAAAGGGCTAAGGCTCATGCCTCAACATTTTCATCACCAAAATCATCAGGTGTTCGGAAACACATGTCCAAAACATTTCAATAGAATGATCCATCATTCCAAGGTTTTCATAACCATTTTTCCACCAAGTATTCCCATCTAAAGTTGATCAAGTTTTATGCTTAGCACTAGCATCTACAAGTGGGGGTAAGCAATAATGAGGGGTGGTAAACTAGTGGAGTTCTAACTAAGTTCAATCTCATGCCTTAAGATGACATCAAGATTATCTAGCTTAGGCCAAATTTTATGCTCTTTATGCAACCTTCAAATATCTTTCTAGTATCTATAATTCACTTCAGTAACTCTAAGTAATAGCTTTGATAAAGAAATAAGGTAAGAAGCTTGCAAATAAAACTAGGATTGGTTTATCAAGTGGGTATGATCATATATGCTTAAAGCATATAGTAGGCATGGTAACAAGCAAGTATTGGCTTGCATGGGTAAAGTATCTTGCAAGTGTTAGCTTGCATAAATGTCAATATAAGCTTGCATAGGTATAGCATCAGCTTGCCTTGGGCAGAGCAGTGGTTGAAGTTCTCCTCGGCTTCTTCTTCGTAGTATCCTCCTTCCTCCTCGTATCCTTGGTCGGTACTAGCGTCTATGAATAAATACGAGGTACACAATCACCAAACTATACTTAACTACTTGCAATCATCACACACAAGGGTCCTATAGATGATCTAGCATCATCTCTAACATTACAAGTTTAAGGCTTGGTTTAATTCCTTTTATTTTTAGAAAAGTAATTTCTACTCATTGAAAAACTACTTAAGATTTAATATTCTCCAAACCAAACATGGGATCATGTTGACACATGTCATCACCACATATTGTAGTCCAAGGGAATGTGATTTAAAGTGGTGTCACAATTTAATAAGGTTTTACCCTTTTATTTTATTTAAATATAATGACTAGAAATGCCTATGTAGCATTCTTTTATTACTTGAACATTATTTCTGCAAGTAAACCTATATATTTTTATATATTCTGAAAGGTATGGTTAAATGTGATTTTTGAGAGTTGGAATCAACTCAAAAGCTAGTATGGTTTAAATTTGAAAAATGTTTGAATGCAGAAAAGCTTCTGCCTTGTTATTTTTACCATGAGTGATCTATAGATCCAAATGACTTGAATCCAACGGGCTTGGATTCAGCATTCACAGACCTTTCCAACAAAATTGGTTTCATTCAAATTGGTGCACTGAATCGATCTGGATTGATTTTTGAAGTTGGGTACAGAAGTGTGTTTGAAATAAAATGGAAAAAGTTTAATTCAAATAACTGGGCTGCGCGGGAAAAGTTAACGGGCCGTCCTGCTAAGCGCAGTGCTCCCGCAGGATGCTTAAGTGGGTGTCCCCACTTTCCAGTGAGACAGGGAGGGGCGAAGCGGTACGAGGCAACGTGGGTCGTTCGATCAGATTCTAATCCAACGGCTGGGAGTCATCGTCGACGCGAGACAACGCCGGCGAGAAAGAAACCTAGCGCGGCCAGTGAGGGTTGCTGGGGGCTCACCGGGGTGCTGGCGAGGGTCGGCGAGGCGGGCAAACGACAAAGTCGACGATGGCGAACTCAGGGGTGGTCGCGGCAACTCCTGGGGTGGACGAAATCGATGGCTCCCTTCTTCTCCAGAGGCGGCGGGCTCCGGTGAAATTCCGGCGAGGTGGTGCTCACCTTGCTCCGGGAACAGTGTGGCATGATCAGTGACGAGAGGGGAGTGAGATGGTGTGAAGAAATCGAGCGGGGGTGGCCTCTATTTATAGTCGAGCGAGGGGACCGACGGGGCGCACGGTGAGCTCGTCGGGGGCGATGTTACAGGCGGCTATTGGCATGGGCGATGGTAGGGGACGGTGCGGTGTTCTCTGGCAATGCTCAACAACATGGTTTCGAGGCGTGGGGCGGTGCGGCTTGGTCTGGAACATGCGACGCTCTGAGCGGCAGAGGCGGCTTCGACGACGAGCGGTGGCTGTGCGTCACGGGGCGGCGAACGGGGATGTCTGTCGGTCTCCTAGGTCGGTGGGGATTGTGTATGCACGCGGCGAGGGCGGCGCTCGGTCTGTGGGCACTGGTTGAGGGTGGTGCTCTGGCGCATGCTCGACATGGTGGCTGGCGGTCTGGGCGCGGTCCATGCGTGTGGTCCAGTGGTTGGCAAGGTTCGAGCGGTGGACAGGGAGTGGCGGTGGACGGTGGGTTGCCTCCCAGACATGCTGGCTAGGCTTGTGTCTCCTCCTAGCTTGCTGTCGACATGGAGGTGACATGGGTGTGCTCGACTGTTCACCATTGATGGTAATGGCAAGCTCACAGTGGTGCTAGTGCTTGGTTAATCTTCCTAGATGATCTACTGAGCTGGTTATGAGCTAAATAGGGAACAAGGTAGGCCAATTTTACTGCACACTATAGTGTTTGATGTTTGTTTGATTTGTGTCTACAACCTGTTTGATGAAATGGCCGCATGAAATCAAGTTTTGAATTTTGAAAAGATTTTTGGTGGGTTTGCTAGGTTGGTGCTGTTGAGTCTGCAGATGCTTGGGTTTTGAAAGTTGAGCTTGTTTGAGTGGTTTTTGAAAAAGTGGGATCTTCCCATATGATAAAGATTCAATTTTGAATTGTCATTTAAACTATGCATTTGAAAGTTTCTGGATGATCACAAAGTGGGCCTTGATACTTTGTTAGGAGTACATTCAAGGGGTGCAAAGATCCAGAAAAGTTTCTGTTAGGTTCTGAAAGTTTGAGACAGCCAAAGTAGGCATGGGAGTTAAATTGGTCAAAGTGGCCATTCCTTTAATATATTTGTTTTGATTTACTTGTCTTTAGGAAAAGTGTGGGAAATGTTTTAGATGATGTTTATTTCACCTAAGAAACATTTTACAAGCAATGAAACAATCAAACAAGGTGGTTCCAAAGAATTTCAAAATCCATGCATACACATATGCATGCATTCATAATTTTATTTAGAAAAGTTTTTGTTAACCCTAAATGTTGATGACTAGTGCTTGATGATCCAAGCTTAGTATTTTTGGGATGTTACAGAACCATTATCACCTTTGACATTTTGTGACCAAGATGCAAGAATTTTTCCAAGGATACCATGATCTTGTACAAGAAGAAACAACTAAGAAGAATGAAATGACCCCAAGTGAATCCTATAGTTGGACCACCATACTAGTGTTTAGTTAGATCAATCACACCAACTTATGAGGTGCAGCAAAAATATTTTATTACCTAAAAATATGTTTGAATCTTGTTGTTTGAGTGGAATGTTTGATTGTGATTGCTTGCACATTGCTTCCGTGAATTTTTGTATGTGAGTAGACTTCTTCCCTAGAAATATTTTTGCCTATTCTAATCCCAATCCAACCCAAATAGATGACTTCTCCAAGAGACCACAACTCCAAAATCAAGGATGGTGACAACAACAACCAAGAGATGCACATGAGAGAACAACTGCTAGCAACCCAAGCCCAGTTGAATCAAGTGACAACTCAATTTTTAGCCAACAACAAGGAGTTAGACCCAACCATGCAAAAGTTCTTGGAAACCTAATCCCATTTGTTGCAAAGGATGACCAATCAAATGATCAACATGAGAAGAAACCTTTCCCAAGGATATTGTGACAACAATGATATCAAGGATGATATTATAGAAGGAACTCAAGCTTGCAATATTTGTGGAGACATAGGACACACTTATAAGGAGCATGTGGACCAAATCCCTAATTGTGAAGAGAAACATCCAACTAAACAATGTCCCACATCTCAAGTTACTTATTTCCTATGTGAAGGAAATAATCATGTCCCTATCCAATGCCCCATCTATCCCATAGTAGTAGTTCAAAAAATGAACCAAGATGGAATGCATCAAATGTTTGGAAACGTCCATGAGGGAACAAATTCTACCAAGAAGGATAAAGACAAAGTCAGAGCCGGGCCTCATAAGGCCACATTCAAAGTAACCACAAAGTGTTGCTACTCATGTGGAGAAGAAGGTCACATCTCTAGTGACTGCCCCAAGAAGAGAGAAAGGTTTCCCACATTTGTGGTGAAATATGAAGAACATGAACTACAAGAACTCCTAGCTTTGGAGAGACCCAAAAAGAAGAAATGCCCCAACCCCAGCAAGCAAGACATTAGCCAGGTGTAATGTTACAATTGCAAAGAGATGGGACACTATGCCAATGAATGTCCAGAAAAGAAGAAGAGTCAAGGAAACAAATAAGAGGTAGTGATGCCAAAGATGAAAGAAGATATTAGCCAAGTGATGTGCAACAAATGAAAAAAGCTAGGCCATTATGCATCACATTGTCTAGAAAAGAAGAAGTACAATAAAAGCAAGCCTGTGAAGGATCTCAGCCTTGTCACATGTTTCAAGTGTGGAAATAAATGACACTATGCAAAGAACTGTCCAGAGAAGTTACATCAAGGCCCCAAGTAAGCCAAGATGTAATCTAGTTAAAAACCTTTTTAAGGGTGGTAGCACTCTAGTTGTCTTGAAGACAATTTGTAACCTCTAGGCTTCCCAAATATCGGGACGAGATTTCTTTTGAGGGTGGTAGCCTATCACATCCCTAAAAATTTCCAAATTTTGAAATGTGAAAAAAATAAAAATAATAAACAAAATAAATAATTGTTGAAATTTGGGGTGAAAATAAGCTTTTTGCTTCTAAGTAGAAAACATCAAAAACCTTCTTGAACAAACTTTGAGTGAAAAGGGAATCCAACAAAATTTCAATCAAGTGAATGCATTCATCAATGAATACATCTTGAAATTTAAAACACTTGGAAAATTTAAACCAAAACCCAAATCTTAATGAAAGAAATCACTTCCAAATATCAAATGCATTTATGCATGGAAAGAATCTTGAATATAAATACTTGGTAAAATAAACCAAAACCCTAAAACCCTAATGGAAGAAAATCATTTCCAAGATCTCTCTAAGACTATGTATTTGATCCATATAAAATTCAACAACAAACATTTATAAATGATCAAGAATGATAAATAAAAATATTATAAAACCATAGAAATTGGTTTCATTTAATTTGGAGCCATGGATGAAAACTTATGAATTTAATAAGATTAAAAGGGAATGATTTCCAAAGCTAATAAATCTCCTAACTAAAATCAATGCCAAATTGCGAGCAAAATAATTTAAAAAGATAAACAAATATTAAAGGAAATTATACAAATTGGAATCACCAATTTTGGAACTATAAATAAAAAGATATGGATTTTATAAGACAAAGGAAGAAATAATAAATAAGGAATATTTAAAAGACAAATTAAATCTTGGCCAAATCCATAAACAAATGAAAGTTTTTTGAATAATAAAAAAAATTAAAAGATTATTTAAATAAAACTATATGGACTTCTAACCATATTCAATTTTATTTAAATAAAGACAAATTGCCTAAACTAAATAATAAATCCCAAGAAATTATATAGAAGACAATTTAAAAACTTGAATTAAATCCATAAGCAAATGGAATAAAAGATAATCCAAATAAAATAAAGGGATAAAGATTATTCAAATAAAATTATATGGGCATTAACCAAATTCAATTCTATTTGAATGAAGATAAAATCCCTAATATAAAGGATTAATTAAATCATGGGAAAAATAATTCAAATTGCCAAATGGATTAGAAGTTATCCAATTAACTTAAAAAGAATAAAATATCAATTAAATAGAATTATATGGTTTGGAAGCATACCCAAATTCATTTAAATAAAGATAAATGCCTCTGTTTAAAATAAATAATAAATCATGGGAAAATATTTGAATATTTTCCAAAGTGGGCAAACTAATCAACTCCTAAATGATTTAAAATCTACTAAAAAGGTTTGGTGAAATTTTAATTCAAATGGAAGCTTGAATCAAGGGTTTAAATAAAAATAAATGTCCAATTTAAATAAATAATAAACCATAAGAAAATATAAAAAAATATTCTAAAATGGATTATTTAAACACACCATATAAACAGTGTAAAACCTACTGAAAAGTATGGAAAAGGTTTGATAAATAAATCTAAATTCAAATGAGTGTTTGGATTTGAAAACAGAAATCAGAAATAGAAAAAGAAAAAGAAACAGAAAGAAAAAGAAAAAAATAAGAAAAACAAACCAGCCCAGCTAACCTATCCAACCCACTTGGCCCAACTTGGCCCAGCAGCCCACCCGGGAAACTCTCTCCCCGCGAGCCCTTTCTCACTCACGCGCATACCCCCTCCTCTCACTGACCCGTGGACCCACGCCACATCAGCGTCCTCGTCACCACCTTCTTCCTCGCACAGTGACCCGTTCCCCACTCCTCCCCGGTCGTTTCTGCGTTGATTTCTCTGCGTTAATTCGCGTAAACGTCGCACTGATTCCGCCCGGTGACCACACTAGTTAAATCACCTCCCTTTCCTATCTCTTTCTCCCACTCGCCACACCCTCTCTGCCCCTAGGCTGCACGAATTGCTCCTGGCACCACCACTGTCTCCGGCGAGCCTCCGTGCAAATTCCGGCCAGCCCCGACCTCCCCACTGCCCCTGGACCACACAATTTTGATCCCCATCTCATTGCGTACCTGCCAGTACCCCCAGCTCTCTCGTGCACCTCCTAGAACGCCGCCTCCGACAACGCCTACTCGCCACCATCTTCGGCTTCGACTCCGGCGACCTCTCCCCGTAAGTACTGACCGCGCCGCTCCCCCCTCGATGACACTCACGTGCTCGCCTCACTCTTGCGAGTATAATGCCACATCTCTTTTGCCTTCTGGTGCCTTGTATCCTCGCCCCCGACAACGAACAGACACACCCGACGTTAGTGACGACTCCAGCAAGAAATTGACAGAAAACCCGAGCGCCCCTTCGTCGACGGCGACAACATTGAGAACCTACACATCCCTGCGAACTCGGTGAGGACCTCTGTTTCCTCTCTTGCTTCATGGTTGCGCCAGACCCTCGCTGACAGAGCCGCGCCCGCCGCTCGCCGTTGCCCAACGCCTCCCATCTGTGGTTGGCATGTTGTGAGCCGTTAGATGCTAATCCAGTGGCATAGATAGATGAATTTAGCGAAAAAAATTTAGTTGATCTGTGTCGTATGATTCCCATTAGATCCAACGGCTGTAGCTGCTCAATCCACCTGAACCGGTACGCACCAGTAAGAACACGTGGCCCTGTCTGTTGTTTTAAAAACAGAAATGATTTATTATATGAGTGATTTTGTAAAATCCATAACTTTTGTTCTGCTTGGCCAAAAATTACAAATTTGATATCAATGAATTCACAAAAATATGAGCTTTGCAACCATGCCCTTAGTTTAGTGTTTTGCTTCTGAAAAAGTAGGTGTGTTTGCAGAAACATTTCTAGGCCTATTTTGAGTATAAAAGTTATTCTAAAAATGATTTTTGGGTAAAATATTTTGCAAAAGATTTGTTTTGAACCTACTAACCAGAAACACAAACTTTTGGGTTTAGAAACATATTTTATAAACACTAGGAAATTATTCCTTGAAATAAAAGCTTTTCTAGTAAATCAAAAATGTTGCTATGATTTAAAAATGATTTTTGAGTGAAATATTTTGTAAATGGATTTGCTTTAAACAATTTGACCATAAACACTAACATTTGTGTTTAAAAACATATTTGTATAACACTAGAAAATATTCCTTTGATTAAAATCATTTCTAGCAAACCAAAAATGATTTAAATGGCCCATTTTCACTAACTTGATTTCAAATGACTTTGCCACTTTTATAAATGACCAATAGGTGTTTTAAAATGTTTATAGCCTTAGTAGAAACCACTTTTGCAATAAAAAAACCTTTTTCATGCTTGCATGCATTGTTTTGTTTTCATTATTTTATGTGTGAATTGTTTGAATGCTAGTTTGAATTTTTGCCTTGCTTGATTGAATTGTAGTGAACCTTGAAGAGTGTGACAATTACAAGATCAAGGAGTGAACATAGTTTCTCTACTAAAAAGGCAAGTGGTGCTTCATACATTTTGTCCTATTATTTTCACTATGCATTAGTGATATTTTGAGTAGGACTTGCATGGAATTTTTACTAAGTATGCTATGCCTTGGGAAATCCTAGTAGATGATGCCTTAGTAGAATTTTCCCTATGTTATGATTCTTGCCACTATCATGCTTAGCATAGCTAATAGTAAACAAGGGTGGATTATATACACATGTTATGGAAATTTTACCAAGTCTTTTGACTGATGTTTTTGTTTAATAAAACAACTATGTGAATGAATCACCTGGGTGGAATGGAAGGAAAGGTTTGTGTTGAGTGGTTACCCCAGGGGAAATACCTGGTGTATCTCACTTGTGGAAAGCCACCCCGGAATAAAGAGATTTGAGATGTCAAGTGTTGAAAAGCTTCTAGTGCAACCACATGGTATATGGGCTCTGCCAGGATCATATAGGTTGCAATAACGTAGCCAGATGGACAAAAGGTGGTAGGGGTGATAGGTTGGAACGCGTCCATTTGGTCTAAGGGAAGGCTTCTGAAAGATCTTGTCTTGATGCATGTCGAGTCTTTTGGGGAAAGTGAACCACCTCTCGAGAGAGTAAAATCTAAGTACTTAGCCGTGTCCCTGGCAATGGACAATTTGAGCATCAGGACATGGAAGCTATCAAGGATCTCCTCATCCCAATTTCTAAGTTAAAAGCTTATGGTTGAACAAGGGTTAAAGGATCTTCAATTTTTAATTGGTAGATGCCTTGGGTGCTTTTGACAAACAAAAACTTAGTGTTTTCAACTTATAAGGAAAACCTTATTTTGAGCAAAGCAAGCCTGAGCTCCACTTAGCCAAATGCATATAGATGATAGATACCACTATTCCACCATAGTATCACTTGCCAATACAATTCAAATGTATTGACCCTTGTGGTTGTAACTTATTATGTTGCAGGTTTGTTTGATGTTAGTGAAGTGTGTTGAATAGGATTACAAGTCTACAACCAACATGATTTCCTGTGGCACTTTAAAGATGAAGGACTCCATGCTATATAGTTATATCTGCTGCATTGTAATGAGATAGCCAAATGAGCTATGTAAGATGTAATGTATTACTTTATTCCTGGTTATAAGTTGTAAAATGAACTTTGTTCCTTGATATTACATCTTAAACTATGGATGCTAGCTATTGATCCAGGGACTAGCATTGTAAACACAGGGATCTCTACCTTATCAGGTTGTAACTCTACACATTGATTCTCCAGTAAAAAACCAAAGGTCTTTCAATTAAAGCACTTTAATTCTCTTGATTAAATGCAAATAAATTTAATGAACACTTCATTTACTCCCTCCAGTACGGTTTATTAGGCATGCACATAGTTTAAGAACAACTTTGACTAATAATTTTGGTCAACAAATTTTACATAATATGTCACAAAAATTATACCATTGGATTCAACTTTAAAAATAGTTTTCTTAAACTACATGCATACCTAATAAAATGGATCGGAGGGAGTAATAAGTACTTCATTGAATGAACACTTCATTAAATGAGCACATTAACATTTTATCCCCTTGTAATATTTTGATGCACCAAAACTATTCCGGCAGATTCGACAGAACAATTCCTGCGATGTCTAGTATCTTCTCCTACATTCCCTATCCACTCAAATGTGTCGACTACCCTTAAGTGTGTCTCCCTACGGGTTCGATAACTATGTGGACATGATCAAGACCTTCTCCGATCAATAATCATCAGCGGGGCCTTGAACATGGGCAATGGCAATCCCAATGACTGCGAAAGTTGTGCCAACTGTCTTGCAAAGGGCCTTGGTGACTCCATTTTCGCATACTCAGTCCTGACTTCTCCCATCTATCAATTAAAAGAGGAAAGTGTGAGAATAGCATATGGTAAGAATTTACAAGAGTGAAAGGCATAAGATGAAAGACAGAGTTAATATAAGCTCTAATAATTCTATGGCTTCCTAATCCAAACCTAGGTCACGATCCTACAGTCGACACACGGGCTCTGATACCATCTTGTAACACTACAGTTCTAAAAATACCATAGCTTCTATGTGACATGCCAATCCCTGGATCGGTTCATTAGCCCACAATACAATAAGATGAATAAAATAGCAAAATATTCGTGTATCATAGATAACGAAGATCCAGAGTATCATTATTACAATAAAAGCTTAGCTCAAGGCTAGCTCAAGTAGCAACATAAATAAAGCAAATCCTCCATTCTTCAAATTGCCCACAAGTGAACAAGTGCCGAGTGGAGTACCGTGGCCTAAATCGATTACTTAGAATCAGAATATCCTGCAATATGAAACGTAGCAGCCCCGAAGGGTCAATACATGGAATGTATGGAAAGTAGAGCTATTTAAGGAGACAATAGAGCTAACATCTACATGCACATTTGGCAAGTGGAGCTGTGGCTAGCTTGCATTTGCAAATACCTTTGTCCTACTTTCACAAACAGTTTTGATTTTCTTTGAAAAGATCCCAATTAAGTTAACCCAACAACATTAAAGCAATTATGAAATTGGAATGAGCGAGAAACATGTCATGAAATCAATATCAAGCAACTCAGACGTCCATAACCGGGGACACGGCTAATCGATTAGTTTATACACCCTGCAGGGGTTAGTACACTTTACCCATGTGACTTGGCCAGCCCAGCTCGTACCACCACTCTCATTTTGGGTGATGATAGGGAGAAGTCCAAGAAGAGACCGTTCAGGAAGTAGATCCCCAAACCCGACACGCACTGGTCCAACCTACCAAAATTCTACATCTCTGGATACATGGGTTCGAGTTAACAAAACCTATTGAGTCCAACCAACCGTCCATTTCATTATTGGCACATGGTTGTACACCTAAGCTACAAAATAAAGAAGCCAATCATTTTCTCTTGATACCTGGGTGCCTTTCCGCAATGATACCACCAAAAATTATCAATCCCATCACACCCAGGAGATTCATTGATTAAGTTGTTTTTAGTTTTCACAAACCAACACATTTAGAAACAACTTTCAGTGATGTAACCTAGCCCTCGTTCATCAAAGCATGGCTAAGCACATCTACCAACGGTGGCTCATCTACAGGAAGGCCCTACCACATAATAGGACATAGCATAGCGATAGTATTATCCTACACATGCATCTACAAAATACACGACAATGCATTGAAAATAGTAGGACAACATCATGAACAAGGTAGCATCTACTTGCCTTGGCGGTAGCGGTCGGATGAACAATCCACACACGAGCAAGCGCTGCACTCGTCACAATCTACACGACACAATTGCAATCATATAAACAAACCATCCACAATTATATACAAACAATGAAGATGCAAGATGCATGCATGAAAAGTTGAATAACGCTACAGTAGTATCACATATTCTTACTCAGTATACTTACTGTATGTATGTATGGAAAATATTTTAAATGCAAAGAAAACAAGACATGCAATTTATAATGCTTAAATAATAGTACTAGAGACTAAATAATTAGCCACTACTAACATACTGTTTTGAAAATCTTGGAAAATTTCCACTGTGTAGGCAACTCAAAATAGAGTCAGTACCAATTGGAATTTCTCAAAAAGGTTTTGTATAAAGCCCTGGGTAATTAAAACACGACAGAAAGCCTTTGCATAGGTTCTACGAAAACCACTACTGTAAGCATAACCTTTTAATTCACTAAAGGATTCCTTTTGTTCTACTGAATCCAGGGACATCTTATTTGCAATTTTTGGAGTTACAGAACTTATTATATGAATTTATTACTCTAAAAAGAGCATTAAGTCATTTAAATTACTGAGGAAAAACCTTGCTGTGAAAGTCTAAAGAAACTGTACAACAATATTCTACACGAGACACTGATTCTACAAATATTTTATTTGCAAATTTTGGCCTAGTAGATCTAAAGATATGAATTTTACAAGTTTTAGTTATTTTCTGCCAATTTAAATCGAATTAAAAACATATAGTCAAAGTTGACTGTTGACCACGCCCACGTGGCAGCTGACGTGGCGCGCTGACTATTCCACAGCCAGGGTTGATGTTTCCACGGTCCGTCTGGACCGTCGGATGTCGATCGTGCGGCCAAGGGAGAGGGCGCGAAGGGGGGCTCACCGACGCTGACGTGGAAGGCGGCGGTGTGGCTCGGGCGGCGTGGTCGATGGCGGCGATTGGCGGGACGACGTTTGGGGTGAGGCGGCGAGGCTCGGTGTGGCGGCGGCGTGGTCCCTCGCGGTCGGCGGCGACGGCGATTGGTGGCTGGAGCGTGGCGGCGGTGGCGTGCTCCGGCGACGAATCCCCGGCGGCGACGAGCTCTGAGGAGAGGGAAAAGGCGGCGGTACGGGTCAGTCGGCGGCGGCGGAGCTCGCGTGGGAGGTAAGATGGCGCGGGGTGGCGACGCGTTACCTCGTCTGCGAGGTCGGCGGTGGCAACGGCGATGTCGGCGGCGGCGCAAGCGGGAGGGTAGGTTTCGAGGCGGGGAAAAGAAAGGAGGGCGGCCGCGGTTCTTGTAGTGGGGCTCCCGACACGGAAATCGGGTACATTTCGGAGAAGAACGCGGCAAAGTCGGCGGCGTGTTCCAGGCGGACTCGGCGGCGGTGGCGCCGACAGGTGGGTCCCACTTGTCGGTGGCTGGCGGCGGAGCTGACGTGGCGGCGGCGACGCCTAGCTATCAGCCGTGCGCGCGCTGCTGGCTGCTGCCGCGCGGGCTGGCTGCCGCGGCTGGGCCTGGGCCGTAGGCTGGCTGGCTCGCTGCCGCGCTGCCTTTTTTTAATCCTTTTTTCCTTTTCTTTTTCTCTGTCGAATTTTTAACTGAACTTTCTGACAGAACTGTCCAGATTTTTGTCAAATTTTCAGATTGCAACAACTTTTGCTACGGAGCTCCAATTCGGGCGATTCAAAGTGCTACGGGTTCGTGGCGGAACCCTCTATGCACATGTGCCTTCCATACATCCAAAATATAATGTTTTTAACAGGGGCAAAGTAAAACCAAGTGTTCATGTGTAGGTGTAAAAATGCAAAAGTAATTGGTTTGTTTTGCCAAAATCTTTTCAAACTGAATTTTTGCAAGGATGATCATGATGCAATGCCATGAATGTTATGCAGTACCAAATCTAAAATTTGGGATGTGACAAGACTAACCCCCTTAAGATGAATCTTGTCCCCGAGATTCGGCGTGGCTAGCAAATAGGTGTGGGTGGTCCTCTCGGATGTCATCCTCACTCTCCCAAGTGGCTTCCTCTTCGGTGTGGTGGCTCCATTGCACCTTGCAAAACCTGATCGTCTTGGTACGAGTAATCCTCTCCGCTGTTTCCAGTATCTTGACCGGCTTCTCCTCATAGGTCAAGTCATTCTCAAGCTGAACCTCCTCTAGTGGCACAGTGTCTCTCAATGGTGTATCCACCATCTCCGGATGGCACTTCTTCAACTGGGACACGTGGAACACATTGTGGACGGCGGAAAGAGCCTCTGGCAACTCCAACTGATAAGCAACCTCTCCTTTGTGTGCTAAGACCCGATATGGTCCAATAAACCGAGGTGCCAGCTTACCCTTGATTCCAAATCTCTTAATCCCTCGCAGTGGCGACACTCTGAGGTATGCTCTATCGCCTATCTCATACACCACTTCCTTGCGCTTGGCGTCAGCGTAGCTTTTCTGCCTTGATTATGCTACCTTCAGCCTGTCCCTAATCAAGGCGACCTTCTCCTCAGCTTCCTTGATCAAATCAGGTCCAAACAGCTGACGTTCTCCTACTCCATCCCATAGCAATGGTGTCCGGCACCGTTTCCCGTATAGCACATCGAACGGTGACGTCTTGATGCTGGTTTGATAGCTGTTGTTGTAGGAAAACTCAGCATACGGCAAATTCTCATCCCAACTAGAACCGTGAGCCAAAGCGCAAGCTCTCAGCATATCCTCCAAAATCTGATTTACCCTCTCGGTCTGTCCATCAGTCTGTGAGTGGAATGCTGTGCTAAACTCCAACCTAGTCCCCAGTGACTCGTGTAGCTGGCGCCAAAAGTGTGAGGTGAATTGGGTGCCTCTATCTGATACTATACTCTTGGGAACACCATGTAGGCACACAACTCTATCCATATAAATCTTGGCCAACTTTGCACTCGTGTAAGTTGTCTTCACCGGTATAAAGTGGGCTACCTTGGTCAAATGGTCGACCACTACCCAAATGGAGTCGTATCCCGACCTGGTCCTGGGTAGTCCTGTGATAAAATCCATTCCTACTCTATCCCACTTCCAATCCGGCACGGGCAATGGTTGTAGTAGTCCTGCTGGCTTCTGGTGTTCCGCCTCACATAAGGCAATGTGCTCGGCGATGTCTCCCTTCATGTTGTTCCACTAGAATCTGTCCTTTAGGTCCATATACATCTTCGTATTGCCTGGATGTATGGAATACGGCGAGGCATGAGCTTCCTGCAGAATCAACTCCCTTATCTCCGGATCGCTGGGAACACACAAACGATCCCCGTACCACAAGGTTCCTTTCTCATCCTCGCGGAATTATTTTGCTCGATCCTCCTTCATCTTTTCCTTTATTTCATCCATCTCCTTGTCTTTGACTTGAGCCTTCCTGATCCTGTCCTGTAGCATTGGTTGGACTTCCATTGCCGCCAAATATCCTTCTGAAACTACCTCCAGTCTAAGGTCCTTGAATTGCTTGCACAAATCCTCGGGCAATTCCCCAACAGTCAATCCATTGGCATAGACCTTCCGGCTCAGAGCATCTGCTAGTACATTGGCCTTTCCTGGGTGGTATTGCAGATTCATATCATAATCCTTGATAAGCTCCAACCATCTCCTTTGCCTCATGTTCAGTTCCTTCTGTGTAAATATGTATTTCAGGCTCTTATGGTCGGTGTACACATCGCAGTGTTTTCCCATTAGGTAGTGCCTCCATACTTTGAGCGCATGCACAACCGATGCTAATTCCAAGTCATGCGTGGGATAATTCCTCTCATGGTGTTTAAGTTGCCGCGAGGCATATGACACCACTCTCCCATCTTGCATCAGCACACTCCCAAGTCCCTGTCGAGAAGCATCACAGTACACTTGGAAATCCTTCTGAAGATCTGGTAAACTCAGAACAGGTGCGGTCACTAGTCGACGCTTCAGTTCCTAAAAGCTGTCTTCACACGCATCCGTCCACTCAAACTTCCTCTCCTTCTTCAGAAGTTCTGTCATTGGTTTAGCAATCTTGGAGAAATTTTCAATGAACCTCCTGTAATATCCAGCAAGTGCCAAAAAGCTACGAATATCGCCCACATTCTTGGGTGCTTCCCACTCAGTTACTGCAGTCACCTTGCTTGGGTCAACAGCGAATCCTTCTCCTGACACCACGTGTCCAAGAAATCCAATAGTGTTAAGCCAGAATTCACACTTGCTGAATTTGGCATACAACTTGTGTTCCCTCAGCTTCTCCATAATCAGTCGCAGATGTTTCTCATGCTCAACAACATCCTTGGAATATATCAGTATGTCATCAATAAACACCACCACGAACTTGTCCAAGTACTCCATGAATACCTTGTTCATCATGGTCACGAAATATGCCGGAGCATTCGTTAGTCCAAAAGACATAATTGTATACTCATATAAACCATACCTAGTAGTGAAAGAAGTTTTTGGTATGTCCTCCTCCCGGATCTTCAATTGGAAGTAGCCCGATCGCAGATCAATTTTTCTAAACACCTTTGCTCCTTCCAGTTGATCAAACAAATCATTTATGTTCGGCAGCGGGTATTTGTTCTTGATGGTCACTTCGTTTAGAGAGCAATAGTCTACCACTAACCTCTTGCTGTTGTCTTTCTTTTCCACAAACAGAACAGGTGCACCCCATGACGATGAACTAGGCTGAATAAATCCCTTGTCCAACTGCTCCTTTTAGTTGTTTCTTTAATTCTTTCAGCTCATCCACATCCATCTTGTATGGTGTCTTTGCTATAGGTCCTGTTCCTGGCATCAGATCGATGAGAAACTCCACATCCCTGTCCGGTGGCATTCCTGGCAGCTCTTCCGGAAACACGTCAGGGTATTCCTTAATCACAGGCACAGTATCCACGCTAACCCCCTTAAGAGAATTCAGCTTACACCTTCCTGGTCGCACAACCGACTTGAACCTAATCCTCTTACCATCCGGGGTCTTGAGCGAAACCGCTCGCTGTGCACAATCTATGTGTCCCCCATGCATAGACATCCAATCCATACCCGGTATTACATCTAAACCTTGTGATTCCAATACTACCAGATGTGCAATGAAATTGTGTGCTCCAATCCTCATGGTTAAGCCGTGACATCCTGCGCTAGCTATCATATCCCCTCTAGGTGAGCTTACTCTAATAGACCCTTTCAGAGACTCCATAGGTAACTTATACTTATCCACAAATTCCCTTGATATGAATGAATGTGATGCACCAGTATCGAAAAGTATAAGTGCAGGGTGAGTGTTGATTGGAAACTTACCAATCACAAGATCAGGCTCATCTGGGATCTCCTCCACATTCATGTGGTTCACTGTGGCCTTCTGGTTGTTGCTTGGCTTCAGTCCCTTCTTCTCCGGACAGTTGTCTGCATAATGTCCCTTCTGGCCACACTTGAAGCATGTCACCTCACTCAGATCCTTCTTCACGAAGCTACGATCACGGCTGCGGTCATGTCCACAGTGTCCTCCAGAATGGTGAGTGTGTCCCCCCTTGTGGCTGTGGCGGTTGCTTTGTGGCTATCATGGCGATGTCCATCGCCTCCATGGTTGTGGCGGTCATGGCTTCCATGCTGCCCATGGTCACTCCCTCCATGCTTGGAGTATCCATCATAAGAAGTGCGAGACTTGTGGTGAGAACTAGAGTGGTGATTGTTGCTCTTCCTCTTGCAGCTTTCCACCTGCTTGTGTTTCCCTTCCAAGATTCTGGCCTTGTACATAAGCTCCTGAAAATTGGGACAATAAACCACTAGCAGCTGAACTGAAAGCTCATCACTGAGGCCATCCAGGAATCTCTCCCTCCTTTTTGCATCAGTGTCAACATCCTCAGGTGCATAACGAGACAGGTTGTTGAACTCCTTGATATACTCAGCCACGGTGCAGTTGGTTTGACGCAAGTTGCAAAATTCCTTCCTTTTCAGGATCAAAACTCCTGAAGATACATGGTTGGTCCTGAAACCTTCCTCAAACATTGCCCAAGTCACAGTTTCTAGAGGGTGGGTGATCTGAAAAGTGTCCCACCATGAAGCGGCTGGTCTCTCTAGTAGGCAAGCGCCAAACCTCACCTTCTCAGCATCTGTGCACCCAACAGTTACCAGATCCTTATTGACTGAACGCAACTAGTCGAGAGCAACCATTGGTTCCGCTGCGGTTGAGAACTTCGCTGGCCTTAGCCTTAGAAACCTAGTGAGAGCATCTCCCTGAGGCTGGTTGTTCCCATTGTTGTTGTTGTTGTTGTTGTTGTTGTTGTTCTGAGCTTCCATGAACTGAGTCATCACTTGGGTCAGCTGTGCCTGAGCCGCCATGAGCTGCTCCAACTCAGTAGGTTGATGACGGGGAGGCATCTGCGGTTCAGCATATGTGAGTTTAGAAAGAATCGATTACGAAAACAGGATTCTACACATGCATTATGATCAAATAACAACAAAACAGTCACAGACAATCTCAAGCAAGCAACACATCAGCAAACAAACGATCCAGAAACATCCCAGGGGTTATCCTAGCAGTATAAATCTACTGAAATAGTTTTTAAAAGAGTTGGCAACAGGTATGAACACAAAAGGCCAACAAAACAATGAAAACAGGAATCTGCCAGAACAGTCCAGCAGTGTTCACGAATTTTTCTACCTGACTTAAACTCGTCAGAAATTTTTGCTGATTTGTTTTTAAACAGTACAGAGAGTTTCGAACCATCCCTATTTTTTTAAGATTTTCCCAGCTACCAATAAAATATGAAAAATCTTGCAGTACAGCTGTGTCAGCAGAAAACTGCATCAAGAAAAACTCAGATATCAACCAAAACTTGCCATAACTCTTCTATAAAATTCGCACAAATAATCCTGGGATATTGGAGGACACATAGGAGCAACTAAACACTCTTAAACTAACAGTAATTAAGTTTTACATCGATCGATACTAATCCCAACGATTTTACCTAACGAAGACTAATTGGTGGACTTCAATCTACTTCTTGAAGAGGTTGCGGTAGGTCCTCGCACTCATGCGCTGGAGCTTCTGTCCACGAACCAACCATGGCGGCGGAGTATACACCTCTCCTGAGTCATCACTTGAAATCTCGAACTCCACCTCTTATGGATCCTCTTCTTCTTCTTCATTCTCTGCTGCGGCTGCAACAGCTTCATCTCCTCCACCATCATCGTCTCCATCATCATCATCCTCGTCCTCATCATATCATCGTTCCCACTGTCATCATCATCATTGTTGCCATCATCTCCATTGTCATCATCAGAGGGTGGATTCAGCTGTGCTTGGAGAGCGGCAATCTGGGCTGTCATCTCTTCAATAGTCTGGTCCCTTTCCTGGACGGTACCTTGCAGCTGTTGTATGGTCAGGTTGTTTTCCTACACAGTTCCATTAAGCTGAGCTATGGTTGCATCCCTGCCTATCAGGGCATTCTTCAGAACATCCACAGCTTCATGCAAGGTTTCTATCTCCAGTCCTTGGACCACCATACAGTTGCTGGCAAAATCTGCTATCTCCTTTACCATCATCACTTTCTCAGCTAGAGCTCCATTCTCCCTTTCCATATCATCTATGTGCCTCCGACGGGGCGGCATGTTGTTCCTGTCGCCCGGGGTAACCACAACGTTCCCATCCTCATCACGCCTCCCGTAGTCACGGTAGGGTGAGTCTGCTGGCAGTAGGTGTCGGACAAGATGGCACTGGCGTGACATGGCTTCATGCAGGGCCAAGTTTATTCCAAGTCCCCAGTTGCGGTATGTCTTGGTGTAGATCAGATGCACAGGGTTTGGTAAGGCGGCATCCCTGAAGATGAAAGTGGTGATCTCCCATGCATCCTTGCCATATCCATAGTGTACAGCCTTCTTCCCTTGAACATGGGCAGTGGCAATCCCAATGACTGCGAAAGCTGTGCCAACTGTCTTGCAAAGGGCCTTGGTGACTCCATTGTCGCATACTCAGTCCTGACTTCTCCCATCTATCAATTAAAAGAGGAAAGTGTGAGAATAGCATATGGTAAGAATTTACGAGAGTGAAAGGCATAAGATGAAAGACAGAGTTAATATAAGCTTTAATAATTCTATGGCTTCCTAATCCAAACCTAGGTCACGATCCTACAGTCGACACACGGGCTCTGATACCATCTTGTAACACTACAGTTATGAAAAGACCGTAGCTTCTATGTGACATGCCAATCCCTGGATCGGTTCATTGGCCCACAATATAATAAGATGAATCACATAGCAAAATATCCGTGTATCATAGATAACGAAGATCCAGAATATCATTATTACAATAAAAGCTTAGCTCAAGGCTAGCTCAAGTAGCAACATAAATAAAGCAAATCCTCCATTCTTCAAATTGCCCACAAGTGAACAAGTGCCGAGTGGAGTACCGTGGCCTAAATCGATTACTTAGAATCGGAATATCCTGTAACATGAAACGTAGCAGCCACGAAGGGTCAATACATGGAATGTATGGCAAGTAGAGCTATTCAAGAAGACAATAGAGCTAACATCTACATGCACATTTGGCAAGTGGAGCTGTGGCTAGCTTGCATTTGCAAATACCTTTGTCCTACTTTCACAAACAGTTTTGATTTTCTTTGAAAAGATCCCAATTAAGTTAACCCAACAACATTAAAGCAATTATGAAATTGGAATGAGCGAGAAACATGTCATGAAATCAATATCAAGCAACTCAGACGTCCATAACCGGGGACACGGCTAATCGATTAGTTTATACACCCTGCAGGGGTTAGTACACTTTACCCATGTGACTTGGCCAGCCCAGCTCGTACCACCACTCTCATTTTGGGTGATGATAGGGAGAATTCCAAGAAGAGATCGTTCGGGAAGTAGCTCCCCAAACCCGACACGCAACGGTCCAACCTACCAAAATTCTACATCTCTGGATACGTGGGTTCGAGTTACCACAACCTACTGAGTCCAACCAACCGCCCATTTCATTATTGGAACATGGTTGTACATGTAAGCTACAAAATAAATAAGCCAATCATTTTCTCTTGATACCTGGGTGCCTTTCCGCAATGATACCACCAAAAATTATCAATCCCATCACACCCAGGAGATTCATTGATTAAGTTGTTTTTAGTTTTCACAAACCAACACATTTAGAAACAACTTTCAATGATGTAACCCAGCCCTCGTTCATCAAAGCATGGCTAAGCACATCTACCAACGGTGGCTCATCTACAGGAAGGCCCTACCACATAATAGGACATAGCATAGCGATAGTATTATCCTACACATGCATCTACAAAATACACGACAATGCATTAAAAATAGTAGGACAACATCATGAACAAGGTAGCATCTACTTGCCTTGGCTGTAGCGGTTGGATGAACAATCCACACACGAGCAAGCGTTGCACTCGTCACAATCTACACGACACAATTGCAATCATATAAACAAACCATCCATAATCATATTCAAACAATGACGATGCAAGATGCATGCATGACAAGTTGAATAACGCTACAGTAGTATCACATATTCTTACTCAGTATACTTACTGTATGTATGTATGGAAAATATTTTAAATGCAAAGAAAACAAGACATGCAATTTATAATGCTCAAATAATAGAGCTAGAGACTAAATAATTATCCACTGCTAACATACTATTTGTAAAATCTTGGAAAATTTCCACTGTGTAGGCAACTCAAAATAGAGTCAGTACCAATTGGAATTTCTCAAAAAGGTTTTGTATAAAGCCCTGGGTAATTAAAACACTCTAGAAAGCCTTTGCATAGGTTCTGCCAAAACCATTACTGTAAGCCTAACCTTTTAATTCACTAAAGGATTCCTTTTGTTTTACTGAATCCAGGGACATCTTATTTGCAATTTTTGGAGTTACAGAACTTATTCTATGAATTTATTACTCTAAAATGAGCATTAACTCATTTAAATTACTGAGGCCAAACCTTGCTGTGAAAGTATAAAGCAACTGTACAGAAATATTCTACACGAGACACTGATTCTACACATATTTTATTTGCAAATTTTGGCCCAGTAGATCTAAAGATATGAATTTTACAAGTTTTAGTTATTTTCTGCTAATTTAAATCGAATTAAAAACATATAATCAAAGTTGACTATTGACCATACCCACGTGGCAGCTGACGTGGCGCGCTGACTATTCCACAGCCAGGGTTGATTTTTCCACGGTCCGTCTGGACCGTCGGATGTCGATCGTGCGGCCAAGGGAGGTGGCGCAAAGGGGGCTCACCGGTGCTGACGTGGAAGGCAGCGGTGCGGCTCGGGCAGCGTGGTCTCCGGTGGCGGCGATTGGCGGGACGACATTCGGGGTGAGGCGGCGAGGCTCGGTGTGGCGGCGGTGTGGTGCCTCGCGGTCGGTGGAGACGGCGATTGGCGGCTGGAGCGCGGCGGCGGTGGCGTGCTCCGGTGACAAATCCCCGGCGGCGACGAGCTCTGCGGAGAGGGAAAAGGCGGCGACGCAGGTCAGTCGGCGGCGGTGGAGCTCGCGTGGGAGGAAAGAGGGCGCGGGGTGGTGATGTGTTACCTCGTCTGCGAGGTCGGCGGCGGCGACGGCGATGTCGGCGGCGGCGCAAGCGGGAGGGTAGGTTTCGAGGCGGGGAAAAGAAAGGAGGGCGGCGGCGGTTCTTGTAGTGGGGCTCCTGACGCGGAAATCGAGTACGATTCGGAGAAGAACACGGCGAAGTCGGCGGCGTGCTCCAGGCAGACTCGGCGGCGGTGGCGCCGACAGGTGGGTCCTACCTGTCAGTGGCTGGCGGCGGAGCTGATGTGGCGACGGCGATGCCTAGCTATCGGCCGCGCGTGCTGCTTGCTGCTGCCGCGTGGGGTGGCTGCCGCAGCTGGGCCTGGGCCGCAGGCAGGCCGCCTCGCTGCCTTTTTTTTAATCCTTTTTTCCTTTTCTTTTTCTCTGCCGAATTTTTAACTGAACTTTCTGACGGAACTGTCCAGATTTTTGTCAAAATTTCAGATTGCAATAACTTTTGCTACGGAGCTCCTATTCGGGCGATTCAAAGTGCTACGGGTTCGTGGAGGAACCCTCTATGCACCTGTGCCTTCCATACACCCAAAATATAATGTTTTTAATAGGGGCAAAGTAAAACCAAGTGTTCATGTGTAGGTGTAAAAATGCAAAAGTAAGTGGTTTGTTTTGCCAAAATCTTTTCAAACTAAAATTTTACAAGGATGATCATGATGCAATGCCATGAATGTTATGCAGTACCAAATCTAAAATTTGGGATGTGACAGCTGACGACACCTTTATAATCACCCAATTATGTTGTGACATTTGATGGAATCAAAGTACTTTTTTTGTGAAAGTGATTGACGTGATCTCATGGTCTAAGGACATTGAGTTACTTTGAATGAGATAGCAATATATACTCGAGTGATCGTATTGCTAAATCTAATGCAGGTGACTATTCATCATATGATTCTCCAATGACATGACCCTGTTATTAACAACATCCAATATTCATGATTCGGAAACCTTGATCATCAGTTAATCAACAAGCTAGTCTGAAGAGAGGCATTACTAGGAACCTTTTCTTTTGATTATAAATCACACATGTATTAATGTTTCCTATTAACACAATTATAGCATGAAAAATAAATATCTATTATAACTTGGAATTGCATAATAACCATTTATTATTGGCTCTCGGGCATATTCCTTTCAGTCTCCCACTTGCACTAGAGTCAATAATCTAGTTTTACATAGTCATGAATCTAACACCCATAGAGTTCTGGTGATGATCATGTTTTGACCTTGGGATAGATTTAGTCAGTGGGTCTGCAACATTCAGATCTGTGTCTACTTCCCAAATATCTACATCGCCATCCTGGACATGTTCCCAGAAGGAGTTGAACCGACGCTTTATGTGCTTGGAATTCTTGTGAGACCTTGGTTCCTTAGCATTGGCTATGGCACCATTGTTGTCACAATGGATTACCATTGGATCCAAAGCCCTTGGAATCACACCCAATTCAGAAATGAACTCCTTCATCCAAACTGCTACCACCACTGCTTCTGAAGCGGAGATATATTCCGCCTCCATTGTAGATCTTGCTATCACTGGTTTCTTGGAGCTCCTCCAACTCACCACTTCACCATTCATCAAAAATACATACCTGAATTGTGACTTAGAGTCATCCAGACCATTGTTGAAGCTAGCATCGACATAACACCTTGCGATAGGCTCTTCCTCACCGTCATATACGAGAAACATGTCTTTAGTTCTTCTCAAGTACTTAAAGACATTCTTAAACGCTCTCCAGTGTTCCAAACCTGGATCATATTGATACCTGTTAGTCAAACTAACAACATGTGCCACATCTGGTCTTGTACACAACATAGCATACATAAGAGAATCTATGGCCGAGGAATAGGGGACATGGTCCATTATTTCTCTGTCTGCTGCTGAAGCTGGACTCTAAGTCTTATTCAAATTCGAACCTTGCAACATAGGTAAGAACCCTTTCTTACTTTTTTCCATTTTGAACTTTTCAAAATCTTGTCAATATGTACTCTATGATAATCCTATTAAGCGTCTTGATCTATCTCTATAAATATTGATGCCTAAAATATATGCAGCTTCACGAGGGTCTTTCATTGAAAACTTACTGTTTAAGTAATCCTTTACGCTTTTCAAAAGTTATGTATCATTTTCAATCAATAATATGTCATCCGCATATAATATTAGAAATGCTATAGATCTCCCACTCACTTTCTTGTAAATACAAGCTTCTACGATAGTTTGGACAAGTCCAAACCCTTTGATCACTTCATCAAAGCGGAGATTCCAACTTCGGGATGCTTACTTCAGTCCATAAATGGAACGCTGAAGTTTGTATACCTTGTTAGCATCCTTAAGATCAATAAAACTTTTAGGTTGCATCATATACAACTCTTCCTCAATGTTTCTATTAAGGAATGTTGTATTGACGTCCATATTCCAGATTTCTTAATCGAAAAAATGCAGAAATTGCTAACATAATTTAACATCGCTACTGGTGAGAACGTCATATCATAGTCAACTCATTGAATTTGTCGGAACCCATTCATGACAATTCGTACTTTATAGGCGATCACATTACCGTCAGCGTCAGTTTTCTTTTTGAAAAATCCATTTATTCTCAATGGCCTTTCGGTCGTGATGTAAGTCCACAAAAGTCCAAACTTGGTTTTTGTACATGGATTCCATCTTGGATTGCATGGATTAAAGCCATTTGTTGGAATCTAGGCTCATCATCGCTTCTTCATATGTCACAGGGTCATTGCTTCCATCTACCATGAAATTTAAGACTGGATCACCGTACAGTTCAAGAGCAGTACGTATCCTGCCTGACCTGCGAGAATTGGTAGTACTCTCATTCGAAGTTTCATGAGGAGGAGGTTCCTCATCACCATTTCCTTCTTCCATTGGTGGAATCAACACTGGAACAGATTCCGGCGCTGTGCTACTCACCACTTGGAGAAGAGAATGTTCAATAACCTCGTCGAGTTCTACTTCCATACTACTCACACCTTTCGAGAAAAACTCTTTTTATAGAAATGATCCATTCTTGGCAACAAAAACTTTGCCTTCGGATCGGTGATAGAAGGTGTACCCAATTTTTTCTTTTGGGTATCCTATGAAGACGCATTTTTCTGCTTTGGGTTCGAGCTTATCAGGTTGAAGTTTATCCACATCAGCATCTGTAACACCCTCAGAATCGACCCTATGCAAGTTTTAGCGAAACCCGCCAAACCCGCATAGAAACGATTCAAAGGTGCCCACCAGGCACTTTCGTGCGGGTGGAAAACGAAGTAATAACATTACACAACAGTCCTTGATGGGACCCACAGAACAGATATATACAACAGCGACTCAAAGAGTCAAGAATACAGATATAATATACAAAGAACCAAATCATCTTGAAAATGATAGAGCGTCCGACTACGGACAAGATGCAAATGGGGCTAAGAGCCCTGAAGAATAACCAATGGCGTCCATAACCCTGCCCAGGCCAAGCCGGAAGGGTAACCCTGCTAACGACGTCGAAACCTGCTAAAACAAAAGGGGTGCCGACAAAGGGCAAAGGAAAAAGAGGAGCGTCAGTACTGAGGCCAGTACACGGCGAGGCTAGAATTCGGCGGTCCTCGCCTACATAGGTATGGTGGACTGAGCGGCAGCGGCAGCATGCACTAAACACCCTATAGAGACTCGATACAACTGGCGGCAATCAGAGAGGGGTAAGAAAGACCTATTCGGAACCAACCTGATACTACCACCAAACAAACCCATCCTGGTATTTCCCCCTCGAGACCAAATGAGGAAGTCAACCGAGGAACTCACACAGTTGGCAGTTTTATTTATTCTGTTATCGTTGCAGTAATTACTAGTCAGGTATAGATAATCATCCTGATAAAATAAGCAGTGGGCCGTTTTAGTTAACCATTTCGTTATAGTTGCAACACTTACTAATCAGATACAAATAGCATGAGGTAACCCAAAAACCCAGCAGTTGTTGGTACTTTTATTTAGCCATTCCGTTGTAGTTGCAATATTTACTAGTCAGGTACAATGGTCGCAAGCGACAACTCAAGCAAGCAATTGTGGGCAGTTTTATTTAGCCATTCCGTTGTAGTTGAAGCTGATTACTAGTCATATCAGATACAAGTCAATTTATAACAGTAAACTTTAGTTATAGTTGTCTATGATCGAGATACTGTGCTCCAAGTCGTCCATAACCGCGGACACGGCTTTCAGAAAGTTTTAACCCGGCCGGGGTGCACAAATAGCAACACACACACGATCGACCTCGGAAAAATCAAAACCCAACGAGGCTTTCACGACAGAGCAATCACAAGATTCAGAAATATTTCAGGGGGCCACCCCTTAAAGTAGACCCGCAACGAAGCCGGCCGGCTCCGAGACGGACTCAAGGTTGTGGGGACGGCTGTAAACGACTGGGAACCCGAAAGTGTGACTGGGCTTGTCGATACCGCGGAATCGTGCCACGATCCTAAACAGTACAGTGTGCACCTCGCACAATCGTAAATACAGTAATAAAGCATGGCATAAGTACAGGATAGTAACAAAACCTCAAACTAGTTTGTGGCCCCAAGAAATAAGACGGAATCAAGCTCTGGCTAAGGGGGGTCCCATAATTCCCCGTATGTGGATAGCGCGATAAATCAAGGAACAGGTATCAAGTACTCGGGGTCCTACGGGACACAAGTGGGCGGTCGAAAACCAAATATTATCTATCACCCACCGATGCCTCTGCTTACTTACTTCAATATTAGTTGTTAAACAGGAATTAAAGTGAACGATAAATGAAGCCGAGATCATCTCCAACATCAAACAGGTGGCAATACTCCAACAACAGTGGTACATGGCGACACGCAACAGCACTTGAGCAAGCGACTATGACGCGCAAGTCCAACTATCTACCAAACAACAGGTAATAGGAGGTGTCCATGGCAATATAGGGCTGCAAGGGATATCACGGGTACGAAAACTAGAGCATCGCAACACAGATAGCAATAGATCAACAGGAGGGAATAAATACTATAAAAGTAAGATAGGTAGAAGGGGGGGAGATGCTCGCCTGAAAACATTGTCGAAGGGTTCAACCGAAGATCGGGTCGGCACTCGCATCAACTCAACGGCCTTATCCGCGAAGAAGCAAAACACTAGAATAAACACCGGATGCAATATTTAAGATCGGCAGAAGATCGGGCATGATGCATGTATGATGCCTGACATAGCAAAGGTGCGATGCAATCAGGTCATATTCAGCGGAACCGGGGTCCCGACAGTTATTTAGATGGTTCATGTTGTTTAGCTACCCCGCAGTTTAAATGTTGGATTAACATGGCAAAATATAATACCGGTTCGATGCACAGATTTAAATGAGGCCAATATGAGACTAGATTTGCCCGCATATGGGCCCCATATTTAATTATAAGGTGAATCGGCCTAAGGCCCCCAAACCACACAAATATGCATGCAAGTATGGCAATTAATATGCAACAAGTTGTTATTACATTTAGAAAATAGGGCTCGAGAAAGGGGTTCACACATTAGGGTTCGACGATCTTGGTTAGGGTTCGACGGGGTTCGGGGTCGGGTCTCGGGGTCCGGATCTGGGGTTCGGGGTTCGACGGGAGCGTTCTCGGACAACTGAGGTAGACCTTGGCGCATCAGGGGTCTTCCGGGACGGTGTCGTTCTTATCGTCGTGAAGATCTTGTCGGGTCTGCGCTTCGGATTCCGTGAGGCGATCTTGACGCTCCGTGTCGAAGTCCTTGAGGTTTTCTCCTTATTCACCTGTGGCGAACTTGGAAACGACGTCAGGGTCCTCGGCATCAGACCCGGGAAGAAGTACTTGGCGACATACTTCCATGTTGCGGTTCTTTCGACGGGATCGGGGCTTGGACCCAGGCCTTGGAGTTCATGAAGGGGGCCTTGGTACTCCGTGTAGAAGATCTTGGCGTTCCACGTGAGCGTTCTCGAGGCTCCTTCTTGATACATCGTTGTCAACTTGCGCCAGGGACCTTGTCGACAAGAAGATCTTGGTACTCTAAGGCATGCGCGGCTGCCGACGGGGAGGAACGCCGAGGCGGGGCGAGGGAAGCGGTCGGGACCACGGACGCGGACAGGGAGGCTACCATGGCGACGCGGTCGGGCCCGCAGCGGAGGAGGCCAAACGGCGGCGCTGCGCAGGGGGACGAGGGCGGCTCGACGGGGAGGACTGACGGCAGCCGGGGCAGCGGACGCGGCCAGGGAGGTGCGGGCCCGGAGAGGCGGCGGGGAGCACGGCGGCGGGGGGGCCGGCGAGGAGGCGGCCAAGGTCGGTTCAGAGGCGGGCGGGTCCGGCCAGAGAGGAGGAGGCACGGGGGCTCGGGGGCGTCGCAGGCGGGAGAGGAGCTCGAGGGGGAGCGGGCGCGGGGTCGGGGGCGTCGCCGACGAGACGCAGAGGGGCGAGGCGGTGGCTTGCGACGGGGAAGGAGGGCGCGACGTAGAGAGGAGGGCGACGCGGGCGAGCCGACGGGGAGCGGAGGCGGTCGGGTAGCGGGCGACGAGGAGGCGCGGGCCACCGCGTCGTCGGGAGGGCGCCGGGGAACGGGCTGCGCGGCGAGGTGGACGGGGCGGCTCGGGCTCGGCGCGCGGGCCGGAAGAAGAGGAGAGGCGGCGCAGCTTGGGCGGCGGAGCGCTGGAGAAGGAGCCGGCGAGGTGGAGGGGAAGGGAGGCCGCGGGGTGGTGAGGTCGGCGGTGCGGGGGCCGGGGAGGAGACCGGCAGACGGCGGCGGTTGCTTGCGGGGAGGAAGAGCGAGGCGGGGCGAGGAGGGAGGTTGAGGGTAGGTGGGGAAGAGGGACGCGTGGGGGGGGGGGCGTGGTGGGGCCCAGGGCGGGCCAGGGGGCAGCGGGGACGGATGGGGAGGTGGGTTCCTGGGTGGGTTGTCGGTGTGGGTCCCGGTGGCAGTGTGTGTGTGTGCGTGAGTGTGTTGTGTGGGGGGGGGTGTGGTGTGCTGAGAGAGAGAGGGAAGGGAGAGAGGGCTGTGGCCAAGTGGCGGCATGGGATTGGGTAGAGGGGGGGAGAGGGTGAGGTGGCAGCGTGTGACTGGTCCGGGTGAGGTGGCCGGAGGGTGTGGGTAGATAGGTTGGTAGAAAAGGGTTTGGGGTGGACCGATTTAATTTCTGGGGGTGGTCGTTCGGGTCGAATCGGCCCGTTCGACTGCCCCCACTAAAATAATTTAATATTTTATTTATTTTAAATGCACCGTTTGCAAACCGATAGCAGACAAACAAAATATTCCGGCGACCCGGGTTTGAATTTGAAAACAAGACGGGACGTTTTAGAAAACAAAAACAGGCTTTGCGAAAATAGTTTTATGCGAACAGATGCAAGATGATGACGATGCTCAAATGCAATGCGGCATGATGACATGAGCCTGCGGTCATGATGATGCAATGCACAAAAACAACGCGATTTTCTAGTAGTGGTTTTGCGGGATGCCACAATTCGACACCACTAACAATGGATCTCGCCCTCGAGATCCGCCTCATGGTACCGGAAGGAAGGTCGGCGATCGGCGTCTTCTCGCTTCGGGTAGATCCTCGCGACACCACTAACAAGAGGTCGTTGTCCGTGATCGTCGAGAGAACACTCCGGGAACAAAAGGTCGAAGGTAGAGGTATCAACAAATAAAGACACCTCTAGCTTCCGTGGACGGAGTAAAATTGCTGGATCCGCTGATTCGACGTACAAGAGCGAATGATAAGAGTAGTGGTATGGTAGCTACTCCATCCCGCACTCAAACCATTACTCGGCACACGAACAGGCGGATTATGCAACCAACTCTCGGAATCAGACTGAAGATCTCGACAAGCGAGGTTCGGAAACAAGGAGTGATGCAGACTCTGCATCAGATCTGGCGTAGAGGATGTCGTCGCGTCGGAAAACACCGGAAGGCACGAGAAGGAACAAAGAGAAGTCCACCAGACGAAGGATTCCTCGGATAGCATGAAGACCAGATGTAGCAACACCATTACCAAAAGAGGAAGCGAAACCCTGAAGGTACAACGGAACCCAACCCCGAGAAATCCTGGACTCGAAGAGAGAGAAGAGAGCGGATCCAAAACACGTAGAGGTAAGAGGAGAATAGCAGATGGGTAAGGAGTAAAATCAGACCTAATCAGAACTATCCAACCGAGTTTGCAAAAATAGTTTTGACACTCTACTTCGGCCGTTAGCTAGGTTATCCTATAGGCTGGACTTGTGGGGTATCGCAACTGCTGGGCTCTGATACCACTCTGTAACACCCTCAGAATCGACCCTATGCAAGTTTTAGCGAAACCCGCCAAACCCGCATAGAAACGATTCAAAGGTGCCCACCAGGAACTTTCGTGCGGGTGGAAAACGAAGTAATAACATTACACAACAGTCCTCAATGGGACCCACAGAACAGATATATACAACAGCGACTCAAAGAGTCAAGAATACAGATATAATATACAAAGAACCAAATCACCTTGAAAATGATAGAGCGTCCGACTACGGACAAGATGCAAATGGGGCTAAGAGCCCTGAAGAATAACCAATGGCGTCCATAACCCTGCCCAGGCCAAGCCGGAAGGGTAACCCTGCTAACGACGTCGAAACCTGCTAAAACAAAAGGGGTGCCGACAAAGGGCAAAGGAAAAAGAGGAGCGTCAGTACTGAGGCCAGTACACGGCGAGGCTAGAATTCGGCGGTCCTCGCCTACATAGGTATGGTGGACTGAGCGGCAGCGGCAGCATGCACTAAACACCCTATAGAGACTCGATACAACTGGCGGCAATCAGAGAGGGGTAAGAAAGACCTATTCGGAACCAACCTGATACTACCACCAAACAAACCCATCCTGGTATTTCCCCCTCGAGACCAAACGAGGAAGTCAACCGAGGAACTCACACAGTTGGCAGTTTTATTTATTCTGTTATCGTTGCAGTAATTACTAGTCAGGTATAGATAATCATCCTGATAAAATAAGCAGTGGGCCGTTTTAGTTAACCATTCCGTTATAGTTGCAACACTTACTAATCAGATACAAATAGCATGAGGTAACCCAAAAACCCAGCAGTTGTTGGTACTTTTATTTAGCCATTCCGTTGTAGTTGCAATATTTACTAGTCAGGTACAATGGTCGCAAGCGACAACTCAAGCAAGCAATTGTGGGCAGTTTTATTTAGCCATTCCGTTGTAGTTGAAGCTGATTACTAGTCATATCAGATACAAGTCAATTTATAACAGTAAACTTTAGTTATAGTTGTCTATGATCGAGATACTGTGCTCCAAGTCGTCCATAACCGCGGACACGGCTTTCAGAAAGTTTTAACCCGGCCGGGGTGCACAAATAGCAACACACACACGATCGACCTCGGAAAAACCAAATCGAAACCCAACGAGGCTTTCACGATAGAGCAATCACAAGATTCAGAAATATTTCAGGGGGCCACCCCTTAAAGTAGACCCGCAACGAAGCCGGCCGGCTCCGAGACGGACTCAAGATTGTGGGGACGGCTGTAAACGATTGGGAACCCGAAAGTGTGACTGGGCTTGTCGATACCGCGGAATCGTGCCACGATCCTAAACAGTACAGTGTGCTCCTCGCACAATCGTAAATACAGTAATAAAGCATGGCATAAGTACAGGATAGTAACAAAACCTCAAACTAGTTTGTGGCCCCAAGAAATAAGACGGAATCAAGCTCTGGCTAAGGGGGGTCCCATAATTCCCCGTATGTGGATAGCGCGATAAATCAAGGAACATGTATCAAGTACTCGGGGTCCTACGGGACACAAGTGGGCGGTCGAAAACCAAATATTATCTATCACCCACCGATGCCTCTGCTTACTTACTTCAATTTTAGTTGTTAAACAGGAATTAAAGTGAACGATAAATGAAGCCGAGATCATCTCCAACATCAAACAGGTGGCAATACTCCAACAACAGTGGTACATGGCGACACGCAACAGCACTTGAGCAAGCGACTATGACGCGCAAGTCCAACTATCTACCAAACAACAGGTAATAGGAGGTGGCCATGGCAATATAGGGCTGCAAGGGATATCACGGGTACGAAAACTAGAGCATCGCAACACAGATAGCAATAGATCAACAGGAGGGAATAAATACTATAAAAGTAAGATAGGTAGAAGGGGGGGAGATGCTCGCCAGAAAACATTGTCGAAGGGTTCAACCGAAGATCGGGTCGACACTCGCATCAACTCAACGGCCTTATCCGCGAAGAAGCAAAACACTAGAATAAACACCGGATGCAATATTTAAGATCGGCAGAAGATCGGGCATGATGCATGTATGATGCCTGACATAGCAAAGGTGCGATGCAATCAGGTCATATTAAGCGGAACCGGGGTCCCGACAGTTATTTAGATGGTTCATGTTGTTTAGCTACCCCGCAATTTAAATGTTGGATTAACATGGCAAAATATAATACCGGTTCGATGCACAGATTTAAATGAGGCCAATATGAGACTAGATTTGCCCGCATATGGGCCCCATATTTAATTATAAGGTGAATCGGCCTAAGGCCCCCAAACCACACAAATATGCATGCAAGTATGGCAATTAATATGCAACAAGTTGTTATTACATTTAGAAAATAGGGCTCAAGAAAGGGCTTCACACATTAGGGTTCGACGATCTTGGTTAGGGTTCGACGGGGTTCGGGGTCGGGTCTCGGGGTCCGGATCTGGGGTTCGGGGTTCGACGGGAGCGTTCTCGGACAACTGAGGTAGACCTTGGCGCATCCGGGGTCTTCCGGGACGGTGTCGTTCTTATCGTCGTGAAGATCTTGTCGGGTGCGCGCTTCGGATTCCGTGAGGCGATCTTGACGCTCCGTGTCGAAGTCCTTGAGGTTTTCTCCTTATTCACCTGTGGCGAACTTGGAAACGACGTCAGGGTCCTCGGCATCAGACCCGGGAAGAAGTACTTGGCGACATACTTCCATGTTGCGGTTCTTTCGACGGGATCGGGGCTTGGACCCAGGCCTTGGCGTTCATGAAGGGGGCCTTGGTACTCCGTGTAGAAGATCTTGGCGTTCCACGTGAGCGTTCTCGAGGCTCCTTCTTGATACATCGTTGTTAACTTGCGCCAGGGACCTTGTCGACAAGAAGATCTTGGTACTCTAAGGCATGCGCGGCTGCCGACGGGGTGGAATGCCGAGGCGGGGCGAGGGAAGCGGTCGGGACCACGGACGCGGACAGGGAGGCTACCATGGCGACGCGGTCGGGCCCGCAGCGGAGGAGGCCAGACGGCGGCGCTGCGCAGGGGGACGAGGGCGGCTCGACGGGGAGGACTGACGGCAGCCGGGGCAGCGGACGCGGCCAGGGAGGTGCGGGCCCGGAGAGGCGGCGGGGAGCACGGCGGCGGGGGGGCCGGCGAGGAGGCGGCCAAGGTCGGTTCAGAGGCGGGCGGGTCTGGCCAGAGAGGAGGAGGCACGGGGGCTCAGGGGCGTCGCAGGCGGGAGAGGAGCTCGAGGGGGAGCGGGCGCGGGGTCGGGGGCGTCGCCGGCGAGACGTAGAGGGGCGAGGCGGTGGCTTGCGACGGGGAAGGAGGGTGCGACGCAGAGAGGAGGGCGACGCGGGCGAGCCGACGGGGAGCGGAGGCGGTCGGGTAGCAGGCGACGAGGAGGCGCGGGCCACCGCGTCGTCGGGAGGGCGCCGGGGAGCGGGATGCGCGGCGAGGTGGATGGGGCGGCTCGGGCTCGGCGCGCGGGCCGGAAGAAGAGGAGAGGCGGCGCAGCTCGGGCAGCGGCGCGCTGGAGAAGGAGTCAGCGAGGTGGAGGGGAAGGGAGGCCGCGGGGTGGTGAGGTCGGCGGTGCGGGGGCCGGGGAGGAGACGGGCGGACGGCGGCGGTTGCTTGCGGGGAGGAAGAGCGAGGCGGGGCGAGGAGGGAGGTTGAGGGTAGGTGGGGAAGAGGGACGCGTGGGGGGGGCGTGGTGGGGCCCAGGGCGGGCCAGGGGGCAGCGGGGACGGATGGGGAGGTGGGTTCCTGGGTGGGTTGTCAGTGTGGGTCCCGGTGGCAGTGTGTGTGTGCGTGAGTGTGTTGTGTGTGGGGGGGGGGTATGGTGTGCTGAGAGAGAGAGGGAAGGGAGAGAGGGCTGTGGCCAAGTGGCGGCATGGGATTGGGTAGAGGGGGGGAGGGTGAGGTGGCAGCGTGGGACTGGTCCGGGTGAGGTGGCCGGAGGGTGTGGGTAGATAGGTTGGTAGAAAAGGGTTTGGGGTGGACCGATTTAATTTCTGGGGGTGGTCGTTCGGGTCGAATCGGCCCGTTCGACTGCCCCCACTAAAATAATTTAATATTTTATTTATTTTAAATGCACCGTTTGCAAACCGATAGCAGACAAACAAAATATTCCGGCGACCCGGGTTTGAATTTGAAAACAAGACGGGACGTTTTAGAAAACAAAAACAGGCTTTGCGAAAATAGTTTTATGCGAACAGATGCAAGATGATGACGATGCTCAAATGCAATGCGGCATGATGACATGAGCCTGCGGTCATGATGATGCAATGCACAAAAACAATGCGATTTTCTAGTAGTGGTTTTGCGGGATGCCACAGCATCGCAACCAAAAACTTTTAGAAATTACAGCTGAGGTTTGTTACCAAACCATAATTCATACGGTGTCGTTTCAATGGATTTTGATGGTACTTTATTTAAAGTTAATGTAGCTGTCTCTAATGCATGACCCCAAAATTACAGTGACAAATCGGTAAGTGAAAGATCACGGATGTCACCTAGAGGGGGTTGAATAGGCGGTTTAAAAGTTTTACGAGAGGGGCTCAACCAAGGCGGAATTAAACTAGCGTTTACTTTGTCAAGCATAAAACCTATAACAATTAGGGTTCACCTATGTGTACCAACAACTTATGCTAAGAAAGAGAAGAAACTATGTGATAGCAAGATATAGACTTCAAGCACGAAGGCTATCACAAAGTAAGGTGCATAAGTAATAGCTCGGGTATAGATATAACCAAGGCATGCGGAGACGACGATATTTTACCGAGTTCCTCCCAAAAATGGAGTACGTATCGTTTTTGAGAAGGGTGGTTTCAAACCACCAACGCCACAAAAGGCCTCCCTTGTTCTCCTGTGAATCTCACCCAAACGGGATCGATCCACACTTCCACTACCGATGCACTTATTGGTGGCAATCCGGAACCTCTCACAAGATTGGGGCACTTCTCCACAACTCAATTGGAGGCTCCGAACAAACATGCTTGGGGAAATCTCCACAACTTAATTGGAGGCCCCAAGTAATCCACAAACCTGCAAAACAACTAAACCGTCTAGGGTTCAAAGAACCCAAGAGTAAAAAGCTTCTCACGTTTCACTCAATTGGATCCTCACAGAGAACTCAAACTGATGCACCAAATGCAATGGCAAGAACGCAATAAGTGCTCAAGTTCTTCTAATTAAAATTACACCAAAGCTACAAAAGCTTATGGGGGTATAAGAGAGGAAGAAAAATGGAGTAAATCCACAAAAGACTCCAAGATCTAGATCCCAAGATGTTTCGCTCACTTAGAGGAGAGATTGATTGGTGGGGTTGTAGATCTAGATCTCCTCTTTCAAATCCCTCAAGTATATGCAAGAATCATATGAGGGATTGAGGGATAGAAAGCTCAAGAAGTTCAATAATGGAGGGGAAAACTTGCTAGCTTCGGTCTCTCACCATTGTGGAAGAAGGGATCCTTATATAGGCCCACTCACTTCAGACCGTTTTATGCCCGTTGGAAAAAACCACACCGGAGACTCCAGTCTGGAGACCGGAGATTCTGGTCCATCTCCGGACCCCTATACAGACTGGCACGAACTTGGTTTGATGAACACTCTGGATACTTGCACCGAAACTCTGGTTCTGGGAACATCGGAAACTCCGGTCTTTGCACACCGGAGATTCTGGTCTGCGACTTCACACCGGAGATCCTAGACAACATCCGTCATGAGGCAAACTGGCAGAAACAACAAAAGTGTAACAAACATAACATTTGCATCCAGACTCTGATTTTGTTGATCTTGGGCTTGTTTAGAAGATAGTAACGAGCTCTACAAGATCATGCAGAGAACCAACATAGTCCATGAAGGGAGGATATAACCAAATAAGAGGCAAACTTCAAATAGTGATATCTAGAGTTTGGAAACTCCGATTGACCTAAAACAAATTTTGTTGGAAAGAGGACGACAAGAGATACCCAACATGATGTGAAAATATTGGATACCACCAAGTGAGAATATTTCATGTAACATGATGTGTGATACCTCCCTTGGTGAGAAACTAGGAAAGCTCCAAGATCAAAAACACAATAAGATATAAAAGGGAAATCTGCTTTTGATGAACTAGAGCTTGTTATGAATATTACCACAATCTCTAGAACCTCACATGGATAAGATCCAAATAAAAACTAGGAAAGATGATGACAAGTATGCAAAGGTTTGAGCTCTCACTGAGGGATATGATCAAGTTACTCACTCGAGAGACCCTCTTGATAGTACGGTTGTCTATCCTATAAACCGGTCTCCCCAACTACCACCATGAGACCGGTAAGAAAGAAACTCTATCAAGATTTTACCTTTTCCTTGTGCATATTCCACTTGATCTTGATGATGATGATCTTGTACACCTCAAGATGGAGCACCTTTCTTTATTGTGCTAGCTTGGTGAGGACTTGTTATTTACTCCCCATACTCCACTATGGAAGAGTCTCTCTTTTAATAATATCCTCAAATATCCATGATCACCATCACGATGGAAAGCTTCAAGCATATGATCTCTTCGAGATGGCACATCTTGAGCTTGCACTTCATTTCTTCTTTCTTTATTATGTAGGTGTCTTGAAGGTACACATGAGATATCACACCATCTTGTTATTCAATACACACTTGCCATAGGATGAACTTCTACTTTACCAACTCCGGATCATTCCTTGAAAGCCTTGATCAACACTTGATCTTCCTCACTTTCTTCTTCTTCCAACCTTGAAGCCAACATATGGTTCAAGCATTGCCTATGGACAAATCCTACAATTAATACTCAATGCAACCATAAGTCCATAAACATTGTCATTAATAACCAAAACTACACATGGGGACACACATGTTCTTTCATTAAGGGACATCACAGATCATATCATATCTAATAAAGTTCAAGTACGACGTTTGGATACACCATTTAATTGTGGTGTTCCAGTGGGAGTGAGTTGTGAAACAATTCCACATTGTCTCATGTGTGTGCCAAACTCATAACTAATATATGCTCCTCCATGATCGGATCATAGAAATTTGATATTTTTTTTATGATGATCTTTTACTTCACTTTGAAATTCTTTAAACTTTTCAAATGTTTCATATTTATGTTTCATTAAGTAAATATACCAATATCTACTTAAATCATTCGGGAAGGTCACAGAATAATGATATCCTCCGCGTGCTGACACACTCATCGGACCGCGTACATCGGTATGTATTGTTTCCAACAAGTCGGTCGCAAACTCCATTGTCCCGGAGAACAGAGTTCTAGTCATCTTGCCCATAAGGCATGGTTCACATGTCTCAAATGATTCATAATCAAGTGATTCCAGCAGTCCAACGGAATGGAGCTTCTTCATTCGTTTAACACCAATATGACCCAAATGGCGATGCCACATATATGCACCAATATCATCATTCAACTTGATTCTTTTGGCATTCACATTATTAATATGTGTACTATTAATATCAAGATTCAAAACAAATAAACCATTCAACATAGGTTCATGACCATAAAAGATATTATTCATATAAAAGGAACAACCATTGTTCTTAGATGCAAATGAATAATCGTCTTGCATTAAACATCATCCAGAAATAATGTTCATGCTTAATGTAGGAACATAATAACATTTATTTAGGTTTATTGTCAATCCCGATGGTAGATCAAGTGGCAACATCCTGATGGCGATCACATCAAACTTTGATCCATTGCCTACGCACATCGTCACTTCATCCTTAGCTAGTTGTCGACTATTCCTTAGTCCCTATTTTGAGTTACATATATTAGCAACCGAACCGGTATAAATACCCAGGTGCTACTTCGACTACTAGTAAGTTACACATCAATAACATGTATATCACATATATCTTTGTTCACTTTCCCGGCCTTATTATCTGCCAAGTACTTTGGGCAGTTAAGCTTCCATTGACCAGTACCTTTGCAGTAAAAACACTCAATATCAGGCTTAGGGCCTCCCTTGGTATTCTTCTCAGGCGCCAACATATTTTTCGTCCTTCTTGATGTCACCTTTGGGCTTGTCTTTCTTTCCTCTTTTCTTGAAACTGGTGGTCTTATTGATCATCAACACTTGATGTTTCCTTTTTGATGTCTATCTTGGCAGTTTTAAGCATGGCCGCGAGTTTAGTGGGCGACTGGTTTGCACCACTCATCTTGTAGTTAAGCACAAACCCTTTGTAACTTGGTGGAAGCGATTTCAGAACCCTATCCATCGTGAGATCAACTGGAATCTCACATCCTAGTGTCTCAACACGTTGAGCGTAGCCCGTCATCTTAATGACGTGCTCGCTCATAGAGCTGTGGTCCTCCATCTTTGTCCTAAAGAACTTTTTGGAGATCTCATATCTCTCATTACAGATTTGGTCCCCAAATATAGTTTTGAGTTCCTTCACCATGACATCAGCATCAATAAGTTCAAAGCGCTTTTGGAGTTCAGGCTCCAGCGATTGGAGGATCTCACACCACACAAGAGTGTAGTCATAAAACTTTGTGTCATACACAGTATGCTCTTTCTGAGGAGCATCATTTGCAGGGGCATCACCTAGCGTACCGTCTAGCACATAGGACCTTTACATGCCCGCGAGGATAATCCTAAAGTTGCGGTGCTAGTTGATGAAGTTAGACCCATTGTCTTGCAGCTTTTCTTTCTTTAAGAATGCATTAAAATTGAATGCAGGGGGTGCCATGATCTACAATGTAATTTCAAAGACTATTTAGACTAGGTTTATAACGGAAAGAGTTAAAGTTAATTGAAAATTCACTATGATAAATCCCAGTCAAAAACGACATCCATCTAGTTTTTTAGTGACTACACGAACCAAATTCACTATAAAACAACCGATCATCACGAGTGGTGGCATAGATCCAACGACGAGCATCATATGGGCATCATAGCATTCATATGACTCGTGCTTTACATTTCGATTCATATTCCGAGGGCATGTCTATACATGCTAGGCTCGTCAAGTAAGAACATTAGTATTCACGTGTGTAAACTGTCTTACACCAGTTGTATGCAAACGTAGAATCTATTACACCCGATCATCACATGGTGCTTCAAAACGACGAACTTTCTTAACAGTTCATACTAAGGAAGAACATATTATTATCTTGATATTTAGTGGGACGTACCATCTTATAATGCTACTGAGGCTATCAAATACTACCGAGGCGATCAAATCAAAGCAATATAAGATGCATCAAAGGATAAACATCACATGCATATATAATATGATATGATATGGTCCTTCTCGCATTCGATCTCCATCTTGTGTATCATGGTATGATCTCCATTATTCCATCGGTGTGCCACCAAGGTCCATGGCGCCACCATCATGGTTGTTCTCCACTAACCTAATTACATGGATTTCCATTTTCCGGCACGTAGGCCATAAAATAAAACAACAACCATATGGCTCCTGCCGGTTGTTTTAACTTACAATAAAACACATTGCATACACCAATATTTGTATCATAGACCATATCACATCACATGCCCTGCAGAAACAAGCTAAATGCCTCTAATCTATTTTTGCATATTTTACGCGGATGTGGGATTTTTAGGAAAGAACCTTTCTACCTACAAACTCCAGCCACAACGTTCATAACAAGTTATTAGAAGATCATTGTAAATCATATATTAACTATAGTGGGAGAGACAGACACCTGCTAGCCACAAATGTAAAACTAGTTGCATGTGAGATGTGGAATAGGTCTCACGTGCGAGGACATATAAAGTTTGTTCGGGTCGCTTCATACCACTATGCCACTAATATCCAAAGTACATGAAAGTTTGCAATAACATGATCATCAACGCCCACATCTCCATGTGTTCTAACCGTAAAAAGCATCTATGCATAGACAAAGCTCCAATACCACTGATGGGGTTCGTTGCATACAAAACAAAAAAAATCTATAGTTGCAACTGCCAATATCGAATCTAGGCAATACTTTGTAACGGTTTCAGAAGGATTTACCCTTGAAGACCATAAGCGGGATAATGTTCCTGCAAACAAATGTGGTTGTAGTAGATATAAACGACCATCCTCAAGGACGTGCAGACGATCAGTGCCATAAGGGGTTAACGCCTCCGTAATCGGTCACACGTACGGTGTGCCGACGACTTACGTCCCTCGCTCCAGCCAGGCAGCAGAAGTAGTGGATCCACAGGAACTCCAACATCACTACGACATGGTAGTGGTAGGGAAGATCTCGAGCAGGTCTTCTCCTAAGAAGCTTTTGTCTTGGCAATGGACAAGGCTAGCAAGGAGGGAGATGCCATCCAAAGGGCATATGAGAGGAGAGGGAGTGTGTGTGTGTGAGAGATGGAGGTCTCTACCTCCTTTTATAGGGAGAGGGTAAGCCCCACTCATATGGCCGGAGGCCAAGGTGGTGCCCCCACCTCTTCCCTCATTCATGTGAGTGGACACAAAATATTGATCTCCACTTTATCCCATTAATTCTTCACTCAAAAACAAAAGGTATTTCCATTAAAGCACTTTAATTCTCTTGATTTAATGCAACTCAATTTAATGAACACTTCATTTACTCCCTCCGGTCCGGTTTATTAGGCACACACATAGTTTAAGAACAACTTTGACCAATAATTTTGGTCAACAAATTTTACATAATATGTCACAAAAATTATACCATTGGATTCATCTTTAAAAATACTTTTCTTAAACTATGTGTGTGCCTAATAAACTGGACCAGAGGGAGTAATGAGTACTTCATTTAATTAACACTTCATTAAATGAGAACATTGTCATTTTATCCCCTTGCAATATTTTGATACTTCAAAAATATTTCGGCAGATTCGAAAGAACAATTCCTATGATGTCCAGTATCTGCATTCCCTATACACTACAATGTGTCGAGTACCCTTAAGTGTGTCTCCCTACGGGTTCGATAACTATGTGGACATGATCAAGACCTTCTCCGATCAATAATCAATAGCGGGACCTTGAGATCCATAATGACTACCACTAGCTCAATGATAATCCAGTGATCGTCTGATCCTTTTTCGCAGTAACCAATTTATTTTGTCTCATGATATTTTACTTTTCCGAGATCCTATCATTTAGTATCATCCATACCTAGTTCAATCTCGTTGCCGACAAGTACTCTTTTATTGTTCCCGTGATATAACATTCTAGTGATCTTATCACTTGCTTGCAAGCTATGTTAATGGGATATCACCGAGAGGGTCCTAAGTATATATCTCCGTCACCTGGATGGAAAAATCCCACTCTTGATCCATGAGCCTCAACTAACACGTTCTAAGAACCCAGCGACACCTTTATTATTACCCAGTTATGGTGTGACATTTGATGTAATCAAAATACTTTTCCAGTGGAAGTGATTGACATGATCTCATGGTCTAAGGACATTGACTTACTTTGAATGAGATAGCAATATAAACTTGAGGACTTGATCGTATCACTAAATCTACTGCGGTTGACTGTTCATCATATCATTCTCCAATGACATAACTTGTTATTAAGAACATCCAATCTTCACGATTAGAAAACCTTGATCATTTGTTAATCAACAAGATAGTATGAAGAGATGCATTACTAGGAACCTTTTCTTTTGTTTATAAATCGCATATATATTGATGTTTCCTATTAACACAATTATAGCATGAAAAAAATCAATTATAAACCTGGAATAACATAATAACCATTTATTATAACCTCTTGCGCATATTCCTTTCACATCACAGCTTCTTTGTATGTAGTTGGTTCATCGTTGTCTAACAACAATACTTCATCTTCAAATCTTGCGACCGGAATATGAACTCTACCAGATCTACGTGGTTCAATAGGAGCATTAATTTCCGGGATTACAACACTTGTAGGCACAACATCATATGATGGCGCCATAGACATTTTTAGAATGGCTTCTAGTTATGCGCTACTCTTTCCATCTTGCTCTAGTTCAATAACCTCATTAAGCTCTATTGTTCTCCCACTCAAAATTTTAGCGAGAGATTCCTTCTCAAGAAATGTTCCTCCTTGCGCGACAAATATCTTACCTTCAATTTTTTGGTAGAAGGAGTACCCAACAATTTCCTTAGGGTAACCTACAAATATGCATTTTTTCGACTTGGGATCAAGCTTGTTTGGCTGCAAACATTTTACATAAGCTTCGCAACCCCAAATTTTAAGAAACGATAAGTTTGGTTTCTTGCCAAACCACAAATCATATGGTGTCGTCTCAATAGACTTTGATGGCGCTCTTTTTAGTGTAAATGCAGCAGTCTCTAAAGCATAGCCCCAAAATGACAAAGGAAGATCAGTTCAAGACATCAAAGAAATCACCATGTCCAACAAAGTTTGATTATGCCGTTCTGACACTCCATTGCGCTGAGGTATTCCCGAAAGCGTAAGCTGTGAAACGATTCCACGTGCTCTAATATGTTTTCTAAACCCATGACTCAAATATTCGCCTCCATGATCTGACCGCAAAACTTTATTTTCTTGCCACGTTGATTCTCTACTTCATTCTGAAATTCATTAAACTTTTCAAATGTTTCAGACTTATAATTCATAAGATAAATATAACCATAGTGGATCAAGTCATCGGTAAAGGTTATAAAGTAGAGGAATCCACCGCATGCAGGTATACTCATTGGATCGCATACATCAATATGTATTATTTTTAGGAAGTCACTTGCCCGTTCAACATATCCATTAAATGGTTATTTGGCCATCTTACCCATCAAACATGCTTCATATGCTACGATATGTTCATCAACATATTCCCGCTTTGACCATGTGCTTGATCACACATAGGTGCGGCGCCGTTAATCTCATATGTGTGGATACCAGTGGAGCTGCTACACTTGGAGCACTTTAAAGTGCGGGCCTTCATATGGAGAAATCTTCTCGTGGCTAATCGACTAGCTGTGGGAATCGATATACTGACGACATCGATGAGGATGTCTTCAATGGTGCATATTCATGGGAGCTATCCGTGGGATAATTTATCTCCTCGCGACTCGCTAAGACTTGTTGTGGAGATCAACACTCGTTTAACCTCATCATAGACAACTTTCGCTAGATCGATCTTTGAGGGTATGATCCATTGCCTCTTACCTTGCATATGATCCTGGTTATGCGCTAATTTTTTATGTTTTGCATAGCGTGTTCCCCAATAGTGGTATCAGAGCGTTCTATGCTTAGGCACATGTAGAGGAATCGTAGAATTCCGACATTATTGATCTTGTTTTTATACCTCATTGTCGCAATTATGATCTTGGCCGTATTGCATGATTATCTGCCCGATCTAACTTTACGATCTATGATCGAGATTGGTTTGTGAAGTGTTACTTAGGGTGCACGAAACAACTTTGTCGGGTGCCGGTTTTTCCGCAATAGTCAAGAGAGATATTTTGGACATTGGGATTTTGTGGATTTGATGAAGTCCACATGGGGTCACACATAGTATTTGATTGTTTTACCCGACCTACTTGGTTCAATAGGAACTTAGACCTTCGTGACCACATCCTTTGAGGTACCTGAGCCATGAGCATTGTTGTTGCCTTCGGGGCACTTTCCGGCGCTGCACAACTCGGCACATATAGCTAAGGTTCATTAACTTTATCAAAGTTCTATTGTACTCCCACTTTAACCTTTCACAAAAAATTCCTTCTAAAGAAACTTGGCGTTCTAGGCTACAAACACTTTTGTGTTTGATGTTATGGAGGAATACCCAGTGGTTATTCAAAATAACCTACAAAGACATGCTCATCCGACTTTGGTTGTAAAATTTTTTACTTATGCCTAGCATACCAAAAATTTAAGAAAGGGCAACTTAGGTTTTATCCCAAATCACATCTTATATGGTGTCATTTCAATGAATCACGACGGATCTCTTTTCAGTGTAAAAGCGATAGTCACTAAAGCTTTTAATATTTAAAATATAATGGTAATTTTATAAATGACACCTTTTATTTCATCATATCAAATAAGGTTTCATTACATACCTCAAACACTCCGTACTCATACGGTGTTTTGGAAAATGCAAATCCATGGAACGATTCCTCAAATCTTAGGTGTAATGCTAAACTTGTAACTCAAATATATTCCTTTATGATCCAATAATAAATTCTTTATTTTCTTGTTACAATGATTTTCCACTTCATCTTGAAAGTCTTTGTTTTCAAATATTTCACACTTCTTCATCATTAAGTAAATATACACATATATTCACCCAAATTTCCAGAGAAAGCATATGAAGTTGAAATCCATCGCTCACGACTACACATAATGGACTACATACATCAATATGTACAAATTCCAATAAGTTAGTTGTTCGTTCTTCTTTGGCCTATGAACGAAATTTCAATTATGTCCAGGAAAGTCTCACAAGTGTCATTTGATCAAAATCAAAAGACTCCCAAATTCCACCAACATGGAGTTTCTTCATGTTTTCTTTCCAATATAATTTAAACAACGATGTCACTACTTAAGTAATCTTTCAATCATTTGTCTTACGACATTTTTAGCATTTTAGTTTTATGGATGTGATTTCTCTAACTAGATTTGTAAATCTTCCATCTTTTATGGATTACAGAAATTATTTGAACAACCCTTTTGTTCTCATAATACTTGATCAAAATAACAATTATTAAAGAAAATCTTGAAGGTAAGCTTTGATGTTAACGAGCAACACAACGACACTTTGTTTGTGTTCGATGAACATCATCATATATTCTCCTGCTGGTTACATAGGCCATTGCAGTTCATGAATTGTATTGTCATGTATGACACTTCACACCATCCAATCCGGTATCTAATACCCAAAACCACATTGTTTAAAAAGAAAAGAATACAACCACAACATGTATATCATCTATATACTTATGCTGGGCAATTCCAGTCTTTTTCTTTTCTGCCAAATATTTCTGAGATTCTCTTTTAGCATTTCCTTTTCTTTGTAAAAGAATCTATCAATATCAATATCAACAGTGGCGCCATACACATGACACATAGTCCAAAGCGTGTATAGTCAAATACTAATATCTTTGGACTTGCAATTTAAAGTAGATCACCATCATCAAATGTTTGGCGTTCTTTCAAATTCCATTCTTTAGTAATATTTTAGTGTAATAAACATTTTACCTACATCTTTTATTCATCCCCATCATGACAATTTTTAGGATCAAGCTACTATAGCTCATAACAGCGAATCACGAGTATATTGTGGCTTTCCAAAACCTTTTGGAGGATTAGGACATCTAGTATCTCGAACCTTCACAAATTCTCATCAAATATGAGAACATATATTTTGCTAAATTATACTCCATCATGTTGCAACCAAAACATCATTTCAGATATCGCAATATCTCCCACACATGATGGTTTCTGATACAATTCTTTCAGCTCCAAGATAACCTTGATATTAAAACAATATTTTGAATATCAAGAATCATGGAGACAAACATGATACTTATATACTAACATTGAAATTGTTACTCTTGATTTAATACTAATAATTAAACTTCATGGAGTAAATGGAGTTTTGCTGAAAGTTTGCAATAGGACTTTTAAACTTTAGATTAACACTTAAAACAATATGATACGAGTTTGTAAAGTAATTATCCAGAATTCTATAGTTCTATTATCTCAATTATAACTAAGCGTAAGGTGGTGAACGGATGCCAATGACTACAATAAATATGCAAATACACTTTGACTTAATTTATGATAAATTGTGTTCAACTTTAATCATATTACTATTTGAACTCCCACTCAAAACAACATCCCTTGAGTCGTTTTGGTGATTACACAAACGAAATCCACTACACCAAGTCCGATCATCATGAGAGATTATGTAGCTTCAAAGGCCAACAATCAACATGTTCATCATATCATCCACATGACTCATACTTTACCTTTCGGTATTCCGTGTTCCGAGACCATATCTGTATATGCTAGGCTCATCAAGGTTAACCTTAGTATCCACGTGTGAAAATCTGGCTTGCATCCATTGTATGCACACGTATAATCTATCACACACGATCATCACGTGATGCCTCGAAATGACGATTCTAAGCAATGGTGCCTACTAAGGACGAATAGTTTACTACTTGATATTTAGCGAGAGGGATTATCTTATAATGCTAATAATCGCGATCTAAGCAATACAAGATGCATAAAAAGGATTAACATCACATGCAATTCATAATATGTGATATGATATGGCCTTTCTTCTTGTGTCTTTGATCTTCATCTCCAAAGCACGAACATGATCTCCATCATCACCAGCGTGGCATCAAGTTCAATGGCACCGCTTCATGATTATCCATCACCAACAGAAACTATTACAACTACTTGGAATAAAGCGATTACATGATGAATAGACACGTGTAGGTCTTAACGAAATTAAAGACAACCATAAGGCTCCTGCCGGTTGCCAACTTACAATAAGGATCATTGCTTACATCAAATATAATCACAACCACATCATGACCATATCACATCACAACACATGCCCTGCAAAAACAAGTTAGACGCCTCTAATTTTCTTTGCATGTTTTACGTGGTTGGGGCTTTCAAATAAGAACCGTTCTAACTTACAAACAAGAACCACAACGTTGATACAAATATTGTCAAGTGCCCATTCTAAATTGAATCTTCACTATGGTGGGAGAGACAGACACCCACAAAGCCACTTGTGCAATGCAAGTTGCACATTGAGCGTGGAGCAAGTCTCATGTACGATGATATGTAAGGTTAGCCCAGGCTGCTTCATCCCTCCATCCCGCAACAAAAGCATCAACGCCCACAAAACCATTGTGTTCTACTCATGCAACAGATCAACGCATAGACACGACTCTGATACCATGGTAGGGTTCGTAGCATGGAAAACAAAAAAAATTATCGCATGAACACACAAAACCAAGATCTAATCTATGGCAAAGCCAATATCTAATCTACGAGATTGGTGCAACGAGATTGTAGAGAACTAACCCTCGTAGATCCAAAGCGTTTAATGAGATCAGATTCTCGTAGTTGATGTAGTCGATCACTTGTCGATCTCAAGATGGCGTAGACGATCCTTCCAGCGCCATGTTCCGGCAGCTTCGGTCACACGTACGGTAGTCGATGAAGACCTTCCTCTCTCTTGTTCCAGCAGGGCAACAGAGGTTGTAGGTCTCCACGGAATCCCAATAGCACGGCGGTGTGGTGGTGGTGGAGAGATTTATGCAGGGCTTCGCCTAAGCCGGAGCAGGACGGTGGACGAGAGAGAGGCACGTCGGCTAGGGTTTAGGCGCTGAGGGACAAGGTACCAAGGGGGCACCCTACCCCTCCTTATATTGGAGAGGAGGCGGTGCCCAAGGCCCCCTTACCCTAGATGAGTTGCTCCCCAACTCGCCAAGGCCCCCTTTCAAGTTTTCCCTTTCCTTCCCAAACTAGGATTTGACTTTTCAAACTAGGATTTGACTTTTCAAACTAGGGTTTGACCCCACCTTTCTAGTGCTTGGACGAGTTCACCTAGGGTTTGGTGTGGCCAGCCCCTCAGGTCATGGTGCATTCCAAGTGCCCCCTCCCCGGGGTGGTGGACCTTCCAGAATATTCTAGGAGCTTCTGGTCAAAACACCGAAAACATTTCCAAACCCCGGAAATTGACTTTCCTTATATGAATCTTATTCTTTGGACCATTCTGGATATCCTCGTGACATCATCGATCTAATCTGAGACTCCTAACAACATTTGGTCTCCAACTCACATTCCATATATACTCAAACAACATCGAATTCTTCAGTGTGTCTCCCCACAGTTCGCGAACTATGCAGACATGATCGAGAAGCCTCTCCGATCAATAACCAATAGTGGGATCTGGAAATATATAATGGCTCCCACATATTTCTATGATGACTTCATGACCGAATGAACCATTTACATACGATACCGATTCCCTTTGTCGCGTGATACTTTACTTATTCGAGGTTTGATCATTGGTATCTCTATACCTTCTTCAACCTCGTTACCGATAAGTACTCTTTACTCGTTCCATGATATGACATCCTTTATGACCTATTAACATGCTTTCAAGCCAATTGGATGACATTCCACCGAGAGGGCCCAGAGTATATCTATCCGTCATATGGATGGAAAATCCCAATCTTGATCCATGTGCTTGAACACATACTTTTAGAATACCTAATGCCACCTTTATAACCACCCAGTTATGGAAGTGGTGTTTGATGTCATCAAAGAATCCATCCGGTGATGGTGATTAACATTATCTCATGGTCAAAGGATTAGGTTACTATGTATTTGAAAGCTTGTAGCAAACGAACTCTAAATGACTTGATCTTATGCTATGCTAACTATAGGAGTCTGTCCATCACATCATTCTCCTAATGATATGATCTTGTTATTAATAACATCCAATGTACATGATTAGGAAACCATGATCACCTATTAATCAAGAATCTAGTTTAACAAGTGGCTTACTAGGGACTCTTTTATGTTTACAAAACACACAAGTACTAATGATTCCTGTTAATACAATTATAGCATGGGATGTAAACATTTATCATAAAATAATAACCACTTTATTATTGCCTCTTGGGCATATCTCCAACACGTTGGACCCTAGTTCCCTCACGAGACGAATCTCCAACATTTCGCGTGCTAGGTAGGGGGCTGATGCGCGCTTTCGAGACCTTCATCCAATTCGGCTGGATGTCGACTCGCGTCGAGACCCGCACCGAGCGCATGCTCCATCGTGCGGCGAGCAAGGCCTAGACTGAGCCGACTCTGCGACGCGCCCCCTCCGAGAAGGACCCGTGGACCGAGGATGAAGGGGCTTCTACATACCGTCATTCGAGGGCGTCCCCGTCCTCCTCGCGTGGCGCCACCTCGCTCTCCTGCACCGCGTCCTCGCGCAGCCACGACGAGCGTCTCACGCCTGAGGCTACCAAGCACATGGTGTAGGAGCTCCTGGATCACCCACTGGCCGAGCCAGACAAGGAGAGGTGGAGCATTGTCCTTCCCGATCCGCCACAAGGGGTTCCTCAATGGGGCGGAAAAATCCCACGCCCATTCTTCTTATGGCATCTTGGGGTATTTCAACATCTGCATCACAAACATCAACTTGCCCTACAAAGGAGCTGTTATTTTCATCGAATTCCACACTACAAGATTCTACAACAATCCCAGTGAGCTTGTTGTAGACTCTATAAGTGTGGGATTCGGCACCATAACCAACAAAAATACCTTCTAAAGCCTTGGACTCAAATTTAGACAAGCGGACACCTTTAATAAGAAAGAAACACTTACACCCGAATACTCTGAAGTATGAGATGTTGGGCTTGTTACCGGTAAGTATTTCATAAGGAGTCTTGTCCAAAATCTTTCGGAGGTAGAGTCGGTTCGATGAGTGACAAGCAGTGAATATGGCTTCAGCCCAAAAATTGTAAGGAGACTTGAATTCAGCCAACATTGATCTGGCCATATCCATCAAAGTCCAGTTCTTCCTCTCGGCTACACCATTTTGTTGAGGGGTGTACGCAGCGGAATATTGATGTCTAATCCCCTCTTCGCTAAGAAACTCATTCAAAGTGTAGTTTTTGAATTCGGAGTCGTTGTCACTTATTATTGCCAAGATAGGAACATTGTGTTAACGTTGAACTTCATTGGCAAAGTCAATGAATGTTTGTTGAGTCTCACTCTTTAGCTTGAAGAAATAGACCCATGTATATCTTGAGTAATCATCGACAATGACCAAACAATATTTCTTCCCACCAAGACTTGCATGATAAGGAGGACCAAATAAATCCACATGAAGTAATTCCAGGATCCTCTTTGAAGACACAATAGTCTTCCTCTTGTGGGGAGAGTCATGCATTTTGCCTTCAACACAAGCCCTGCAAACACGATCTTTGGCAAAGGAGACATTGTCTTTTAGTCCAAGGATGTGGCCACCCTTGTGGAGACTTTGCAAAGTTCTCATGTTGACATGGGCTAAACGTCGATGCCACAACCAGCCCATGTCGGCCTTTCCGAATAGACACATCGGACCCGAAGTGGTTTTCCCCAAAAAGTCCACCACATACAGGTCATTTTTGACGTACCCAAGGAAAGCAACCTTTAGAGACTTGATCCACAAGAGTACCACCAAATCATCATCGATAAAAATAGCAAAACCCATCTTGCCAAGGGCACGAACAGACACAAGGTTGTAACCGAGGGTCTCAATAAGCATGACGTCCACGAGAGAGATATCGTGGGCAACCACAACCTTGCCAAGACCCAATACCTGAGATTTAGACTTATCACCGTAGGATACTTTAATATTATCATGATTTGGACGCATCTCCGTGATGATCTCCTTGCTTCCGGTCATATGACTAGTGCATCCACTATCTAGCACCCATTTCGACCCACCGGAATCATAGCCCTGCAAGAGAGTTACTTCTTGGTTTTAGGTACCCTTTTTTCAATGGGTCCTTTCATGTTAGTAACAAGGGTCTTTGGGACCCAAATAGACCAAGCGATATATTCATCAATGGTACCGACATAATAAGCATAAACATCGCCATAATCATCACAAAAGAGTTCATAATTTGGATTGTGAGACCCTGCAAAACCAATATTATTAGTCTTGTCTTTTGTGACATTCTTCTCAGCGGTGCTTGTCTTTGATTGCACATTCTTGGTCTTGTTCTTCTTGTTTTTCTTTTTCTTGGACTTGGTGACATACCCAAGTCCCTCTTTACCATGATTGGACATTTTCTTGCCAAGAACTTCATCGAGCACACACTTATCCTTGGGAATGATGTCCTTGACCACTTCTTTTTCCACACTAGCATTTTCTTTGTGACTATATGTTGTGTTGGATGAGCTAGGAACATCATATTTGGCAAATCGACTTTGAAGCTGATCATGTGACTCATTGAGGATGGAGAAATCGTTTTTCAACGCCTTGTGAGCATTGTCAAGTTTCTCCAATTCCTTGGAGAGTCTATCATGAGCAGCCCCAAAGTCAATCTTTTCTTTCTTTAACTTCTTTGCTTTGGTGACTGCATTGTCACGTTCCTTAACAAGTTTAGCCACAATTTCTTCATGTGACTCTTCAATGGAGCCAAGCCTCTCTTCAAGAGAGACCTGAGCTTCTTCTTCTTCCTCAAGGGCATTTTTTAAGGATGCAATTTCCATTGCATCCTCCCTTTCATTTCTGCCCTTTTCTTCGAGGAGAGCTTCGTTTTGGGCCAGCTGATCCATGAGAGCTTCAAAACGAACTTTGTGCTCACCTTGCAAGTTAGTGTAGAAGTAACCCAAAGCAATAATCTCTTCTTTAACCTTAAGACTAGTAGGATCATCCATGGCAATCATAGCCTTAGGAAAAGAAGAGTTAGAAGTCGTTACCTCGGAGCTTCTTGCCATGAGACAAGTAGCATCTTTGTTGATGATGATTTAGTTCGGAGAGTCGAAGAGGGATGTTGATGTAGATGTGGTGGCTATAGAAGCCACCTCTTGAGAGCTATCGTCCTCATCTTCACTTCCCGAAGAATATTCTTCTTGAGCCACTAGAACAATCTTTGATTGCTTCTTGAAGGGAGCATTCTTCTTTACAAATTGTTTCTTGCGTGGAGCCTTTGAATTGTCCTTGAAAATAAGACTTCCTCCATTATCTTCCCTACTTTGATATGTACACTCAGCTACAAAGTGCAGCCGGTCACCACAGTTGAAACATGTTCTCAGCTTGGGACCATTTTCTTTTCTTCCATAGGCTCCACTCTTGCGTTCTAATTCAGCTTTAGCCTTGGCTGGATCTTTCCAAAAAATTCTAGCATAAAGAGCCAAGTATTGTCCGTGGATCCTTTTTATATCCTCGGGACAGTCCAGACCTTCTATGGCATATTCATCATGATCAATCACACTAGTCTTCAAGGCCATGTTGACCCCCTTTTGCATCCCCATAGCTCGAGCACGAGCATCTTCGGCATTCTTGGCAGCCACTTTGAAAGCGGCCATTTCTTGCATTACCTCATTGGATGTCATGAGGTGATAGTTATGCCTACCTTGGAGACTTTTCAAATCTGTGGGCTCAAATGGCATAAGAGCACTGACATACTTGCGCTTGATCCATGCATCATCAACATGAGCTGCACTGTGGTTTCTGAAAGTTGTGGCTATTGCCTTGAGCCTCCTATACATGTCCTCGTGGTCTTCTCCATCCAACATATAGAATCCTTCGGCTTCGTTGCTCAAAGCATCATATCTATTCCTTCTCATACTTTCATTTCCAATGAAGAGCTCGGTGAGGGTATCCCAAGCTTCCTTAGCAGTGCTAAGATGCTGAATGTGTGGCATGTCTTTGTCACCCACACCAAGTTGTATCATGTGTAGAGTTGTAGTGTTGAGTTGGCTATCAACAACTTCTCTTCTTGTGAGATTGTTGGGGTTTCCAACATGAAGACCATGTTCTATGATTTTCCACAACTCAATGGAGGAACTGCACACATGAGACTTCATCAAAAATGGCCATTGAGAAAAAGTAGATGCAGAAAGTTTGGGTGGATCACCCCTATTATGTATATGTGGGTGAGGGATAGGTGGATCAGGAGAATACACATGAGAAACCTCATTGTATCCATCCTTACCACTATCATATTTCGAGGAGGAGCTCTTGCTAGTGTCATGAGCAACCACTTCGTTCTCTTTGGAATCAGTTTTACCCGTTTCCTTGGATTGCGGAGTGGTAGCCTCAGAGTTAGATGGAGGTGATGCTGTGGATGTGGAGAGACACATTATCAATTGACGCATATCTTCCATCTTAGCCTCCACTGAACTCACCAAGGTTGTTTCCAACGTCTTGAGATCATTCATGGTGACTACATCGGAGCATCACTCCCATCTACCTTGGAACCCATAGTTCTCTTAGGCGGTTAAGCCCGAAATAAGAGTCGAGGCTCTAATACCAATTGAAATGGATCGTATGGGCACCTAGAGGGGGGCGAATAGGTGCTAACCAATTTTTAATACTTTTTCAAATTTAGGCTTGACACAAAGTAAATTCTCTAGATATGTAACTACAAGAATTTCCCTATATGCAACCCTAGCTACTAAGCAAGTAAAGAGAGGAGCGAAGGAACTGTAGTGGAGCACGCGGAGACACATGGATTTGTTTTACCGTAGTTCCTTCCTTGTTAAGGGAAGTATGTCTGCGTTGGAGGGGTGGGCGGTTCTCAGACCACCACGCCACAATAGGCCTCACCCTATTCTCCGATGGATCTCGCCACGAGAGGCCTGATCCACCTTCTCCACTATTGGATCCCTTCGAGGCGGGAACCGGTGCCTTTTACAATGCTACCGGGGAACACACCCACAACTGAATTGAGGGCTCCCGAGATGACAACAAGTTGTCACAAGAACAAGGTTTATCAATATAAACAAAACAAGGATCTAGGTATTTGCAAGAAATACTAGATCGGTGATTCTCCAAATTAATGGAGAGGAGATGAAGCGCTTGATTGCTGATGATGAAGATCGAGTTCTCCTCCTTCGATTCCCCAAGGGACGGGGCCTTTGGGTGGATCTAGGTGGAGCTCTTGTAACACCCTCAGAATCGGCCCTATGCAAGTTTTAGCGAAACCCGCCAAACCCGCATAGAAACGATTCAAATGTGCCCACCAGGCACTTTCGTGCGGGTGGAAAACGAAGTAATAACATTACACAACAGTCCTCGAAGGGACCCACAGAACAGATATATACAACAACGACTCAAAGAGTCAAGAATACAGATATAATATACAAAGATCCAAATCACCTTGAAATTGATAGAGCGTCCGACTACGGACAAGATGCAAATGGGGCTAAGAGCCCTGAAGAATAACCAATGGCGTCCATAACCCTGCCCAGGCCGAGCCGGAAGGGTAACCCTGCTAACGACGTCGATCTCAAAACCTGCTTAAACAAAAGGGGTGCCGACAAAGGGCAAAGGAAAAAGAGGAGCGTCAGTACTGAGGCCAGTACACAGCGAGGCTAGAATTCGGCGGTCCTCGCCTACATAGGTATGGTGGGCTGAAGCGGCAGCGGCAGCATGCACTAAACAACCTATAGAGACTCGATACAACTGGCGGCTATCAGAGAGGGATAAGGAAGACCTAGCCGGATCCAACCTGAATCTTACACCAAACAAACCCATCCTGGTGTTTCCCCCTCGAGACCAAACGAGGAAGTCAACCGAGGAACTCACACCGTTGGCAGTTTTATTTATTCGGTTATCGTTGCAGCAATTACTAGTCAAGTATAGGTAATCATCCTGATAAAATAAACAGTGGGCCGTTTTAGTTAACCATTCCGTTGTAGTTGCGACACTTACTAGTCAGATACAAATAGCATGAGATAACCCAAAAACCCAGCAGTTGTTGGTACTTTTATTTAGCCATTCCGTTGTAGTTGCAATACTTACTAGTCAGGTACAATTGTCGCAAGCGACAAATCAAACAAGCAATTGTTGGCAGTTTTATTTAGCCATTCCGTTGTAGTTGAAGCTGATTACTAGTCATATCAGATACAAGTCAATTTATAACAGTAAACTTTAGTTATAGTTGTCTATGATCGAGATACTGTGCTCCAAGTCGTCCATAACCGCGGACACGGCTTTCAGAAAGTTTTAACCCGGCCGGGGTGCACAAATAGCAACACACACACGATCGACCTCGGAAAAACCAAATCAAAACCCAACGAGGCTTTCACGACAGAGCAATCACAAGATTCAGAAATATTTCAGGGGGCCACCCCTTAAAGTAGACCCGCAACGAAGTTAGCTGACTTCGAGACGGACTTAAGGTTTGTGGGGCCGGCTGTAAACTACTGGGAACCCGAAAGTGTGACTGGGCTTGTCGATACCACGAAAACGGGTCACAATTCCTAAACAGTATAGTGTGCTCCTCGCACAATCGTAAATACAGTAATAAAGCATGGCATAAGTACAGGATAGTAAATAAAACCTCAAACTAGTTTGTGGCCCCAAGAAATAAGACGGAATCAAGCTCTGGCTAAGGGGGGTCCCATAATTCCCCGTATGTGGATAGCGCGATAAATCAAGGAACAGGTATCAAGTACTCGGGGTCCTACGGGACACAAGTGGGCGTTCGGAAACCAAATGTTATCTATCACCCACCGATGCCTCTGTTTACTTCAATTTTAGTTGTTAAACAGGAATTAAAGTGAACGATAAGTAAAACTATGATCATCTCCAACATCAACATGCGGCAATACATCAACAACTGTGGCACTTGACGACACGCAACAGCACTTGAGCAAGCGACTACGACACGCAAGTCCAACTATCTACCAAACAACAGGTAATAGGAGGTGTCCAAGGTAATATAGGGCTGCAAGGGATATCACGGTACGAAAACTAGAGCATCGCAACACAGATAGCAATAGATCAACAGGAGGGAATAAATACTATAAAAGTAAGATAGGTAGAAAGGGGGGAGATGCTCGCCTGAAAACATTGTCGAAGGTTCATCCGAGGATCGGGGCGAAGCTCACATCAACTCATCGGCCTTATCCGCGAAGAAGCAAAACGCTAGAATAAACACCGGATGCACTATTTAATACTACGGCAAAAGATCGGCATGCTTATGATATGATGCATGGCATGGCAAAGGTGCGATGCGATTAGGTCATATTAAGTGGAACCGGGGTCCCGACATTTAATTAGATGGTTCAAGTTATTTAGAACCCCGCAATTTAAATGTTGTTTTAACAAGGCAAAAATATATCACCGGTTCGCTACCCAATTTTAAATGAGGCCATTATAAGACTAGATTTGCCCGCATATGGGTCCCATATTTAATTATTAGGTGAATCGGCATAAGGCCCCCAAACCACAGACAAGGATGCATGCAAGTATGACAATTAAATATGCAACAAGTTGTTATTATATTATAAAATAGGGTTTCGGGAAGGGGTTCACACATTAGGGTCTCGACGGACTTGGGGTTCCGGGGTCGGTCTCAGGGGTTCGGTCTCGGACAACAGAAGTAGATCTTGTCGCATCCGCGGTGGTTGGGCCATGCTGTCGGTCTTGTCGTCTCACATGGAGTCCTTGGCGTTCCGGAAGGAAGTACTTGTTCTGGCGTCGGGGCATCCGATTTGCCCCGATTGGTGTCGATCTTGTCGGGCCCGCGCAGTAGATCTTGGTGTTTCCGGAAGATCTTGCCGACTCCATGCGAAGGCGTTGGCGCTCTAGATCGGTCTTCAAGGTCTCGGCCATCGGGGTCCGTGATCGATGGTCATGGCGTCCGGGACGAAGTACTTGGTGTTCCGGGACGATCCTGTCGCATTCGTGGTCGTCGGTTCGTGTCGACGGTCTTGGCGGTTATCGGGTTCGGGCGTTGGCGTCCGAGGCGGTACTTGGCGTCCGAGGGTTTCTCCGCGTCCGGGGTGCGTCCGTGATGTAGATCTTGTGATACCGGCGTCATCGGGTTCCACCTCACGCATAGGTCGACGAAGCCCGTAACGATGCAGATCTTGGTTACGGCTTTGAGGAGGTCTTGTCGGTGTCGAACTTGGGGTTCTCGCCTCAACCATCGATGGCCTACTTGGATCAGCGCCTCAGTACATCGGGATTATCTGGGTCACTGTCGATCTTGTCGTCAGGAGGCAACATTCAACACCACACCAAAAACAAAGAACGAGGCCAGCGAGATGGCAGAAGGCGACAGGACCACGCGAGGCTCGACGGCAGCGAGGGGGCCGGAGGAACTCCGCGAGGCGGCGGCGCTGTCGGGCTCGCCGGAGGAGAGAAGGTAGGCGGCGGGGTTGGGCGAGGTCGGCGGCAGGCGAAGAGTGCTGCAGGACGCTCGGGGAGGCCATGGCAGCGCTTGGCGGGCCGGCGGCGCTCGCGGGGCTCGGGGCGCGCGAGAGAGGCGGCGAGCGGCGCTGAAGGGGAGGAGCTGGGCGCGGTGGAGGTCGCCGGCGGCGAGGCGGGATGGAGGAGCGCGGGGCAGACGGCCGTTGCAGGAGGGGGCGGCGGCCGGAGGTGCCGCTGCAGAGGGAGCGGGGCGCGCGCCGGGGAGAGGGTGAGGACGCCGGAGAGGGAGGAGGGGCGGCGCGCGCGCGCGGTTGCCTGGGGACGGTGGGGCGAGGTCGCGCGGTGGTGGGCGGAGCGGGGAAGGTGGAAGCCAACGCCGGTGGGGTGGGAGGCGGTGGCGCGGGAGGAGGTAGGACGAGAGATGCGGCCGCCGAGCGGCGAGGCTCGGCGGGGTTGCGCGGTGGTCGCGGTGGCGCTCGGGGGCGGCGGCGAGGCGAGGAGGTGAGTCGGCTCCTGCGGGCGACAGTGGGAGGCGGGGAGCGGCCGAGGGCGAGCGGGGCGCTGGCTCGGGAGAGGAGAACCGGCGGTAGCGGGTAGGTCCAGGTGGGGGTGTGGCGTGGCCGCGTTTCACGGCGGTGGAGGCAAGAAGGAGGAGGGAGCGGCCACAGGGGGGAGGGCGCATCGAGGGGAGGCGGCTGGCTGGTTGCGGGAGCGTGCGAGGCGTGCAAGCGACGCGAGGTGGTCCACGTGGGTGGGGCCGGGCGAGGGAGTGGGGAGGGGAACGTGACGGGAAGGCGCACGACGCGGTCGCGATGGTGGGTCCTGGCGGGGTTGGGCGCGTGTGTTGCGTGACGGGCAGGGGCGGTTGGGGCCAAGGGATCAGGGAGGAGTGGGGTCATGGGTGGGGTCCACACGGAACAGGACGAACAAGGTTGGTTCGTCCGGGGTGTTGGTCACGTCGATAGGTGTAGGTCGGGTGTGTTTGGCTGGGTGCAGCACGCGCGTGGAGAGTGCATCCAACGACGGCGGGTTAGGTAGTAGTCGGTCTAGGGTTAGGGTTTGACACGTATTAGGGTTAGGGTTTTATTGTCTGGGTTGTAGGTGGGCTCCGGTTGGGCCTTTGGGCCTGGCCAGTTGTCTGCCTCCCCAGACAAAAATAGTTTTGTTATTTAAAATAAACTTTTGTAAATAGTTTTAGATAAATAAAAAGATCCGGCTGGACCGATGGTTTTGGTTTGAACAAAGAGGGGTGGATATTAATATAGAAAACAAAGTAGGTCTTTTAGCAAAAATGTTTTTAGGCAAAGGTATGCATGATGATGTCATGATGATGCAATGCACAAAAACAACGCGATTTTCTAGTAGTGGTAATTGCGGGATGCCACAATTCGACACCACTAACAATGGATCTCGCCCTCGAGATCCGCCTCATGGTACCGGAAGGAAGGTCGGCGATCTGCATCTTCTCGCTTCAGGTAGATCCTCGCGACACCACTAACAAGGGTTCCTTCTTCATCTTGAAATCGGCGACACCATCAACAAAGGGTCGTTGTTCCTGATCGTCGAGAGAACACGCCGGAGAAACAAAGGACGAAGGTAGAGGTATCAACCGATAAGGCCACCTCTAACTTCCATTAGAAGAGGAAAAGTTACATTGATCCACCAGTTCGATGTACAGAGCGAGCAGTAAGAGTCGGGTAGGGTGATCAATCCATCCCGTACCCACACTATCAACTCTATACATGAGTAGGAGAATCAGGCAACTCAACTCTCGAGATTTAGACTGAAGATCTTCATAGGCGGTATCCGGAACAAAGGGATGATGCCAGCAGAAATCGTATGAAAGACACAATGATTAGGTTCCGCGATGGTTCCATTGGCATGAACAACACATGCTCAAGGTATACTCCAACTTCACCAATGCTCGTCCTTCTCATATGTTTTTCAACGACACTGATATCCAGCAAGGAACACATATGGATAAAGAGCTCAAGAACAAAAGATTAAAGGAAGGGTACAACAGACAAGTTGCAGATTGATGATCGTAGCACCTCCGTTACAAAAGGGAGAAAGCGAAACCCTGAAGGTACTACGATAACCCAACCACAAGAATTCCTGGACTCGAAGAAAGAGATGAGAGCGGATTCAAAACGCGTAGAGGTAAGAGGAGAATAGCAGAGGGGTAAGGAGTAAAATCAGACCTAATCAGAACTATCCAACCGATTTTCAAAAATAGTTTTGACACTCTACTTCGGCCGTTAGCTAGGTTATCCTACAGGCTGGACTTGTGGGGTATCGTAACTGCTGAGCTCTGATACCACTCTGTAACACCCTCAGAATCGGCCCTATGCAAGTTTTAGCGAAACCCGCCAAACCCGCATAGAAATGATTCAAAGGTGCCCACCAGGCACTTTCGTGTGGGTGGAAAACGAAGTAATAACATTACACAACAGTCCTCGAAGGGACCCACAGAACAGATATATACAACAGCGACTCAAAGAGTCAAGAATACAGATATAATATACAAAGATCCAAATCACCTTGAAATTGATAGAGCGTCCGACTACGGACAAGATGCAAATGGGGCTAAGAGCCCTGAAGAATAACCAATGGCGTCCATAACCCTGCCCAGGCCGAGCCGGAAGGGTAACCCTGCTAACGACGTCGATCTCAAAACCTGCTTAAACAAAAGGGGTGCCGACAAAGGGCAAAGGAAAAAGAGGAGCGTCAGTACTGAGGCCAGTACACGGCGAGGCTAGAATTCGGCGGTCCTCGCCTACATAGGTATGGTGGGCTGAAGCGGCAGCGGCAACATGCACTAAACAACCTATAGAGACTCGATACAACTGGCGGCTATCAGAGAGGGATAAGGAAGACCTAGCCGGATCCAACCTGAATCTTACACCAAACAAACCCATCCTGGTGTTTCCCCCTCGAGACCAAACGAGGAAGTCAACCGAGGAACTCACACCGTTGGCAGTTTTATTTATTCGGTTATCGTTGCAGCAATTACTAGTCAAGTATAGGTAATCATCCTGATAAAATAAACAGTGGGCCGTTTTAGTTAACCATTCCGTTGTAGTTGCGACACTTACTAGTCAGATACAAATAGCATGAGATAACCCAAAAACCCAGCAGTTGTTGGTACTTTTATTTAGCCATTCCGTTGTAGTTGCAATACTTACTAGTCAGGTACAATTGTCGCAAGCGACAAATCAAACAAGCAATTGTTGGCAGTTTTATTTAGCCATTCCGTTGTAGTTGAAGCTGATTACTAGTCATATCAGATACAAGTCAATTTATAACAGTAAACTTTAGTTATAGTTGTCTATGATCGAGATACTGTGCTCCAAGTCGTCCATAACCGCGGACACGGCTTTCAGAAAGTTTTAACCTGGCCGGGGTGCACAAATAGCAACACACACACGATCGACCTCGGAAAAACCAAATCAAAACCCAACGAGGCTTTCACGACAGAGCAATCACAAGATTCAGAAATATTTCAGGGGGCCACCCCTTAAAGTAGACCCGCAACAAAGTTAGCTGACTTCGAGACGGACTTAAGGTTTGTGGGACCGGCTGTAAACTACTGGGAACCCGAAAGTGTGACTGGGCTTGTCGATACCACGAAAACGGGTCACAATTCCTAAACAGTACAGTGTGCTCCTCGCACAATCGTAAATACAGTAATAAAGCATGGCATAAGTACAGGATAGTAAATAAAACCTCAAACTAGTTTGTGGCCCCAAGAAATAAGACGGAATCAAGCTCTGGCTAAGGGGGGTCCCATAATTCCCCGTATGTGGATAGCGCGATAAATCAAGGAACAGGTATCAAGTACTCGGGGTCCTACGGGACACAAGTGGGCGTTCGGAAACCAAATGTTATCTATCACCCACCGATGCCTATGCTTACTTCAATTTTAGTTGTTAAACAGGAATTAAAGTGAACGATAAGTAAAACTATGATCATCTCCAACATCAACATGCGGCAATACATCAACAACTGTGGCACTTGACGACACGCAACATCACTTGAGCAAGCGACTACGACACGCAAGTCCAACTATCTACCAAACAACAGGTAATAGGAGGTGTCCAAGGTAATATAGGGCTGCAAGGGATATCACGGTACGAAAACTAGAGCATCGCAACACAGATAGCAATAGATCAACAGGAGGGAATAAATACTACAAAAGTAAGATAGGTAGAAAGGGGGGAGATGCTCGCCTGAAAACATTATCGAAGGTTCATCCGAGGATCGGGGCGAAGCTCACATCAACTCATCGGCCTTATCCGCGAAGAAGCAAAACGCTAGAATAAACACCGGATGCACTATTTAATACTACGGCAAAAGATCGGCATGCTTATGATATGATGCATGGCATGGCAAAGGTGCGATGCGATTAGGTCATATTAAGTGGAACCGGGGTCCCGACATTTAATTAGATGGTTCAAGTTATTTAGAACCCCGCAATTTAAATGTTGTTTTAACAAGGCAAAAATATATCACCGGTTCGCTACCCAATTTTAAATGAGGCCATTATAAGACTAGATTTGCCCGCATATGGGTCCCATATTTAATTATTAGGTGAATCGGCATAAGGCCCCCAAACCACAGACAAGGATGCATGCAAGTATGACAATTAAATATGCAACAAGTTGTTATTATATTATAAAATAGGGTTTCGGGAAGGGGTTCATACATTAGGGTCTCGACGGACTTGGGGTTCCGGGGTCGGTCTCAGGGGTTCGGTCTCGGACAACAGAAGTAGATCTTGTCGCATCCGCGGTGGTCGGGCCATGCTGTCGGTCTTGTCGTCTCACGTGGAGTCCTTGGCGTTCCGGAAGGAAGTACTTGTTCTGGCGTCGGGGCATCGGATTCGCCCCGATTGGTGTCGATCTTGTCGGGCCCGCGCAGTAGATCTTGGTGTTTCCGGAAGATCTTGCCGTCTCCATGCGAAGGCGTTGGCGCTCTAGATCGGTCTTCAGGGTCTCGGCCATCGGGGTCCGTGATCGATGGTCATGGCGTCCGGGACAAAGTACTTGGTGTTCTGGGGACGATCCTGTCGCATTCGCGGTCGTCGGTTCGTGTTGACGGTCTTGGCGGTTATCGGGTTCGGACGTTGGCGTCCGAGGCGGTACTTGGCGTCCGAGGGTTTCTCCGCGTCCGGGGTGCGTCCGTGATGTAGATCTTGTGATACCGGCGTCATCGGGTTCCACCTCACGCATAGGTCGACGAAGCCCGTAACGATGCAGATCTTGGTTACGGCTTTGAGGAGGTCTTGTCGGTGTCGAACTTGGGGTTCTCGCCTCAACCATCGATGGCCTACTTGGATCAGCGCCTCAGTACATCGGGATTATCTGGGTCACTGCCGATCTTGTCGTCAGGAGGCAACATTCAACACCACACCAAAAACAAAGAACGAGGCCAGCGAGATGGCAGAAGGCGACAGGACCACGCGAGGCTCGACGGCAGCGAGGGGGCCGGAGGAACTCCGCGAGGCGGCGGCGCTGTCGGGCTCGCCGGAGGAGAGCAGGTAGGCGGCGGGGTTGGGCGAGGTCGGCGGCAGGCGAAGCGTGCTGCAGGACGCTCGGGGAGGCCATGGCGGCGCTTGGCGGGCCGGCGGCGCTCGCGGGGCTCGGGGCGCGCGAGAGAGGCGGCGAGCGGCGCTGAAGGGGAGGAGCTGGGCGCGGTGGAGGTCGCCGGCGGCGAGGCGGGATGGAGGAGCGCGGGGCAGACGGCCGTTGCAGGAGGGGGCGGTGGCCGGAGGTGCCGCTGCAGAGGGAGCGGGGCGCGCGCCAGGGAGAGGGTGAGGACGCCGGAGAGGGAGGAGGGGCGGCGCGCACGCGCGGTTGCCTGGGGACGGTGGGGCGAGGTCGCGCGGTGGTGGGCGGAGCGGGGAAGGTGGAAGCCGACGCCGGTGGGGTGGGAGGCGGTGGCGCGGGAGGAGGTAGGCCGGGAGATGCGGCCGGCGAGCGGCGAGGCTCGGCGGGGTTGCGCGGTGGTCGCGGTGGCGCTCGGGGGCGGCGGCGAGGCGAGGAGGTGAGTCGGCTCCTGCGGGCGACGGTGGGAGGCGGGGAGCGGCCGAGGGCGAGCGGGGCGCTGGATCGGGAGAGGAGAACCGGCGGTAGCGGGTAGGTCCAGGTGGGGGTGTGGCGTGGCCGCGTTTCACGGCGGTGGAGGCAAGAAGGAGGAGGGAGCGGCCACAGGGGGGAGGGCGCATCGAGGGGAGGCGGCTGGCTGGTTGCGGGAGCGTGCGAGGCGTGCAAGCGATGCGAGGTGGTCCACGTGGGTGGGGCCGGGCGAGGGAGTGGGGAGGGGAACGTGACGGGAAGGCGCGCGACGCGGTCGCGATGGTGGGTCCTGGTGGGGTTGGGCGCGTGTGTTGCGTGACGGGCAGGGGAGGTTGGGGCCAAGGGATCAGGGAGGAGTGGGGTCATGGGTGGGGTCCACACGGAACAGGACGAACAAGGTTGGTTCGTCCGGGGTGTTGGTCACGTCGATAGGTGTAGGTCGGGTGTGTTTGGCTGGGTGCAGCACGCGCGTGGAGAGTGCATCCAACGACGGCGGGTTAGGTAGTAGTCGGTCTAGGGTTAGGGTTTGACAGGTATTAGGGTTAGGGTTTTATTGTCTGGGTTGTAGGTGGGCTCCGGTTGGGCCTTTGGGCCTGGCCGGTTGTCTGGCTCCCCAGACAAAAATAGTTTTGTTATTTAAAATAAACTTTCGTAAATAGTTTTAGATAAATAAAAAGATCCGGCTGGACCGATGGTTTTGGTTTGAACAAAGAGGGGTGGATATTAATATAGAAAACAAAGTAGGTCTTTTAGCAAAAATGTTTTTAGGCAAAGGTATGCATGATGATGTCATGATGATGCAATGCACAAAAACAACGTGATTTTCTAGTAGTGGTAATTGCGGGATGCCACAGCTCTCTTGGATGAAGGTTGTAGATCAGATCTTTTGTTTTTCGAATGAATCAAGAGATCTGGCAGGACGGGGAAGGCTGGCTTAAATACCCCCTCCCCAGATCTGTCTGTTGAGCAACTTTGGGGGCAGATTATCCGCCCCAAGGGCGGATTTTCCGGGAGAAACTACGCCCCCTCTCTGGGGATGGCGCCTGCGCGACTTGGTGAAGATCTTGGGGGGCAGATAATTCGGCCCCCTCCTGGGGCGGATTATCCGTCCAAGCCGGAAAGTCCGGCCAACACTCTGCCCTCTCTCTAGGGTTTGCGCCTTGGCGGTGAGCATGGGAGGCGGACTATCCGGCCCCCAGAGGGGCGGATTATCCGGTGAGGCCGGTGAATCCGGCCAAAACTCCGCCCCCCTTCTGGGGCTAGAGCCTGCTTGGGAAGAGGTTGGGGCGGATTATCCGCCCCTGGTGGGGGCGGATTATCTTCCCCCCAAAAGCAGATACTTTTTCCCTTTTTCTTAGAGAGAGCTGCAACACTTCAACACACATTAAATAATCCTTGATATTGTTATCTAACACATAAAACACTAGGGATTAAGAAATGTTCTTTCAGCAGCTACTGGTACCGAAAGCCCTAGGCCCTCTCTCTCTCTCCATTGTCAACAACAACAAAAAGATTGCAAACTCTTGGTCCAGCGAAAACATAAAAGGAATTCTAAAACTCTCGAAAGTCCATTTAAGTAACCTCACTTTGCTTTCTGCTCCACGAGGATTGATGACCCACAAGTATAGGCGGTGTATCGTAGTACTTTCGATAAATAGGAGTGTCAATCCCAACGAGGAGCAGAAGGTGTTGACTAGTGGTATGGAGCAGGAAATCTCTGTAAATACTTAGCAAATTGATTTTTAGGGTTTTTCTGATAAAGCAACAAAACAGAGTGCAAGTAATAAAGACAACAAACAAACGCAACAAGTGGCCCAATCCTTTCTTAGCAAAGTACAAGCCGGTGTAAATACTTATAAGGACCAAACGTTGTCGAGGACACATGGGAATTCTGTCAAGTGCTTTTGCTTCAAATAGCTAAGTAATCTTCTTTGGTGTTGTAAGTGTTGTGTGGGTGAACCTGTGCTAATGTACCGACCTTACTTGGACTAATACATACTTGTGATTAAACCTCCTACAAGCATCCGCAACTATAGGAAAGTAATTAAGATATAAACCTAACCACAACCTTAAATTTTGAGATCCTACACTCCCTTGTGCAAAGGTGTCCCAACGGGGGTTTAGGTTTCTGTCACTCCGACAACCCCACAATTAGTAGCCAAATAGACAATGCATTCCCCTAGGCCCATAAATGGTGAAGTATCATGTAGTCGATGTTCACATGACACCACTAGAAGAATATCACCACAACTTAAATACTAAACTATTGAATAATAACTCAACACAAATCCACTAACTTACAACATGACTTCTCCCATGTCCTCAATAACTAGACGAACTACTCACGAGACATCATATGGATCAAGATCAAAGATGATATGGTGATGTATAACAATCTGAACATAAACAATAATCCAATGGTTCCACTCACAAGCATCAACTACAGTAGTAATCAACACCGGGAAAGTTTCCCCTAAGAACTAATGCAAGATCCAATACAATTGTTACAATGGGATGAAGTGGTCATGATGGTGCTGGTGGAGATGATGGTGTGGATGATGATGATGATCCTGATGAAGCCTAGCTTGACAACGGTGTCGATGGCGACTATCTCCCCTCTCCGGGAAGGAATTTCCCTGGCAGAAATCTGTCTACCGGAGAGCTCTTTCTCTCTAGTGTTTTCCGCCCCGCAGAGGAGGCGGAAATATTTCTGTGGTCGCTCCCCTGGTATTAGGGTTCCGTGAGGAAGATATAGGCGAGAGGGCAGAGTCGGGAGCTGGCCAGGTGGGACACACCTGCCCGCGCCTAGGGGGTGTGGGCCCCCTCTGGCCCGGCTATGCCTCCCCTTCTGGCTTCCTCCGTCTTCTGGGAAAATATAATTTTCCAATATTTTTCTGGTATTTTTATGATCTTCGTGAAATTGCATCAAAACACCTCTTTTTCCATCATAAACCGGACTCCGGCAGTCCATCCTCCGAGAATCATCCAACATGCAAAAATAGAGGAAAATACATAAGTAACACCTGATAATAATACATATATCAATGAATAGAGGCAAATTATGATATAGAAGGGTGATGCAAATTGGACGTATCAACACCCCCCAAGATTAGACCTTCGCTTGTCCCCAAGTGAAAACTGAGCTCAGTAAACATGTCCACAGGTTTATGGAGTGAAGTGTCAATAAAATAATACGGACAAGAAGCAGTACACTTACCATTACACAACTCATAGAAGAAATCAACTCACCATTATATAACTTAGCTTGCAACAAGTACAGGAGTCACAATAAAGATGCATATATATAAATCATAATTGGAATTGGAAAACTCTTGTTCTTGGTCAGAGAACAGCTGGCAAATAGTTTCACAAAAAGCTTTTTGTAGAATTTTTATAACAGGAGCCCTCTTTGCTCAAAAAGGTTTTTCAAAGAAGGCTTTCAAAGTAATACTCAATAGATAAGAGTTTTGTGCAAACAGGGAAGATAAAGAACATGATTGAATAAATCATCATATGAATGCTTGCAACACAACAACCCAAATTCTTGCTGGAGATAGAGAGGAAGTAGGTTTACTGACTCAACTTAGAAAATAGGAGAAAGGTCCCTTCATAGAGGGTAGTAGGGATTTCAAGTCATAAAAAGCTTCCAAAAGATTATGGTACTTACTAGCTTTGAGCCCTCATTGCCCCTATCATAGGCAAATTGAGATGATTAAGGTTAAAGTGAATAAGGATGGAGTATATGCTTGCTGAAATATAAGTTGGCAATCTCATGTCCCTTGAGTACGAGGGCTGCTCCTCATGCTACTCAACTTTGGTCATCGGTAAGTTCTTTTCATTGTAAGTACATGTGAATCATAAAGAACCGCCAACGGGGTACCCATTGCACATGGTACATGAGTTATCCCATAACTAAAATGACAAGGCAAGAAGACAATGAGCATCTCAGCGATCTTTTTATTTACTATGTGCATAGCTTTTTATTGAGAATGCTTCACAGAATTCTCACTATGGTGATGCTGCAAGTTTCCAGCATGATTAGGCATGGCTTAGGCTAGCGGCCCAGGCATTTCTCTAACACACATACATCACTCTATGGACTTACAAGTTCCCTCTTTATTTCACACCGTCGGCATCCACAAACAAAAGAGCATGATATCAACTGTTTACTACGTACATGTGCAATGTTGAAAGTGTTCCCCGTGACAGCACGATTCTGTTAATCCCAACGTATAGATGCAAGCATATACAACTTCGATGACACAATGGTTCAAGTCTATTAGGGGCAAGAAAATAAGGTGTTCCATCAAGTTCATGAGAGCTTTACTAACTAGTTTTCACATAACAAAATAGTTTTTAATTCGATAGATAGATGAAGCTTGATAATTTGCTTGGAATAGCAATAATGCTAATAGGTAGATATGGAGGACACAAATGTCATAGGTTTTGGTTCAAAGGGGTTGGAAACATGAGAAGTATACCTTCTCAAAATAGGTTTTTGGCTAGCAAGGCTGGTTAGCAAGCAAAAGAGTTGAAAGAAACAAGCAAACCTACAAGTGATAAAGCCAAACATGCAACCTTCCTTGAAGACACAAAAGATCTTAAATGAAGAATACTAAGCTTATGAGACAATCAAGAAAGAAAACAAAATGATACAAAATACCTGCAAGCTTTTTCTCTTTTCCTTTCAAACCTCAAAAAGTGTTGCTACTAACCAGAGCTCGGTTTGCCAAAACCAATTTAGATTTACTTGATGCTCCCAAAGTGATGCCAATACTGATCAACAAGATCCATCATATAATAGAGATTGCAAACTAAAATAAGAAGTGCAAAACGTAAAAGATGATACTTCTCATTAATATTCCATAAAGGCACTCACACCAAGGGATACATAGATAATCAACTAAAGGAGAGATACTTCCACAGGCAAACCAACCTACAAGATAACTTCTCTACCAAAGATATGAATCCACTAAAGAGGTAAAAGATGAAAGATAATGATGGTGATACCGTGGCACTCCCCCAAGCTTGGAACAAGCCAAAGGGATGCCAAACCTGATGACGAATTACTCCTTGGGTGGTGGTGGTGTTCTCTTGTCATCATAAAACTTCCAAGGCAAAGATTCCCCATCCAAAAAGGACGTCCTTGTCTCCGCAATCCTGAAACTAGCAGTAGAGCTTATGCGATTAAATCTAGCCTCATACTCACAATTTTGATTTTGTATGTCGTGGATCTGTGCTTGTAATTGGTTGGTCGTCTGACGAAGCAAGAAGACTTATTCTCGGATCTCAGCAACCTCCTCCTCATGCTTTGCAATGAGTTCTGAACTTATCTTGTGAATAACATCCACTTCGCGTTCTGCCATCTTCTTGTACCTGAAAACTTCCTATTCCAATGCTTCCTTCTTGTCTTCCAGACTGCCTTCTCCTTTAGGGCCTTGAACTTCTTTCAGCTGTACCTTCCCATCTTTGAGAATCAACTCCTTGGGATGGATCCTCAACTCATACAAGTACGGGTTGAGGACATCCGCAGAGGAATCCTCCATGGGTGATCCAGAGGAAGACATTGTAGCTCCAAAACTGAGAATTTGCCTGACAGAAACAGATCGAAACAAAAACACGGCAAGAACTCGATACAAGAACCTCGGGGGATCCGGGGGGTTATATATTACGAAGTTTCAATGCATAAGGAAGGTGTCGGTACGAAAAGGAGGCGGAGATGGAGCTCGGGGGGTCACACCCCCTCCAGGCGCGGGGCAAGGTGGGCCCGCTCCTGGGGTGGATTTGGCCACCCTGGCCTCCGTTTCCTCCTCTATTCCGTCTCATAACTTCCCTTATGTAATAAAAACATCAAAAATATAAAAATATTAGGATTTCACGAACCTTCTGTTTTCACCTCCTTTACCTATTCAAAGACGAACTCTGCAGTTTCTGGCGTTTGGTTTCTAATAAATTCTTCCGGGGTCACCATTTGAATAATATCAACATCTTCATTATAAGAATCTCCAGAAATATAATGTTTTAGTCTTTGACCATTCACCACCTGTGTTGTGTCATCCTTCAAAGAAGATATTTTGATAGCACCTGAACGATATACTTCCTCAATAACAAAAGGTCCTTCCCATTTCGAGAGTAGTTTCCTTGCAAAAAATCTGAGACGAGACCTATACAAAAGAACTTTCTCGCCAACATGGAACTCCCTTTTGAGAATTCTCCTATCATGCCATCTTTTTACTTTTTCCTTAAAGCGTCTAGCATTTTCATAAGCTTCACTTCTCCACTCATCTAAGGTATTCATGTCAAGCAGTCTTTTCTCACCAGCAAGTTTAAAATATCTATTCAACTCTTTCACTGCCCAATAAGCTTTGTGTTCTAATTCTAAATGCAAGTGACAAGCTTTCCCATAGACTACTTTGTAAGGAGACATCCCCATAGGATTTTTATAAGCAGTTCTATAATCCCATAAAGCGTCATTCAACTTTTTAGCCCAATTTTTCCTAGATCTATTGACAGTCTTTTGCGAGATAGATTTAATTTCCCTATTAGAGAGTTCTACCTGCCAACTGGTTTGGGGGTGATAAGATGAAGCAATTCTATGGTTTACATCATACTTAGCGAGAGTTTTTCTAAAAACCCCAAGAATAAAATGAGAGCCTCCATCAGTCATGAGATATCTAGGCACACCAAACCTAGGAAAAATAACATCCTTAAGCATTTTTAAAGAGGTCTTACCATCAGCGTTGTTTGTAGGTATGGCTTCTACCCACTTTGTAACATAGTCAACAACAACAAGAATATGAGTATACCCTTTTAAAGGAGGAAAAGGACCCATAAAGTCAAATCCCCAACAATCAAAAGGTTCAATAACAAGAGAATAATTCATAGGCATTTCATTGCGTCTAGAAATGTTACCAAGTCGTTGACATTCGTCACATGAAAGGACAAACTTCCTTGCATCCTTGAAAAGGGTAGGCCAATAAAATCTAGATTGTAAACCTTTTATGCAGTCCTATCCCCGGCATGACGTCCTCCATAAGCACCGTCGTGACATTTTCTCAATATCTCTTGTTGTTCAAATTCTGGAACACATCTTCTCATAATACCATCTACTCCTTCTTTATATAAATGTGGGTCATCCCAAAAGTAATGCCTTAGATCATAAAAGAATTTTCTTCTTTGCTAGGCTGTAAAAGTTGGAGGAAAATACTTGGAAACAATAAAGTTAGCACAATCAGCATACCAAGGACTCTCATGCGGACTTACCCTTATTGCAGCCAACTTCTCATTTGGAAAATTATCATTAACAGGCAAGGGGTCAAAAGAAATGTTTTCCAAATGAGATAAATTGCCAGCAACAGGATTTTCAGCACCTTTCCTATCTACAATATGCAGATCAAACTCTTGTAAAAGCAACACTCATCTAATAAGCCTAGGCTTAGCGTCCTTCTTTGTCATAAGGTACTTAATAGCAGCATGATCGGTATGAATAGTGACCTTTGAATCAACAATATAGGGTCTAAACTTATCAAAAGCAAAGATTACAGCTAAGAATTATTTATTAGTAGTAGCATAATTCTTTTGGGCAGCATCTAAAGTCTTTCTAGCATAATGAATAACATCCAACTTCTTATCAACATGTTGCCCAAGGACAACACCCACAGCAAAGTCACTAGCATCACACATAATTTCAAAAGGTAAACTCCAATCAGGTGGTTGAACAATAGGAGCATTAGTCAAAGCTTTCTTCAAAGTTTCAAAAGCTTCCATATAATCATCATTAAAAACAAAAGGTACAACTTTTTGAAGAAGATTAGTAAGGGGCTTTGAAATTTTGGAGAAATCTTTAATAAACCTCCTATAGAAATCAGCATGACCAAAGATACTACGAATACCTTCTATATCTCTAGGGCAAGGCATCTTCTCAGTTGCTTCAATTTTGGCTCTATCAACTTCAATACCTCTTTTAGAAATTTTGTGTCCAAGAACAATCCCTTCATTAACCATGAAATGTCATTTCTCCCAATTAAGAACAAGGTTGGTTTCTTCACATCTCTGCAATACTTTATCAAGGTTGTGCAAATAGTTATCAAAAGAAGTTCCATAGACGGAGAAATCGTCCATGAAAACCTCCACAATTTCTTCACAAAAAATCATGAAAGATAGCAGACATACATCTCTGGAAGGTGGCAGGAGCATTACATAAACCAAAAGACATACGCCTATAAGCATAAGTACCATAAGGACAAGTGAAAGTGGTTTTCTCTTGATCTTGCGCTTTCACAGCAATTTTTTGACAACCTCTCAAGAATTTGATCAATAAAGGGAAAAGGATAATGATCTTTCTTAGTAACTTTATTAATCTTTCTAAAATAAATGCACATCCTATACCCAACTACTACTCTTTGGGGTATAAGCTCATTATTTTCATTAGGCACAACAGTTATTCCCCCTTTCTTGGGAACACAATGAACAGGGCTAACCCATTGGCTATCAACAATAGGGTAAATAATACTAGCATCAAGGAGTTTTAATACCTCATTTCTTACCACATCCTTCATCCTAGGATTTAGACGGCGTTGGTGCTCAAGAACTGGTTTTGCATCAGGTTCTATATTAATAGCATGCTGACATATAGTAGGAGAAATCCCTTTTAGATCATCAAGAGTATAGCCCATAGCTCCTCTTCTTTTTCAATAACCTTTCTTCAGTATTTCCAATAACCTTTCTTCTTCCTTTCCTGAAAGTTCAAAACTAATAATAACATGATATACTTTCTTATCATCAAGATAAGCATATTTAAGATCATCAGGTAAAGGTTTTAGTTCGAAAACAGGGTCCCCCTTAGGTGGTAGTGTGGTACCCAAATCATCCATAGGTAGATTATGCTTAAGTTGCTCAGGCTGACGAAGGAAAACCTCGTCAATCTCGTTTCTTTACTTCATGAAGACATCGCTTTCATGATCTTCCATAAATTGATGCAAGGCACTGTTAGGAGCAAGAGAAATAGCAGAAAGTTGCTCAACCCTGAAATCCTCATTAGGCAGTTCATTTTCATAAGGAGTTTTAGTAAAACTGGAAAAATTAAACTCATAAGACTCTCCACCAAACTTAGTCAAAACTTTTTCCTTCCTACAATCTATGATATCCCCACAAGTATTCAAGAAAGGTCTACCAAAAATAGTAGGATAGTTTTTACTAGCTTCAGAACCAAGTACTAGAAAATCAACAGGATATTTAGTCTTACCACAAAGAACCTCCACATCTCTTACAATGCCAATTGGACAGACTGTCTCTCTATTAGAAAGGTGAATAACCACATCAATGTCCTCAAGCTCACAAGGACCAATTTCATGCATAATTTCCCTGTAAAGCTCATAAGGAATAGCACTAGAACTAGCACCAATATCACATAAACCATAATAGCAATGATCACCAATTTTAACAGAAAGCACATGAACACTAGCTTTTCTAACTTTTCCAGGATGAGAGACAATATTAGAAGCATTTTCACAGAAGACAATATGCTCATCCTCTATATTTCTAGTGACAAGGTCTTTCACAATAGCTACCGTAGGCTCAATACTAATTTGCTCATTGGGTTCCACGGTTTTATTTGCACTTTTTCTAACCACATTAGCTATGATAGAATGTTCCTTTACCTTAGCGGGAAAAGGTATTTTCTCAACATAAGGTTCATGCAAAATAGGATCAACAGTATAAACTTCTATGCTAGCAGGAACATGGGTAAAAATGTCTTTATAAGGAGCATGGTACTTGTCCCACTCCTTTTGGGGAATTTCAATGTACGAGGCAAAGGCCTTAAAACATTTTGCAATAACTTGGGAGTCAAGACCAAACTCATTACTAATGTCACGGAAGTCATCAGTTCCCATAAAAGATTTAATGCATTCATAATCATAGTTTATACCTGACTTTCTTCCTTTCTCATTCTCCCAAGCTTCAGTGTTCTCTTGAATATGGTCTAGTAGATCCCATTTAGCTTCTTACTTCATACGTGTGAATGATCCAGCACAAGAAGCATCTAGTAAATCTTTATCATGAAGAGAAAGCCTAGCATAAAAGTTATTCATAATAATATTGTTAGGGAGTTCATGGATAGGCCATTTAAGCATTAGTAACTTCAATATACCCCAAGCTTGAGCTGTACTTTCTCAATCATGAGGCCAAAACTTATATATCAAATTTCTATCCTTATGAATTTCACTGGGAGGATAGAATTTAGAATAAAAGAGAGATGCCATTTCCTCCGATTCCATGGATTATCCATTCTTCAGCAGCTTATACCATTCTTCAGATCTCCCTTTCAAGGATATAGAGAGTAACTTGTTATTCACATGTTCAGTTGTGATACCTGCACACTTAATAAACCCGCATAATTCATGGATAAAAAGCAAGTGATCACCAGGGTGGACAGTTCCATCCCCAAAATAATAAATATCCATGACACGATCAACAATACTTGTAGGTATCTTAAAAGGATCTATCTCAACAGGTGGTGGTTCATCTACTACCCTAACAGTGGTAGTAGTTTTCCCAAACAGAAAACCAAGTGGGTTATCCATAGTGGAAACAAAGTAACAAACAGAAACAAAAAGAAATACTCACAGTAGAAGTTTCCCTTACGAGTTCCACTCTTCAATAGCGCTTCACTCCCCAGCAAAGGCGCCAGAAAATAGTCTTGATGACCCACAAGTATAGGGGGTGTATCATAGTACTTTCAATAAATAGGAGTGTCGATCCCAACGAGGAGCAGAAGGTGTTGACTAGTGGTATGGAGCAGGAAATCTCTGTAAATACTTAGCAAACGGATTTTTAGGGGTTTCTGATAAAGCAACAAAATAGAGTGCAAGTAATAAAGACAACGAAGAAACGCAGCAAGTGGCCCAATCCTTTCTTAGCAAAGGACAAGCTGGTGGAAATACTTATAAGGACCAAGCATTCTCGAGGACACATGGGAATTATGTCAAGTGCTTTCGCTTCAAATAGCTAAGTACTCTTCTTTGGTATTGTAAGTGTTGTGTGGGTGAACCTGTGCTAATGTACCGACCTTACTTGGACTAATACATACTTGTGATTAAACCCCCCTACAAGCATCCGCAACTACAGGAAAGTAATTAAGATATAAACCTAACCATAGCCTTAAACTCTGAGATCCTACACTCCCTTGTGCAAAGGTGTCCTAACGGGGGTACATGTTTCTCTCAGTCCGGCAACCCCAAAATTAGTAGCCAGATACACAATGCATTCCCCTAGGCCCATAAATGGTGAAGTATCATATAGTCGATGTTCACATGACACCACTAGAAGAATAGCAGCACAACTTAAATACTAAACCAATGAATAATATCTCAACACAAATCCAGTACTAACAACATGACTTCTAGCATGTCCTCAAGAACTAGAAGAACTAATCACGAGACATCATATGTATCAAGATCAAAGATGATATGGTGATGGATAACAATCTGAACATAAACAATAATCCAATGGTTCCACTCACAAGCATCAACTACAATAGTAGTCAACACCGGGAAAGTTTCCCCTAATAACTAATGCAAGATCCAATACAATTGTTACAGCAGGATGAAGTGGTGATGATGGTGCTGGTGGAGATGATGATGATGATCCCGATGAAGCCTAGCTTGACGACGGTGTCGATGGCGATGATATCCCCTCTCCGGGAAGGAATTGCCCCGGAAGAAATTTGTCTACCGAAGAGCTCTTTCTCTCTCGGTGTTTTCCGCCCCGCAGAGGCGGCAGAAATATTTCTGTAGTTGCTCCCCTGGTATTAGGGTTTTGGGTGAATAAAAGGAAGATATAGGAGAGAGGGCGGAGTCGGGAACCGGCCAGGTGGGCCACACCTGCGCTAGGCGCGGGGCAAGGTGGGCCCATGCCTAGGGGGTGTGGGACCCCTGTGGCTCGGCTACTCCTCCCCTTCAGGCTTTCTCCGTCTTCTGGGAAAATATAATTTTCCAATATTTTTCTGGTATTTTTCTGATCTTCGCGAAATTGCATCAAAACACCTCTTTTTCTATCAAAAACTTGACTCCGACAGTCCATCCTCCGAGAATCATCCAACATGCAAAAACAGAGGGAAAGACATAAGTAACACCTCATAATAAGACATATATCAATGAATAGAGACAAAGACTCCAAGCGCAAGACCGTCGTCGTCCTAGCCACAGAACCCGACCGAAAGAGCCATCGCGAGGGGGAGCGATACAACAACGCATACTGTCACTTAAACAAGAGGAGCGGACACCCCACCGACAAATGCTAGAAGCTCAAGAGGCTCCGTGACATGTGTAACAACCAGAGAAGGGTAAGGCCCGGTGGCGAGCATGGTGGGGCGAGAGGCGAGCACCACGGAGGCGAGCACTGCAAACAACAACTCTGGAGGCCGCGACGCGCCCCAGGATGTCCACCAGGCCAACGTCGTGCAATAGCTTCCCCCGCAGCCTAAGAAGGTCCGTGCCGAGGACCCTAGGGGCTACCAGGTACCGCAAGGGGCCGTCGCCTACATCCTTTGTGGTTCCCAGGCCCCGGTGTCCAACCGAGGCTTCAAGCTGCTGACTTGTGAGGTTGCCGCTGTCAGGCCATGATTCTCGCTCCCGAAGCTCAAGTGGTCCCAATACCCCCATCACCTTCGATGCTCGTGACCACCCCGTCTCCACCAGGCCCGTGGGAACTCCTCCCATGATCTGCACCCCCACCATCAACAACATTGCGATCGCCAAGACCCTCATCAAGGGGGGCGCCGGTCTGACGATCTCCACCTAGACGTTCGCCCAGCTGCAGGTTCCCTACGACGGGTTGAGGCCGACTATGTCGTTCTCTAGCGTGACAAACAGAACCATCGTACCCATCGGGCAGGTGTGCCTCTCCATCAAGCTTGGGACACGTAATAACTATCACACCGTTCTCGTCGACTTTGACGTGGCTCACATAGGGACACATGTAGGTCATTTGCGCCAGGCCTTTGTTGACCAAACATGCATGGGGGGCCATCCACCGCCAAGGGTTGCTTACCCTTTCGAGCCCATAGAAGGACACGTGCAGGTCAAGCACCGGGGGGCTACTATCAAAGCCCTGGCAACCAAGGTTCGATGTCCTCGCGATGATAGAGCCATGTGCCAAGGGAATCTTTTCCCTCAAGAGGTGGCGCGCCTCTGGAGGGGACCTAATAAAATGGGCATCACTAGGCCCCCGCTTCATGATAGAATGGACCTCCAGGGGTCATGCCTCCAGAGGAAGGTTGTCGTGACATCATGTGGCATCTTCAAGCCTCCCATACCCTAGAGTGTGCTTGGGGGTACGACGACAACTTTGCCGGAAGAAGTAAGAACTACGGTCCTAACAGGGAGTATAGCACTTCCATGGACCCGGATCGCCTATGTAAAGAAGATTAAGTCCACCCACCTTTCGTAGGGAGAGGATAGGTGATCTCGTGGTGGAAGGCTCCCCCATTTTCCGTTTTGGTGAAAGGGGGAAATGTAGGGGTTCATAGCATGGAAAACAAATCTATCACATGAACACACAAAAGCCAAGATCTAATCTACGAAATCAGTGCAACGAGTTCATAGAGTACTAACCCTCGAAGATTCAAAGTGTTTAACGAGATCGGCTTCTCATGATTGATGTAGTTGTTCACTTGCCTATCTCAAGATCGCGAAGACGATCCTTTCGGCGCCCCGTTTCGGAAGCGCTTCTGTAGTCGATCACACATTTAGTACTCGATGAAAACCTTCCTCTCCCTTGTTCCAGCAGGTAGGGGAGGTTTGTAGATCTCCTCGCGAATCCAGCAGCACGATGGTGTGGTGGTGGAAGTGGAGGAGTAGATCTTGCAGGGCTTCGCCTAAGACGGAGAAGGTATGGTGCATTAGAGAAAGCATCATTAGCTAGGGTTTAGACAACAAAGGGAGGAGGTGGCGGCGGCGGTTAGGTCTAGGGCTAGGCGGCGGTGGTTTAGGGGAGCTAAGGAGCCAACGGCAAGAGGAGCATCCGACGGCCTAGGGTTTTGGGGTGAGGGCCAAGGGGGCTCCTCACCCCCTCCTTTTATAGGTGGGAGAGGCTCCTAGGGGAGGCCGAGTCCTCCCCTAACTCCCCTTGGTGTTCGGTGGCAAGGAGGGAGAGGGAAATCTTTCCCTTTTAGGTTTCCTCTCCTCCCTCCACTAGGCTTTTGACTTTCAATGTTGGGATTTTACTTTTCAAATTGGAGTTTGACTATTCAAACTAGAGTTTGATTATTTCTTTTCCCATTTCCCAGCCAAGTGACCTAGGGTATGATGCAACCATTCCACATTGGCATGGCAAATTCATGTACCCCCCCTACGGGGTGGTGGACCTTCCAGAACCTTCTAGAAGCTTCCAGTGAAAACACCAAAAACATTTCCGAACCCCGAAATTGGACTTTCCTTATATGAATCTTATTCTCCAGATCTCCTCGTGTTATACTGGATCCAATCCGAGATTCCAAACAACATTTGGTCTCCAACTCATTTCCATATCTACAAAACAACATCGAATTCTTAAGTGTGTCTCCCTACGGTTCGTGAATTATGCAGACATGATCAAGACACTTCTCTGATCAATAACCAATAGAGGAATCTGTAAATTCATATGGCTCCCACATATTTCTATGATTACTTTGTGATCGAATGAACCCTTTACATACGATACCAATTTCCCTTTGTCTCGCGATACTTTACTTATCCGAGATTTGATCGTCGGTATCTCCAATACCTAGTTCAACCTAGTTACTGATAAGTACCCTTTACTCGTTCTGTGATATGTGATCCCTTGTGACCTATTCACATGCTTGCAAGCCAATTGGATGACATTCCATGAGAGGGCCCAGAGTATATCTATCCGTCATATGGATGGATAAATCCCACTCTTGATCCATGTGCTTCAACACATACTTTCATAATACCTAATGACACCTTTATAACCACACAGTTACGGAAGTGGTGTTTGATGTCATCAAAGCATTCATCCGGTGATGGTGATTAACATGACCTCATGGTCGACGGATTAGGTTACTATGTACTTGAAAGCTTGTAGCAAACAAACTCTAAATGATTTGATCTTATGCTACGCTTACTATAGGAGTGTTTCCATCATATCATTCTCCCAATGACATGATCTTGTTATTAATAACATCTAATGTCCATGATCAGGAAACCATGATCATCTATTAATCAACAAGCTAGTTTAACAAGAGGCTTACTAGGGACTTTTTTATGTTTACAAAACACACAAGTATTAATGTTTCTGGTTAATACAATTATAGCATGGGATGTAAACATTTATCATAAACACAAAAATATAATAATAACCATTTTATGATTGCCTCTTGGGCATATCTCCAATAGTCTCCCACTAGAGCCAATAATCTAGTTTGTAAAACTTTATGCATTCAACACATATGGCTTTCTAGTGTTGTATATAAATGATTGCTAGTGGTTAACTAATATTCGGATCTGACACTTTTAGGTCTGTGTATAATTGGATGTTTTTGCATCTCTACGCATCACTCATTCTCCAATGAGATGGCATTGTATAAATTTGGTCCTTTGGTGAGACCTTTAGTTCCTTGGGGTTAAAACATGTAGATACAATTGTCATACAATATATATTCATAGTACTAGCCCACTGTGAATCACGCCTAGTTAGATAACAAACTACTTGACACAAATGCCCTCTTTTGCTGCTACCATAACAGTCATATACTTAGCCCTTTGTTGTAGTATCTGTCACAATGTCTTAACTATGGAACTCATCCAAATCCGTTATGGAACTTTCTTTCCATTACATTGTGCCACACATAGTTTAAATTGAGATAAACTTAATTTGTATCTAGTGACAAAACTAGTATCAATGTAACACTTTTACAATGAACTAACTATCTATTTGTCACCTCTACATAAATAATATATTCTTAGGTCTTCCAAAGATCATAATAATATCCTTACTATCGTCCAATGATCATATTATGAGTCATTCTGGTATAATCTCATAACATTTAGAGCATAGGACATATCTGTATGTGTACATATCGCATTATGATTGATTAAAATATTCATGTGATTTCACTCACCAAGTGTCAATACACTTGAATCTTGATTCAATCCTTTCTGTGCAACAAGAACCTTTCTTATAGTTTCTATATTGAACTATTTCAATATCTCATCTATGTACTCTCGGCACAACCATATTAGTGTCTCAATCTATCCATATAGACATTGATGCCAGATATTCGGGTTTTCCCAAAGTTTTTCATCAAAATGAAATTCTTAACCTGTGTCAATAAAATATACATCATTTCCAATCAACAATATGTCTTTCACATAATGTATTATAAATATGTCTTAGTGCTCCCACATAATTTCTTGCAAATGCAAGCATCTTCATCGTCTCCGATGAAATTAAACTCTTTTAATAGTTTCATCACGGTGACGATTCAACTCCGCGATGCTTACTTCAACCATTGAAGTTTAAATACGCTTTTAGCATCATTTAAATTAACAAAACCCTTTGGATTGTGTCATGCACACGTCCTAGGTAACCATTCTATTAGAAGAACTTGTTTTGTTTTGGTCAACTACCATATAACAAAATTATATGTAGTGGTTGCTATATATTAATCCGTCCAGACTAAATATCACTATGAAAGATTAAATCTTGTCATAGTCAACTCCTTGAACACTATCGTGAACTCTTTCCCGACATGTCGATAATTTCATAGATGTGAAACATCCATGTCTATTTCTTTATAGATCCAAATACTACTATAAGGTCTTACACCTTTCTAGAGGGTCTTCCAAGTTCAAAGCTTGATTTCTCGTGTATGGAACTATCACGGATTTTATGGCTTCAAGCCATTTGACGGAGTTAGGGCCCATCATCTCTTCTTTGCATACAGTCGGTTCATCATTGCCAAACAACAATGATTTACTCTCAAATCCTAGTATTTTATTGTTTACACGACCTACTTGGTTCAATAGGAACTTAGACCTCCATGACCAAAACCTTTGAGGTACGTGAGCCATGAGCATTGTTGCTGCCTCCGGGGCACTTTCCGGTGTTGCGCAACTCAGCACATATTATCTAAAGTTCAATAACTTCATCAAAGTTCTATTATTATCCCACTTAACTTTTCACGGAAAAATTTCTTCTAAAAGAAACTTGACATTCTAAGCGACAAACACTTTTGTCTTTGGTGTTATGGAGGAATACCCAACGGTTATTCGAAATAACATACAAAGACATGCTCATCCGACTTTGGTTGTAAACATTTTACTTATGCCTAGCATACCAAAATTTAAGAAAGGACAACTTGGTTTTATCCCAGACCATAACTTATATGGTGTCATTTCAACGGATCATGATGGAGATATTTTTAGTGTAAAAGCGGTAGTCACAAAATCTTTAATCTTTAAAATACAATGGCAGTTTTATAACTGACACCTTTGATCTCACCATGTCAAACAATTTTTCATTACATATCTCGAACACACCATACTCATATGGTGTTTTGGGAAATGAAAATCCATGGAATGATTCCTCAAATCTTAGGTGTTATGCTAAACTTGTAACTCAAATATCTTCTTTATGATCCAATCATAAATTATTTATTTTCTAGTTACATTGACTTTCCACTTCATCTTGAAAGTCTTTGAACATTTTCAAATATTTCATGCTTCTACCTCATTAAGTAAATATACTTATGTATTCACTCAAATTTTGGAGAAAGCATATGAAGTTGAAATCCACCGCTCACGACTACATATAATGGATTACATACATCAACATGTACAAATTCCAAATAAGTTAGTCGTTTGTTCTTATAGGCCTTTGAACGAAGTTTTAATTATCTCCAGGAAAGTCTCACAAGTGTCATTTGATCAAAAATCAAAAGACTCCAAAATTCCATCAACACGGAGTTTCTTCATATTTTATTTCCAATATAATTAAACGGTGATGTCACTTCTTAAGTGATCTCTCAATCATTTGTATTTCGACATTTTTAGCATTAGTTTTATGGACGTGATTTATCGAACCAGATTTGTAAATCTTCCATCTTTTATGGAATACGGTAATTATTTGAAAAACCTTTTGTTCTTATAATACCTGATTAAAATAACAATTATCGAAACAAATCCTAACGGCAAGCTTTCATGTCAACGAGAAACACCAGAACCCTTTTTTTTGTTTTTTATGAACATCATCACATATTATCTTGCTGGTTACTTAGGCAATTGCAGTTCATGAATTGTGTTGTCTTGCATGACATTTCATACCAACCAATTCGGTATCCAATACCTAAGAACCACATTGTTTAACAAGCAAAGAATACAACCATAACATGCATATCATTTATATACTTATGCTAGATAGTTCTAGTCTTTTCTTTTCTACCAAATATTTCTGAGATTCTCTTTCAGCATTTTCTTTCCTTTTTAAAAGAATCTACCAACATCAACAGTGGTGCCATACACATGACACATCATCCAAAGCGTGTATAGTCAAATACTAATGTCTTTGGACTTGAACTTTGAATTAGATCACCATTATCAAATGTTTGGCATTCTTTTGAAATCCATTCTTTAGTAATCTTTTAGTGTAGTAAACATTTTACCTACATTTTTATTCATCCTTATCATGAAAATTTTCATGATCAACCTACTATAGCTTATAACGGCGAATCACGATTATAACGTTGCTCTCCAAAACCTTTTGGAAGATTAGGACGACCATCGTCTCCAACCTTCCCAAATTCTCATTAAATATGAGAACATATATTTTGCTAAATTATAATCTATCATGTTGAAACCAAAACATTGTTTTAGATGTTGCAATATCTTCCACACATGATGGTTTTAAAAACAATTCTTTCATCTCCCAGACAACCTTGATATTAAAACAATCTTTTGAATATCAAGAATCATGGAGACACACATGATACTTAGATACTAACACTGGAATTGTTACTCTTGGTTTAATACCAATTATTAAACTTCATGGAGTAAATGGAGTTTACTAAAAGTTTGCAATAGGACTTTTAAACTTTAGATTGACACTCAAAACAATATGATACCAGTTCATAAAGTAACTATCCATAATTCTATAGTTCTATTATCTCAATTATAACTAAGCGTAAGGTGGTGAACGGATGCCAATGACTACAACAATTATGTAAATTCACTTTGATTTAATTTATGATAAATTGTGTTCAACTTTTAATCATATTACTGTTGAAATCCCACTCAAAACAACATCCCTCGAGTCATTTTGGTGATTACACGAACCAAATCCACTACACCTAGTTCGATCATCACGAGAGATGATGTAGCTTCAAAGGCGAACAATCAACAAGTTCATCATATCATCCATATGACTCATGGTTTACCTTTCGGTATTCCATGTTCCGAGGCCATGTCTATACATGCTAGGATCGTCAAGGTTAACCTTAGTATCCATGTGTGCAAATCTGGCTTGCACCCGTTGTATGCACACGTAGAATCTATAACACCCGATCATCACGTGATGGTTCTAAACGACGAGTCTTAGCAACGGTGCCTACTAAGGACGAACACTTATTACTTGATATATAGTGAGAGGGATCATCTTATAATGCTACCTCCTTGATCTAAGCAATACAAGATGCATAAAAAGGATTAACTTCACATGCAATTCATAATATGTGATATGATATGTCCTTTCTTCTTGTGCCTTTGATCTGCATCTTCAAAGAATGAACATGATCTCCATCATCACCAGCGTGGCGTCAAGGTCAATGGCGCCGCTCCATGGTTGTCCATCACCAACAGCAACTATTAAAACTACTTGAATAAAGTGATTACATGATGAATAGACACACATGTCTTAACGAATTTAAAGACAACCATAAGGCTCCTGTAGGTTTCCAACTTACAATAAGGATCATTGCATACATCAAATATAATCACAATCTTATCATGGCCATATCATATCACAACACAAGCCCTGCAAAACAAGTTAGACGCCTCTAATTTTCTTTGCATGTTTTACGTGGCCGAGGCTTTCACACAAGAACTGTTCTAACTTACGAAAATGAACCACAACGTTGATACAAGTATTGTCAAGTGCCCATTGTAAATTGAATCTTCACTATGGTGGGAGAGACAGACACCCGCAAAGCCACTTGTGCAATGCAAGTTGCACGTTGAGCGTGGACCAAGTCTCATGTACAATGACATGTAAGGTTAGCCCGGGCCGCTTCATCCCACCATCCCGCAAAGTACACGAAAAGCAAGCGACAACAAAAGCATCAGCGCCCATAAAACCATTATGTTCTACTCAAGCAACAGATATACGCATAGACACAACTCGGATACCATTGTAGGGGTTCGTATCATGGAAAACAAAAAAAATTATCGCATGAAAACACAAAATCCAAGATCTAATCTACGAGATTGGTGCAACGAGTTGATAGAGTACTAACCCTCAAAGATCCAAAGCATTTAACAAGATCAGATTCTCGTGGTTGATGTAGTCGTTCACTTGTCGATCTCAAGATCGCGAAGACAATCCTTCCGGCGCCGCGTTCCGGCAGCGCTTCCGTGGTTGGTCACATGTTTGGTACTTGATGAAGACCTTCCTCTCCCTTGTTCCAGCAGTCACCGGAGGTTTGTATATCTCCTCGCGAATCCAGCAGCACGAAGGTGTGGTGGTGGAAGTGGAGGAGTAGATCCTATAGGGCTTCGCCTAAGCCGGAGCAGGTATGGTGGATTAGAGAGAGCCTCGGCGGCTAGGGTTTAGACACCGAGGGGAGGAGGGGCGGCGGCGGTTAGGGATAGGTCTAGGTGATGGTGGTTTAGAGGAGCTAAGGCGTCGACAACAAGAGGGGCAGGCGACGGCCTAGGGTTTTGGGGTGAGGGCCAAGGGGCGCCTCACCCCCTCCTTTTATGGGTGGGAGAGGTGCCTAGGGGAGGCCGAGTCCTCCCCTAACTCCCCCTGGTGTCCGGTGGCAAGGAGGGAGACGGAAACATTTCCCTTTTAGGTTTCCTCTCCTCCCTCCACTAGGCTTTTGACTTTCAATGTTGGGATTTGACTTCTCAAATTGGAGTTTGACTATTCAAACTAGAGTTTGATTATTTCTTTTCCCATTACCCAGCCAAGTGACCTAGGGTATGATGCAACCATTCCACATTGGCATGGCACATTCATGTACCCTCCCCCTACGGGGTGGTGTACCTTCTAGAACCTTCTAGAAGCTTTCGGTGAAAACACCAAAAACATTTCCGAACCCCGAAATTGGACTTTCCTTATATGAATCCTATTTTCTGGACCATTCCGGATCTCCTCGTCATGTCCTGGATCCAATAAGAGATTATAAACAACATTTGGTCTCCAACTCATTTCCATATCTACTAAACAACATCGAATCCTTAAGTGTGTCTCCCTAAGGTCGTGAATTATGCAGACATGATTGAGACACTTCTCTGATCAATAACCAATAGAGGAATCTGTAAATTCTTATGGCTCCCACATATTTGTACGATTACTTCGTGATCGAATGAACCATTTACATATGATACCAATTTCCCTTTGTCTCACGATACTTTACTTATCCGAGGTTTGATCATCGGTATCTCCAATACCTAGTTCAACCTAGTTACTGATAAGTACCCTTTACTCGTTCTGTGATATCTGATCCCTTTTGACCTAGTCACATGCTTGCAAGCCAATTGGATGACATTCCACCGAGAGGGCCCAGAGTATATCTATCTGTCATATGGATGGACAAATCCCACTCTTGATCCATGTGCCTCAACACATACTTTTAGAATACATAATGCCACCTTTATAACCACCTAGTTACGGAAGTGGTGTTTGATGTCATCAAAGCATTCATCCGATGATGGTGATTAACATGATCTCATGGTCGAAGGATTAGGTTACTATGTACTTGAAAGCTTGTAGCAAACAAACTCTAAATGACTTGATCTTACGCTATGCTTACTATAGGAGTGTGTCCATCATATCATTCTCCCAATGACATGATCTTGTTATTAATAACATCTGATGTCCATGATAGGAAACCATGATCACCTATTAATCAACAAGGTAGTTTAACAAGAGGCTTACTAGGGACTTCTTTTATTTTGCAAAATACACAAGTATTAATGTTTCCGGTTAATACAATTATAGCATGGGATGTAAACATTTATCATAAACACAAAGATATAATAATAACCATTTTATTATTGCGTCTTGGGCATATCTCCAACAGGAAAAAGCAGAGAGCATCGGATGAAGACAAATGACATTAACAAAGGACACTTTACAGGAGGACGGAGTGGAGCACGGCGAGCTAGACCAAGTCCACATAAAGTATCCTCCTAGAACGGGATCCTGAGGGGCGGCATTCTGGACGCCCTTCCCGCCTAAGGACCGGGGGAAGAGGCCCAACACTGTCCTATATAAGGGACACTTCTCCTACCATAGAAAGGATCAATCCCCTGCGATCTAAACCCTAGATATTCATCCTCCATTGTACCCTCGTGAAGCCAATCGAGCAATACAACAAAGCAGGAGTAGGGACTTTACCTCCTCACGAGGGTCCCGAACCTGGGTAAAAAAACCTATGTCATCTCTCTATCGTGGTGCTTGCTCCGCTGTCATAACCATCGCCAAAGTTCCTTGGGAACGCATGTTCAGCGTCCTCTCGAACCAAGGGATCGTTGGACCCTAGTTCCTTCACGGGACAAATCTCCGACAGTTTGTACTCCAAAAGCTCTCTTTCTCTTTCGAGTGTTAGGTCTTTCCTTTATTGGTCTCATATTGGTTAAATAATACAACCCGTTATGTAGAACACAAATGATCATAAAAGGTCCTTCCCAAATCGGGGAAAGTTTTTGCTTTCTCTTTTGCACTAGTAAAAGAACCAAATCACCCTTTCTGAAAGAACGATTTTGCACTCTTTGACTATGGTACTTGTGTAACTTCTACTAATAGGCTATAGATCTCTGCTCAGCAACGACACGAACTTCTTAGATTATATCGAGATCATCTTGTCGATAAACTTCTGCAATTCGATATACGCTTTGAATCGAGGAGATTGATGAATTAAATCACTCGGAAGAACTGCTTCTACACCATAGACCAAGAAGAAAGGATTATATCTGGTTGACTTGTTAGGAGTTGTACGCAAGCTCCATATCACAGACGGTAATACTTCTGCCCAAGACCCGTAGCATGACAGAGTGGTGCCTCAAGACGAGGTTGGAGTCCTTGTAAAATGAGACCGTTTGCCCTTTCGACTTGTCCATTGGCTTGTGGATGTGCGACCGATGCAATATCAAGTCGGATCCCTTGTTCTTCACAGAATTCGTCTCATTCTCCCATGGAAAATTTGATCCCATTGTTAGTAATGATACTGTGCATATATCTGAATCTGATAATTACATCCTCGACAAACTTTCCGGTTGTGGCTCCATCGTAGTTTGTTACGGGTTTAGCCTCAATACACTTAGTAAATTTATCCACCATTACTAGTAGGTGAGTAAAGTCATACTTTGCTATTCGAAACGGCCCTACCATATCAAGCCCCCAGACCGCAAATAGCCATATAATAGGGATTGTTCGCAGCTGATCAGCCGAAACATGTGCTGACGGGCGTACTTTTGGTAGCCTTTGCATGTTTTAACCAGTTTCTCGGCATCTGCCTTCATTGTGACCCAAAAAAATCTGAGTCAAAAAGCTTTTGCCACTAAGGATTTGGCTGCAGCGTGATGGCCGCATTCACCTTCGTGGATTTCTCGTAAGATTTCCACTCCTTCTTCCGGAGAAATACAACGCTAGAAAATCCCAGAAACACTCCGCTTATAAAGCTCACCATTGATTATTGCATAGGATTTTGCTCGTCGGACGATCTGTCGTGCCAGAACTTTGTCTTCTGGTAATTTTCCGTCTATCAGGAAATCCAGATAGGGTTGTATCCAGCTAGGAATTACAGCCAGAACTGCTACTAAAGGTCAGTCGGATTTTGGAATATAGTCCTCATCAACTCCTGTGATAGAGGGAACTTTTAGGTGCTCTAAAAAAGCACCATCCGGAACTTGTTTACTTGCAGAGCCTATTATTGATTGAGCATCTGCTTCCTAATTTTCTGCTCGAGGGATGTGTTGAACCTCAAAGCCCTCGAACTATTTGGATAATTTGTCCATGATGGCTTTGTATGTTGCCATGTGCTTATTTGTGTTGCAGATATCGGATACTTGCTGAGCAGCTAAATCCGAGTCTCTGTAACACATGAGTTGTGTTACACCAATGTTTTTTGTCACATCCCAAATTTTAGATTTGGTCTTGCATATCATTCATGTCATTGCATCATGCTTTTCCATGCAAAACCGTCGAGTGAAAAGGTTCGGCGAAACGCTATTTTCGAAACCCTATTTTATTTTGCTTCGAGGCTCCTACAGGAGGCTTTAGAAGAACTAGTGTTGCCAGCCTTGTAGCCTAGTGGTTTCGCTCAACCCTTGGCCCTAGTTTGTTCCCCTCGATTGTACGAAACCGTAGGAGAAAGAATCACTCGATTCGGATCTCGTACGGAGAAGTTGCGGCCGTTTTAGTGAATCGTCGGAAAACGGTCCGAATTTCCGGACCGATTTCCGAGTCCGAAACCAACTCCGCGCCGTTTTCGCGTAGGTTTCCGCGAGAGGGCCACTTAAAGGCGGACCCCACCTGGCCCGCCGCCACAACCGCCCCTGCCGCGATCGCCCGCTCGACTCCCGAGGCCGCCGCCACCTGCCTCGATCCCGCCGCCTCCTGCCGGCCCTCGATCGTCGCCCCTGCCCGCGATCGCCCCGCGCCGCCTTCCCTCGGCCGCCGCCGGCCGCCTCGTCGCCGATCCCCGCCACCAGCGCCACCCGCCATTGCCGCCGCCCCCAGGTACTTCCCCGCCGCCTGCACCGCCTCGGCCTCCACGCCACTGCGCCCCACCTCGGCCGCTGCTCCGCCGCCAGCGCCACCCGCGCCCGCCTCCCGCCGCAGCACCTCGCCCCGCCGCCAGCGCCTACCGCGCGCCTCGCTTGCGCGTGCTCGCGCGCTGCAGCCGCTGCGCGCCGTGCTGCTGCTGTAGGCCGAGCCGCCCGCCCGCGCTGCGCGTGCTGTTGCCGCTGTGTGCGCCGCTAGCTGCTGCGTGCCTTCGCGCGCGCGCACACACGCATGCACGCGTGCCACACGTACGCGTGCCGTTTTGCGCGCCGCGTAGTCTATCTTAGACCGTACGCTGACCGTCCCCCCTCACGCAGGCAAAGCACCGACGCCGGAATCGATCGCCACCGCCGTCCGGAACTCGTCGCACCGTCCGCCGTCCGTTTCGCCGTTTGTTTCCGGTAAGCCTGCAGCCACCGTCAGATCTCAGATCAGCGGCTCAGATCGTTAGTTGACCGGTCAGACTCAGGCGTTGACTAGTCAGACGCCCAGTCAGCGCCCAGTCAGCGGACGTGTTGACCAGTCAACAGACACATTTGACTGGTTAATTTCGTTAATCGTTTTAGTTGACAGATTTCGGTAGAAACTTGTAAATTGCGTAGTAATTAAACCGCTTGGCCAAAAATTGCAAATAAAATATGTGTAGATTCAGTGAGTCGTGTAGAATCTCTCTGTACCTTTGGTTCAGGCTTTTGCAGCAAGGTTTAGTACAGTTTAATCAAACTATTTAGTGGCCTTTTCGGAGTAATTAATTCGTAGAAAAAGATCCGTAGCTCCAAAAATCGCGTATGATATGTCCCTGGATTCAGTGGGACGAGGGGAATCTCATCGTGAATTAAAAAGATAGGCTTATAGTGAAAACTTCTGCAGAAACTGTCTAGTGACTTTCTGCAGTGTTTTAATTACTCGGGGAGTTTTATAATTCCTTTTTGAGTAATTCCAATTGGTACTGTTTCTAATCAGCGATTCCCATGCTGTAGATTTTTCCCAAGATTTTACAAATATCTTACTACCGGTAGTGAATTATTTAAGTTCTAGCTCTAGTTGTGGACAATTCTTTTTGCGTAATAGTTTTCCTTGCGCTAAAACTATTTTCCATGCATGCAATCAGTAGTATTATGGAATAGGATTATGTGGTGCAGTCGTAGCACCAATTCACTTGCCTTGCATACCTTCATGCATCATATTTGTTGCATATGCTTGTGGATTGTTTGTTTATGAATGCAATTGTATCGTGTAGATTGTGACGAGTGCAACGCTTGCTCGTGTGTGGATTGTTCTTCCGACCGCTACAACCAAGGCAAGTAGATGCTACTTTGTTCATGAAATCGTCCTACTATTTTCAATGCATTGTCGTGTATTTTGTAGATGCATGTGTAGGATGATACTATCGCTATGCTATGTCCTATTATGTGGTAGGGCTTTCCTTGTAGATGAACCACCGTTGGTAGATGTGCTTAGCCATGCTATGATGAACGAGGGCTGGGTTACATCATTGAGACTTGTTTCTAAAAGTATTCGTTTGTGAAAACTAAAACAACTTAATCAATGAAACTCCTGGGTGTGATGGTATTGATAATTTTTGGTGGTTTCATTGCGGAAAGGCACCCAGGTATCAAGAGAGAATGATTGGCTTCTTTATTGTGTAGCTTACGTGTACAACCATGTGCCAATAATGGAATGGACGGTTGGTTGGACTTAGTAGGTTGTGGTAACACGAACCCGCGTATCCAGAGATGTAGAATTTTGGTAGGTTGGACCAGTGCGCGTCGGGATTGAGGAGCTACTTCCCGAACAGTCTCTTCTTGGAATTCTCCCTATCATCACCCAAAATGAGAGTGATGGTACGATCTGGGCTGGCCAAGTCACATGGGTAAAGTGTACAAACATCTGTAGGGTGTATAATCTAATCGATTAGCCGTGTCCCCGGTTATGGACATCTGAGTTGCTTGATATATATTCCATGACATGTTTCTCGCTCATTCTAATTTCATAAGTCTTTTAATATTGTTGGGTTAACTTAATTGGGATCTTTTCAAAGAAAATCAAAAACTGTTTATGAAAGTAGGACAAATATATTTGCAAATGCAAGCCAGACACAGCTCCAATTGCCAAATATGCATGTAATTGTTAGTACTATTATCTCCATTACTAGCTCTACTTGCCATACATTCCATGTATTGACCCTTCGGGGCTGTTATGTTTCATGTTGCAGGTTATTCCGATTCTGAGTAATCGATATAGGCCACGGTACTCTACTTGGCACTTGTTCACTTGTGGGCAATTTGAAGAATGGAGGATTTACTTTATTTATGTTGCTACCTGAATAATTTGAGCTAGCCTTGGGCTAAGCTTTTATTGTAATAATGGTACTCTGGATCTTTGTTATTCATGATACACGGATATTGTGCTATGTTATTCATCTTATTCTATTGTGCGCCAATGAACCGATCCAGGGATTGGCATGTCACATAGAAGCCACGGTCTTTTCAGAACCGGGGTGTTACAGGATGGTATCAGAGCCTGTGTGTCGACTGTAGGATCGTGACCTAGGATTGGATTAGGAAGCCATAGAATTATTAAAGCCTATATTAATTCTGTCTTTCATCTTATGCCTTTCACCCTCGTAAATTCTTACCATATGCTATTCTCACACTTTCCTCTTTTACTTGATAGATGGGAGATGTCAGGACTGAGTATGTCACCATGGAGTCACCAAGGCCCTTTGCAAGGCAGTTAGCTCAGCGCTCGCAGTCATTGGGATTGCCACTGCCCATGTTCAAGGGAAGAAGGCTGTACACCTATGGATATGGTGAGGATGCGTGGGAGATCACTACCTTCATATTCAGAGATGCCGCCTTGCCAAACCCCGTGCACTTGATCTACACCAAGACGTACTGCAACTGGGGACTTGGAATCAACTTGGCCATACATGAAGCTCTGTCTCGCCAGTGCCATTATGTCCGACACCTACTGCCTGCAGATTCACCCTACCGTGACTATGGGACGCGTGATGAAGATGGGAACATTGTGGTTACCTCGGGCGACAGGAACAACATGTCGCCCCGTCGGAGGCACATAGAGGACATGGAAAGGGAGAATGGAGCTCTAGCTGAGAAAGTGATGGTGATAAAGGAGATTGCAGATTTTACTACCAATGGTATGGTGGTCCAAGGACAGGAGATTGACACCCTGCATGAAGCTGTGGGAGTTCTGGAGAATGCCCTGATATCCAGAGATGCAACCATAGCTCATCTTCATGGTACGGTGCAGGCGAACACCCAGAACATACAACAGTTGCAAGGGACCGTCCAAGAAAGGGATCAAACTATTGAAGCTATGACATCCCAGATTGCCGCTCTCCAAGCACAGCTAAATCCACCCTCTGATGATGACAATGGAGATGATGGCAACAATGGGGATGATGATGACAGTGGAGACGACGATGATGATGAGGACGAGGATGATGATGATGGAGACGATGATGGTGGAGGAGATGAAGCTGTTGCAGTTGCAGCTGAGAGTGAAGAAGAGGAGGATCCAGAAGAGGTGGAGTTTGAGATCTCAAGTGATGATTCAGGAGAAGTGTACACTCTGTCGCCATGGTTGTACCGCGAACCGAAGCGCCAACGCATGACAGAAAGGACCTACCTCAACCTCTTCAAGAAGTAGATAGAAGTCCACCAATTAGTCCATGTTAGGCGAATTCGTTAGGATTAGTCTCGATCGATGTGAAACTTAGTTCGTGTTAGTTTAAGAGTGTTTAGTTGCTTATTTGTGTACTCCAATATCCCAGGAATTATTTGTGCGAAATTTTATGAAAGAGTTATGGCAATTTTGGTTACTATCTGTGTTATTTTCGCTGCAGTTTTTCTGCTGATACAGCAGTACTGCGCGATTGTTCATATTTTTCTGGTAACTCGGAAAAATCTGAAAAAAATTGTGTTGATGAAAAAATCTCTGTACTATATGTGCAAAAATCAGCTAAATTTTCTGACGAGTTTAAGTCAGGCGGAAAAATTCATGAACGCTGCTGGACTATTCTGGCAGATTGCTGTTTTGTTGTTTAGTTGTTCAACTGTTTGGTTAACCATTGCCAACTCTTGCAAAACTATTTCAGTAGGTATATACTGCTAGGATAACACCTGGGATGTTGCTGGATCACTTGTTTGTTGATGTGTTGCTTGCTTGTGATTGTCTGCTATTGTTTGTTGTTGTTTGATTATGTGCATGGGTAGAACCCTATTGTCATAGTTGATTCTTTCTAAACTTACATGTGCTGAACCGCAGATGCCTCCCCGCCGTCACCCCACTGAGTTGGAGCGTCTCATGGCAGCTCAGGCACAGCTGACCCAAGTGATGACTCAGTTCATGGCAAATCAGAACAACAACAATGGAAACAACCAGCCTCAGGGAGATGCTCTCACCAGATTTCTGAGGCTAAGGCCAGCTAAGTTCTCTACTGCAACAGAATCAATGGTTGCTCTCGACTAGTTGCATTCAGTCAACAAGGATCTAGTAACTGTCGGATGCACTGATGCTGAGAAGGTGAGGTTTGCCACTCACCTACTGGAGGGACCAGCCGCTTCTTGGTGGGACACATTTCAGATCACCCACCCGCTGGATACCGTGACTTGGGCAATGTTTGAGGAAGGTTTCAGGACCAACCACGTGTCTTCAGGAGTTCTGAGCCTGAAGAGGAAGGAGTTCCGCAATTTACGCCAAACCAATCGCACCGTGGCCGAGTACATTGAGGAGTTCAACAACCTGTCCCGTTATGCACCTGAGGATGTTGACACTGATGCAAAAAGGAGGGAGAGATTCCTGGATGGCCTCAGTGATGAGCTTTCAGTACAGCTACTTGTGGTTTACTGCCCCACTTTCCAGGAGCTTATGGACAAGGCCAGGATCTTGGAAGGGAAGCACAAACAGGTGGAGAACCGCAAGAGAAAGAGCAACAATCACCACTCTGGTTCTCACCACAAGACTCGCACTTCATATGATGGATACTCCAAGCATGGAGGGAGTGACCATGGGAGCCATGACCGCCATCACCATGGAGGCGATGGACATCGTCATGACAACCATAGGAGCAACCACCATAGCCACAAGGGAGGACACTCTCACCACTCTGGAGGACACGGTGGACATGACAACAACCGTGATCGCAACTTTGTGAAGAAGGATCTGAGTGAGGTGACGTGCTTCAAGTGTAAACAGAAGGGACACTATGCTGACAACTGTCCGGAGAGGAAAGGACTGAAGCCAACCAACGGCGAGAAGGCCACAGTGAACCACATGAATGTGGAGGAGATTCCAGATGAGCCAGACCTTGTGATTGGTAAGTTCCCAATCAACACTTACCCTGCACTTATACTTTTCGATACTGGTGCATCGCATTCATTCATATCAAGGGAATTTGTGGATACGTATAAGTTACCTACTGAGTCTATGAAAAGGTCTATTAGAGTGAGTTCACCTGGAGGAGATATGATAGCTAGCGCGGGATGCCGGGATTTAACTATGAGGATTGGAACACACAACTTCATTGCACATTTGGTAGTGTTGGATTCACAGGGATTAGACGTTATTCTGGGTATGGATTGGATGTCTATGCATGGGGGACACATAGATTGTGCACATCGAGCTGTTTCACTCAAAAGCCCGGATGGTAAGAGGATTAGATTCAAGTCGGCTGCACGACCGAGAAGGTGTAAGTTGAATTCTCTTAAGGGGGTTAGCATGGATACTGTGCGAGTGATTAAGGATTACCCCGACGTGTTTCCGGAAGAGATGCCAGGGATGCCACCTAACAGGGATGTGGAGTTTCTTATCGACCTGATGCCGGGAACAGGACCTATAGCAAAGAAACCATATAAGATGGATGTGGATGAGCTGAAAGAATTGAAGAAGCAGTTGAAGGAGCAGCTGGAAAAGGGATTCATTCAGCCTAGTTCGTCGTCATGGGGTGCACCTGTTCTGTTTGTGGAGAAGAAACATAGCAGCAAGAGATTAGTGGTGGACTATCGCTCGCTGAATGAGGTAACCATCAAGAACAAGTACCCTCTGCCGAACATAAATGATTTGTTTGATCAACTAGAAGGAGCGAAGGTGTTCAGCAAGATTGATCTGCGATCAGGCTACTTTCAATTGAAGATCCGGGAGCAGGACGTACCAAAAACTTCCTTCACCACTAGGTATGGTTTATATGAGTATACGGTTATGTCTTTTGGACTAACGAATGCCCCGGCATACTTCATGACCATGATGAACAAGGTATTTATGGAGTACTTGGACAAGTTCGTGGTGGTGTTTATTGACGACATACTGATATATTCCAAGGATGATGCTGAGCATGAGAAGCATCTGAGACTGATTATGGAGAAACTGAGGGAACACAAGCTGTATGCCAAATTCAGCAAGTGTGAATTCTGGCTTAACACCGTTGGATTTCTTGGACACGTAGTGTCAGGAGAAGGAATTGCTGTTGATCCAAGCAAAGTGACTGCGGTAACTGAGTGGGAAGCACCCAAGAATGCGGGAGAGATTCACAGCTTTTTGGGACTTGCTGGATATTACAGGAGGTTCATTGAAAATTTCTCCAAGATTGCTAAGCCGATGACTGAACTTCTGAAGAAGGAGAGGAAGTTTGAATGGTCAGACGTATGTGAAGCCAGCTTTCAGGAACTGAAGCGTCGACTAGTGACCGCGCCTGTTCTGTGTTTACCAGATCTTCAGAAGGATTTCCAAGTGTACTGTGATGCTTCTCGACAGGGACTTGGTAGTGTGCTGATGCAAGATGGGAGACAGGTTTCATATGCCTCGCGACAACTTAAACACCATGAGCGGAATTACCCCACACACGACTTGGAGTTAGCGTCAGTGGTTCATGCGCTCAAGGTATGGAGGCATTACTTAATGGGAAAACACTGTGATGTGTACACCGACCACAAGAGTCTGAAATACATATTCACGCAGAAGGAACTGAACATGAGGCAAAGGATATGGTTGGAACTTATCAAGGACTATGATATGAATCTACAATACCACCCAGGAAAGGCCAATGTAGTAGCAGATGCTCTGAGCCGGAAGGTTTATGCCAATGGATTGACAATTGGTGAATTGCCTAAGGATTTGTGCAAGCAATTCAAGGACCTTAGACTGGAAGTAGTATCTGAAGGATACTTGGCAACAATGGAAGTCCAACCAACACTACAGGACAGGATCATAAAGGCTCAGGTGGGAGACAAGGAAATAGAGGAGATAAGGAAAAGATGAAGGAGAATCGGGAAAAGGATATTCGCGAGGATGAGCATGGTACCTTGTGGTATGGAGATCGTTTGTGTGTGCCCAACGACCCGGAGATAAGGGAGTTGATTCTGCAGGAGGCTCATAACTCGCCATACTCCATACATACGGGAAACACAAAGATGTATATGGATTTGAAGAGAAGATTTTGGTGGAACAACATGAAGGGAGATATCGCCAAGCATATTGCCCTATGTGATGTGTGCAGCCGAGTGAAGGCGGAACACCAGAAGCCAGCAGGACTGCTACAGACATTACCTGTGCCGGATTGGAAGTGGGATAGAGTGGGAATGGACTTTATCACAGGATTGCCCAGGACCAGGTCAGGATATGACTCTATTTGGGTAGTGGTCGACCATTTGACCAAGGTAGCCCACTTTATACCGGTGAAGACGACCTATACGAGTGCAAAGTTGGCCAAGATTTACATGGACAGGATTGTGTGCCTACACGGAGTTCCCAAGAGTATCGTATCTGATAGAGGCACCCAGTTTACCTCACACTTCTGGCGCCAGCTGCACGAGTCGCTTGGTACTAGATTAGAATTTAGCACAGCGTTTCACCCACAGACTGATGGACAGACCGAGAGGGTGAATCAGATTTTGGAGGACATGCTGAGAGTTTGCGCCTTGGCTCATGGATCTAGTTGGGATGAGAATTTGCCGTATGCGGAGTTTTCCTACAACAACAGCTATCAAACCAGCATCAAGACGTCACCGTTCGATGTGCTATATGGGAAACGGTGCCGAACACCATTGCTATGGGATGGAGTAGGAGAACGCCAGTTGTTTGGACCTGATTTGATCAAGGATGCTGAGGAGAAGGTCGCCTTGATTAGGGACAGGCTGAAGGTAGCACATTCAAGGCAGAAGAGCTACGCTGACGCCAAGCGCAAGGAAGTGGTGTATGAGATAGGTGATAGAGCATACCTCAGAGTGTCACCACTTCGTGGAATCAAGAGATTTGGAATTAAGGGTAAGCTGGCACCTCAATTTATTGGACCGTATCGGGTCTTAGCACGCAAAGGAGAAGTTGCTTATCAGTTGGAGTTGCCAGAGGCTCTGTCCGCTGTTCATAGTGTGTTCCATGTGTCCCAGCTGAAGAAGTGCCATCCGGAGATGGCAGATACACCGTTGAGAGACACTGTACCGCTAGAGGAAGTTCAGCTTGAGAACGACTTGACCTATGAGGAGAAGCCGGTCAAGATTCTGGAGACAGCGAAAAGGACTACCCGTACCAAGACAATCAAGTTTTGCAAGGTGCAGTGGAGCCACCACACCGAAGAGGAAGCCACTTGGGAGCGTGAGGATGACATCCGAGAGGACTACCCACACCTATTTGCTAGCCGCGCCGAATCTCGAGGGCGAGATTCATCTTAAGGGGGTTAGTCTTGTCACATCCCAAATTTAAGATTTGGTATTGCATATCATTCATGATGCTACATCATGCTTTTCCATGCAAAACCGTCGAGTGAAAAGGTTCGGCGAAACGCTATTTTCGAAACCCTATTTTATTTTGCTTCGAGGCTCCTACGGGAGGCTTTAGAAGAACTAGTGTTGCCAGCCTTGTAGCCTAGTGGTTTCGCTCAACCCTTGGCCCTAGGTTGTTCCCCTCGACTGTACGAAACCGTAGGAGCAAGAATCACTCGATTCGGATCTCGCACGGAGAAGTTGCGGCCGTTTTAGTGAATCGTCGGAAAACGGTCCGAATTTCCGGACCGATTTCCGAGTCCGAAACCGACTCTGCGCCGTTTTCGCGTAGGTTTCCACAAGAGGGCCACTTAAAGGCGGACCCCACCTGGCCCGCCGCCACAACCGCCCCTGCCGCGATCGCCCGCTTGACTCCCGAGGCCACCGCCACCTGCCTCGATCCCGCCGCCTCCTGCCTGCCCTCGATCGTCGCCCCTGCCCGCGATCGCCCCGCGCCGCCTTCCCTCGGCCGCCTCGTCGCCGATCCGCGCCACCAGCGCCACCCGCCATCGCCGCCGCCCCCAGGTACTTCCCCGCTGCCTACACCGCCTCGGCCTCCACGCCACCGTGCCCCACCTCGGCCGCTGCTCCGCCGCCAGCGCCACCCGCTCCTGCCTCCCGCCGCAGCACCTCGCCCCGCCGCCAGCGCCTACCGCGCGCCCCGCCGCCGCTCGCCCGCGCGCCTCGCTTGCGCGTGCTCGCGCGCTGCAGCCGCTGCGCGCCGTGCTGCTGCTGCAGGCCGAGCCGCCCGCCCGTGCTGCGCGCGCTGCTGCCGCTGTGTGCCGCTGCTGCCCGCGCGCGCTTGCACTGCTGCTGCGTGCGCCGCTAGCTGTTGCGCGCCTTCGCGCGCGCGCTTGCACACACACGCGCGCGCACACACGCATGCACGCGTGCCGCACGTACGCGCGCCGTTTTGCGCGCCGCGTAGTCTATCTTAGACCGTACGCTGACCGTCTCCCCCTCACGCAGGCAAAGCACCGACGCCGGAATCGATCGCCACCGCCGTCCGGAACTCGTCGTACCGTCCGCCGTCCGTTTCGCCGTTTGTTTCCGGTAAGCCTGCAGCCACCGTCAGATCTCAGATCAGCGGCTTAGATCGTTAGTTGACCGGTCAGACTCAGGCGTTGACTAGTCAGACGCCCAGTCAGTGGACGTGTTGACCAGTCAACAAACACATTTGACTGGTTAATTTCGTTAATCGTTTTAGTTGACAGATTTCGGTAGAAACTTGTAAATTGCGTAGTAATTAAACCGCTTGGCCAAAAATTGCAAATAAAATATGTGTAGATTCAGTGAGTCGTGTAGAATCTCGCTGTACCTTTGGTTCAGGCTTTTGCAGCAAGGTTTAGTACAGTTTAATCAAACTAGTTAGTGGCCTTTTCGGAGTAATTAATTCGTAGAAAAAGATCCGTAGCTCCAAAAATCGCGTATGATATGCCCCTGGATTCAGTGGAACGAGGGGAATCTCATCGTGAATTAAAAATATAGGCTTACAGTGAAAACTTCTGCAGAAACTGTCTAGTGGCTTTCTGCAGTGTTTTAATTACTCGGGGAGTTTTATAATTCCTTTTTGAGTAATTCCAATTGGTACTGTTTCTAATCAGCGATGCCCATGCTGTAGATTTTTCCCAAGATTTTACAAACAGCTTACTACCGGTAGTGAATTATTTAAGTTCTAGCTCTAGTTGTGAGCAATACTTTTTGCGTAATAGTTTTCCTTGCGCTAAAACTATTTTCCATGCATGCAATCAGTAGTATTATGGAATAGGATTATGTGGTGCAGCCGTAGCACCAATTCACTTGCCTTGCATACCTTCATGCATCATATTTGTTGCATATGCTTGTGGATTGTCTGTTTATGAATGCAATTGTATCGTGTAGATTGTGACGAGTGCAACGCTTGCTCGTGTGTGGATTGTTCTTCCGACCGCTACAACCAAGGAAAGTAGTTGCTACTTTGTTCATGAAATCGTCCTATTATTTTCAATACATTGTCGTGTATTTTATAGATGCATGTGTAGGATGATACTATCGCTATGCTATGTCCTATTATGTGGTAGGGCTTTCCTTGTAGATGAACCACCGTTGGTAGATGTGCTTAGCCATGCTATGATGAACGAGGGCTGGGTTACATCATTGAGACTTGTTTCTAAAAGTATTCGTTTGTGAAAACTAAAACAACTTAATCAATGAAACTCCTGGGTGTGATGGTATTGATATTTTTTGGTGGTTTCATTGCGGAAAGGCACCCAGGTATCAAGAGAGAATGATTGGCTTCTTTATTGTGTAGCTTACGTGTACAACCATGTGCCAATAATGGAATGGGAGGTTGGTTGAACTTAGTAGGTTGTGGTAACTCGAACCCGCGTATCCAGAGATGTAGAATTTTGGTAGGTTGGACCGGTGCGCGTCGGGATTGAGGAGCTACTTCCCGAACAGTCTCTTCTTGGACTTCTCCCTATCATCACCCAAAATGAGAGTGATGGTACGAGCTGGGCTGGCCAAGTCACATGGGTAAAGTGTACAAACCTCTGCAGGGTGTATAATCTAATCGATTAGCCGTGTCCCCGGTTATGGACATCTGAGTTGCTTGATATTGACTCCATGACATGTTTCTCGCTCATTCTAATTTCATAAGTCTTTTAATATTGTTGGGTTAACTTAATTGGGATCTTTTCAAAGAAAATCAAAAACTGTTTATGAAAGTAGGACAAATGTATTTGCAAATGCAAGCCAGACACAGCTCCAATTGCCAAATATGCATGTAGTTGTTAGTACTATTATCTCCATTACTAGCTCTACTTGCCATACATTCCATGTATTGACCCTTCGGGGCTGCTACGTTTCATGTTGCAGGTTATTCCGATTCTGAGTAATCGATATAGGCCACGGTACTCCACTCGGCACTTGTTCACTTGTGGGCAATTTGAAGAATGGAGGATTTACTTTATTTATGTTGCTACCTGAATAATTTGAGCTAGCCGTGGGCTAAGCTTTTATTGTAATAATGGTACTCTGGATCTTTGTTATTCATGATACACGGATATTGTGCTATGTTATTCATCTTATTCTATTGTGCGCCAATGAACCGATCCAGGGATTGGCATGTCACATAGAAGCCACGATCTTTTCAGAACCTGGGTGTTACATTTTTGGCCATGTGTATTCCATGCAATAGTGATTCATACTCGGCAATATTATTGGTTGTCGTGAAGTGTTGGGGTGACCCCGGATAGGGTCAAGACAGGGGAAAGACGAAAGGAGTCTCCTTCATCTTAAGCCGAATTACTGATTGTGTCGGCCGAATCATGTAAGATCCGGCCGAGATGAGCTGAGCCATGGCAAAGATAGAATGAGTAACACCTTACTCGGCCAAAATATGAATTATGTCAGCCGAATGAGGTTGATTAACTTGTATGCAGGTGAAGGCCGAGCCGAGTTATGCGAGATAAGGCCGAATAACATGAAACTTGCAGGAGAAGGAGGTGCCTATAGTCAAACCATAGTCACTGGCTCAGAGGAATCTATATAGAGCCAAGCGCAAAGTACAAGGAGCAGAGCAGCAGGAGGGCAGACAAACGTCACGGAGGTGACAGTGAGGAAGCCCGAGGCACGCATGTGAAGGTTTCTGGAACATTTCCACCGATAGAGGGGTGACACGGAAAGGAGGCCGCCAAGTTACCATTTTGGGACAAGCATATTCCAAGGATACTCTTGCCACATCAGCCCTAGAAGGAACGAAGGAACCCCTTTATAAGGGGGGACGCAGGCTCCTGAGAGGGGATCGATTCATTCTACGCCTGAAAGGCTCGTGTAGTAGTTTTATTCTTATCTATGAGACAGCTCTAGGAGCACTGGTAGTTCTTGAGAAGAGGAATAAAGATCTACTTACAGGACAGTTGAGTGTAGAAATCACTACATCTTCCCTTCCCAGATCCCTCTAGCATCCATTGGCCCCATACTTTAGCCTACCCATGGCATCTGTCGTGCCACCACCACGATAGTTGGCGCCCACCGTGGGGCGGGCAGCGGTGCTAGCTGGATTCAAGATCCGGACGGGAAACTTCATCCACACCGGCGAGCGGGTTGTCTCTGGCTTAGTCCAGAGATTTGATATATGGGACTATGTCAGCGATAACGCTGGTAGCTTCAGGAGGAAAGCTCCTCCACGCAACGCCGTCTTCATCAACTTGGGCGCGCACAAGGTCTACGTCAGCGTTGACACGTCATGCGTCTACCCTCACCGAGTCATTGAGGCAGGAGAGCCTCTCCTCCGTGCTTCTAGCGGTCCGCGTGGAGCATGCCCCGTTGGTAGCGTCGAGGTGATGGTGACGGCCGCGGCACCAGCAGCGGGAGCGGGCGCCAGACCAAGCAGGGACCCAGCGATAGGAGCACAGATGGCTACGAAGCAGGCAGCTCCACAGCCCACCGAGGTAGATCCACCATCAACCAAGTCAGCCAAGGTGCAGGAGGTGACCCCAAAGGCGGCAAGGGTAAGATGGCCGCCTCTGGAGAGGCCAGAAAATATCCTTCAGGCAACTATAGATAATCTAACTACGCCTATGGCGCCGATACTTGATCCAGCTAACGCACAGGCGGAGTTAGAAGAAACTAGACAGAAAGTGCTACTAGAGGCAAAAAAAGGTGTCGGCCTTGCGGGAATCCTTAAACAGGACCCTGTGAGAGTATGCTAGGGCAAACAAGCTAGATGTGGCCCCTGAGCGAGTAAATGAATTGAGGTTAAGAGGAAAGAACCTCATGAATGATATCAACAAAGATAATGAGGCTCGTCCAGATGATTCTATCGATCCAGGCTTTCCGAGGTATAGTACCCCGGCAAAGAACCTGAGCGAGGCAAATGCCACAGCCCTGGAGTTGGAAGGATTAAGCGGGGAAGCCCGGCAAAAACAGCAAGAAAGAGTAAATGAGCTGGTGCGCATCGCGAACCAGAAGAATGAGGAAATGCTTAGGGTTGACCCGACAAGGCCTGGAGCCTCGTGCATGGTTCATTCGGCAGGAGCAGCCCCCGCACTATCTGCGGCAGCAGCATCCTCACCCGGAAACAATGCGCGAAGAGATAGGGCGGTGACTTCGGGAAAAAGAAATAAGCAAATTGTCCCATATGATCCGGCAATGGTCGGGAAGGTCAATGAGAATAGAGGCAACGACAGCCGAGGTAACAGTGGGGATAGAAACCCCGGCCATGCAAACAAATAGCACGGGAACCTCAGAAGGGGAAATCATGAGAACCATAACCCGGTGGAAGGGAGGAGGAACCCTCCACCAGATCCTCAGCCGAGGTATGAGCCTCGGCAAGAATGAGAAGCGAGGCCAGCCCACCATAATCAGGCAAATGATAGATACAATGATGGTTACTCGGATATGGAGCATGCAGAGCATGGTGGGCATAACCACTATGGAATACAAGAGAGGGTCATTTATAGAAACTTGCCATCAACTGACGCAAGACTGAAACTGGATAGATTATATCGGTTTGAGCTATTGGAGGAACAGGGTCCGCCTGATACAGCGTGCTTCCGACCTCGGATCATGGGCGAACCACCCGTGCCGAACTTTCAATTGGCAAGGGGCACAAAAACATACAATGGGAGCACAAAAACACAAGATTGGTTAATTGATTATGCCACAGCAGTGAAAATAGCTGGCGGAAACTTACGATGGGTGGTAAGATACGTCCCACAGATGCTGGAAGGGCCAGCCAGAGTATGGCTAAACAATTTTCCAACAGGTAGTATCAACTGTTGGTTAGATTTTGAAGAAATGTTTGTCAGCAATTTCACCAGTAACTTTAAGAGACCAAACAGGCCTCAACAGCTCGCAATGTGCAAGCAGAAGCCGAATGAAACAGATAGGGAATTATTGACTCAGTGGTGTAACCTCAGAAACTCATGTGAAGGGGTCATAGAATCTCAAGCAATAGCTTGGTTTGCTCAAGGCTGCCGATATGGAAGCGTACTGTGGCAAAGGTTGTAGAGAGATATGCCAACCACATTAGCAGAAACCATCAGAATAGCAGACTCATATGCCTTGGGCGATCCGACTCAACCAGAGTTAATGTCGGCAGAGCATTGGGAACACCAAGATCAGTATGCCAGGGATGCAGTCGGGTCATCACGGTGCAATGAGTACCGAGGTAGAAGAAGGGAAGAGAGGCCGGACTATAGATATGCTTCTAATCAAGTGGCAGCGGTTGTACAGGATCAGCCAAGTCATGGAAACAATCAGCGGCAAAATAATGGTCCTCGGCAGTGGACGCCGAGGAATGAAGGGAAAAGACAATGGACACCAGAATAGAAGAAGCAATGGCAGGAAAGACCAAAGTACACATTTGAATCCATGCTGGATCAACCGTGTAAGTTCCACGCCCCAAGCCCGGCCAAGCCATCTAATCACACCACTCGCCAATGTGCATGGATGGGAAATGCAATGGGAAACTCGGCAGGCATGCAAGCACCTTCTCATCTGGCACATCAACAGCAGCAGCCACAGCTAACTAGGGCAAATGCACAACAGCTAATGCTACCACCGCCCCCTCCGAGGTATGACAACTCGGACCGGACAGATGCAGTGCATCAAGTAGTAAATCAAAATCAATATGGAAGGGCAAACCTCGGGAACAATGGGCGTAATGATTAGAGGGAACATCATCAATCGTACTGTGTGTTCACAACAGAACAACAAGATAGACAGAGCGTACAGCTCCAGCATATGGAAGTGAATGCAGTTATGCCGGCAGTACCAAGATATGTGCCATGGTCAGATCAAGAGATAACCTGGAGTATAAAGGATCACCCGAAGATAATGCCGAACCCAGGGTCGCATGCACTGGTACTAGATCCGACATTTGTCGGGCCCAACATTAATGTGAAATTCTCAAAGGTACTCATTGATAATGGAAGTAGTATCAACATTATGTATAAAGACACAATGCACAAACTCGGAATAGCACAGAATATGCTACAATCGACAAGGACCACATTTTATGGGATAGTACCGGGGCTCTCGTGCGAACCCATTGGGAAAGTCCGAGTAGATGTGTTATTCGGCACAAGGGAGAATTACAGAGTGGAAAATCTAGAGTTCGAGGTGGTTGACCTATAAAGTTGTTATCACGCTTTAATCGGACGGCCAGCACTGGCTAAATTCATGAGCAGCTGACACATTACCTATTTGAAAATGAAGTTACCCGGGCCTCAGGGGGTAATAACAGTAGCCGGAGATTACAGAAAATCAATGGAATGTGCTTCAGCGGGGTCAAACCTGGCCGAGGCATTGGTAATTGCAAGGGAAAAAAGAAGGATTCAGGAAGTAGCAGCTCTGGCTCAGTCGGCACAGCTGAATATGCCGGCATTAGCCAACCCGCATGGGAGTGTATCTTTCCAGTCGACTAAAGAGACGAAAAAGATCCAGATAGATGAGCAGTTCCCAGGGCGCACCATCACGATTGGTGCTGGCCTAGATGCCAAATAGGAAAGCGAGCTCACCAACTTCCTCCGTGAGAATAGGGATATCTTTGCATGGTCAACTCAGGACCTGCAAGGTGTGTCGAGGGAGTTGGCTGAGCACTCTTTGCATGTAAGACAGGAGAAAGATAATAGGGGATGAGATAGCTCGGCTCCTTGCGGCCGGGTTCATCATGGAAGTACTTCACCTCGATTGGCTATCGAATACGGTGTTAGTAGAAAAGAAAAGGATGACCCAAATGTGGCTGTCGTATGGCGAATGTGCATTGATTACACGAACCTCAATAAGGCGTGTCCTAAAGATCCTTTTCCTTTACCTAGGATAGACAAAGCCATTGATTCAACCGCAGGTTATGAGCTATTATCATTTGTAGACGCGTATTCTGGTTTCCACCAGATACCGTTAAACCTGGCTGATCAAATAAAGACTGCATTTATTTCCCTATACGGGGCTTATTGCTATCGCACTATGCCATTCGGCCTGCATAATGCAGGAGCAACATACCAAAGGTGCATGCAAAAATGTCTACACGACCAAATAGGAAAGAATGTGCAAGTGTATGTAGACGATGTTGTTATAAAAACCAAAGAGAGCAAAACGCTCCTGGAAGATATTCGGCAGACATTCGCAAACCTGAGAAAGGTTCTGAATGAAACTTAACCCGGAGAAGTGTACCTTCGGTGTGCCGGCTGGAAAATTACTCGGTTTCCTCGTGTCCAGCCGAGGCATAGAGGCAAATCCAACTAAGATCCGAGCAGTTGAAAGAATGGAATTTCCGAGATGTATGAACGATGTACAAAAATTTACAGGATGTCTGGCTTCTATGAGTCGGTTCGTATGTCGGCTAGGGGAAAAAGCATTACCTCTATACCAACTGATGAAAAAATCTGACATATTCATCTGGAAACCGCAGGCCGATAATGCATTTCATGAGTTAAAAAAGATGTTGGTCACAACACCAATTTTGGCTTCTCCATTGTCAAAGGAGCCAATGCTACTCTATGTGGCAGCTACTAACAGAGTCGTAAGTGCGGTAGTTGTCGTGGAGCGGAATGAAGGGGATAAATCCATACAAAGGCCGGTATATTACCTAAGTGAGGTGTTATCGGCCTCCAAGCAAAACTACCCGCACTACCAGAAGATGGCTTATGGAGTATACATGTCGGCGAAAAAACTGAAGCATTATTTTGAAGAACATCTGATAAAAGTGATTTGTGAAGCACCCATACCCGAGATATTAAGCAAAAAAGATGCAAGTGGCCAAATAGCAAAATGGGCAATCGAGTTATCACCTTATGCTCCGCAATTTGATAGGCGAGATGCAATCAAGTCTCAGGCAGTCGACGACTTCTTTGTGGATTGGGCTGAGGTATAGTATGAGCCCCCATTGCCAGATCTGAATTACTAGACAATGCATTTTGACGGGTCCAAGTTAAGAAATGGGCTAGGGGCAGGAATAGTATTGACTTCATCGAAAAAAGATCAGCTGAAATACGTACTGCAGATACATTTCGCTGCATCAAACAATGTGGCCGAGTATGAAGCGCTCGTCCATGGATTAAAAATGGCAAAAGAGATTGGCATACATCGGATTCTGTGCTACGGGGATTCAGACTTAGTAGTACAGCAAGTATCAGGGAATTGGGACGCACTAGATGCGAATATGGCCCTGTATAGGTTTCATGTGCAAAAAATCAGTGGTTATTTTGATGGGTGCGAGTTTCACCACATACCTCGAGCGGAAAATGAAGCTGCAAACACACTGTCAAAACTTGGAACAACTAGGCAATCAATCCCCCCGGGCATTGCCCTGGAACACCTGAGAAAACCATCAATTACACCTTCGCCAGAATCCGAGTCAATACGTATCTCGGCAGAGCTGATAGAAGGAAATGTGCCAATGGAATCATAAACGATGAGTTGTATAAGAGAAGTGTCACGAGCGTATTGCAACGATGTGTTGACTCGGCAGAAGGGCGGGAAATACTACTAGATATACATCAGGGAGAATGTGGGCATCACGCCTCATCCAGAGCCCTAGTGGCCAAAGCATTTAGGCATGGATTTTATTGGCCGACTGCGGTGAAGGAGGCAAAAGAATTAGTAGAAAAATGTAATGGTTGCCAGAGATATGCCAGCAAGATACATCTGTCTTCGTCCTAGTTAAAAACAATACCAATCACTTGGCCCTTTTCTGTGTGGTGCTTGGATATGGTAGGTCCGTTCAAGCCTGCCCGAGGCGGAATGATTCATATTATAGTCATGGTGGACAAATTCACAAAGTGGATCAAAGTGAAACCAATAAGAAAATGTGACGGACCCACAGCGGTAAAATTCCTCAAAGATATTATCTTGAGATATGGATACCCACACAGTGTTATCACGGATAATGGCACAAACTTCGCTGAAGGAGCCTTTGCTAGGTTCTGCCAAGAGAAACACATAAGACTAGATGTTGCCTCGGTGGCTCACACGGCATCGAATGGGCAAGTAGAAAGATCAAATGGACTGGTATTGTCAGGAATAAAACCCCGGCTTATCGAACCACTGCAAAGGTCGGCAGGATGCTGGATTGAGGAGCTTACAGCAGTACTTTGGAGCCTCAGGACCACCCCAAACAGGTTGACAGGGTATACCCCATTCTTTCTAGTATATGGGGCAGAAGTTGCGCTTCCAGCCAACATAATGCATGACTCGCCAAGAGTGATCTAGTACACAAATGCCGAGGTAAACGAAGTATCGCGGCAAGACAATGTGGATCTGCTAGAAGACGCAAGGGAATTGGCATTATCAAGATCTTAGACGATACCACAGCAAAAAATTCAATCCGAGAGTTTTTAAAGAAGGAGACTTGGTTCTTCGGCTAGTGCAACGCACAGCCGGCATGCACAAACTCTCACCCCCATGGGAAGGACCATTCATCGTGAGTAAAGCATTGCACAATGATGCATATTACCTGATCGATGCTCAGTCACCGGAAAATAACAAGGCAAACAAAGCCGGAGACGAATTAAAAAGACCATGGAACATAGCCTTACTGCGCATGTTCTACACTTAGAAGCCATATATTGCACGTCGCGATGTGACGCACCAAGTCGGAGTATCAAGAAAGTATTAAACCTCGGCACCTCGAGCACTGACTCGGGAACTGCACCATGTTATTTCTTATTTTAAATTATGTATTAAACCTCGGCACATCGAGCAGTGACTCGACGACTGCACCATGTTATTTCTTATTTCAAATTATGTATTAAACCTCGGCACCTCGAGCAGTGACTCGGGGACTGCCCCATGATTGTTTCTCATTTTGAATTATGTATTGAACCTCGGCACCTCGAGCAGTGATTCGGGGACTGCCCCATGATGTTCTCTGCATTGAATTATGAACTATATTTCGGCGACCCGAGTAATAACTTGGGGACTGCTTCATGTTGTTCGATATTTTTTGAACAGATGTGAATCTTAAGTAACCCGAGTGATAACTCGGGACTGACTTACATTACACGTTAATTTTTTCATACACATAAGATCTCGATAACTCCAGCAGAAACTCAGGGACTCCCCCGATTTGTTGATCATAACTCGTAAGATGCAATATAAGCTTGCCTCGATCATCAAAGGAATAACAAGGAGGAAACAAATAACAATTTCTAAGGATGACAACCTCAGCAAGTCGAAGTATAATAAGGGATGCACCCTATTTATATCACTTTACTAGTGGAAACCTCGGGGAGGGTAATAAGCCAGTCTATGAGCTTAGAGCATTGTACTTCAAGTAGAAATTGCGAAAACAACAACTATACAACCAAGTTTACATAAGGCAAACAAGATAGATGCCGAATGAAGGTCAGTCATATGGGAGAATACGATCCAAATTTACGATATTAAAGTTTGGCAAAGCAAAGATGTGATGCAAATAGATTCACTTAGATGAACTGACAATAGTTACCATCACCAGTTGTAAGATCCCACCTTTATAAAGGTAAAGATACATGTGATTGCAATGCTAGTCCCTAGATCAAATGCTAGCATCCACAGTTTAAGATGAAGTACACAGAAACAAAGGTCATTATTACATCGTCATGCCAAAGATAACATAGTCTTTTACAACTACATAGCCATAGGCTAGTACAAGAGTTTAACTTAACAATATAAATAAAAGTCTTCATCTTCATGTGCCATAGGCAAGCATGTTGAGTGTAGACTCATAACCCCTAATCATCATCAGAGTAACCTGCAACATCACAAGTTATAGCCACAGTTGGTCAATACATTGGAATAGTATTGGCAAGTGATACCTTAGTAGAATATTAGCATCTAGTTTCTACATGAATTTGGCTAAGTGTAGCTTAGGCTTGCTTTGCTCAAAATAGGTTTTACCTATCAGTTCAAAACACTAAGTTTTTGTTTGGCAAAAATTTCCAAGGCACCACCAATAGAAATTGGTGAACCTTCACCCTTGTTCAACCACAACTTTTAACTTAGAAAACTTGGGATGAGGAGATTCTTGATAGCTTCCATGTCTTGATGCTCAATTTGTCCATTACCGGGGACACGGCTAAGTACTTAGTTTCTTCCATCTGTAGAGGTGGTGCACTTTTCCCACAAGACCTGATTTTCACCAAGACAGTAACTTTTAGAAGCCTTCCCTTAGACCAAATGGACGCGTTCCAACCTATCACCCACTACCACCAACTGTCCAAATGGCTAAGTTATTGCAACCTGTATGATCCAGACAGAGCCCATAATGCCATGTGGCTGCACTAGAAGCTTCTTAACATTTGGCATCTCAAATCCCTTTGTTCATGGGTGGCAATCCACAAGTGGGATAGACAAGGTAAACCATAGAAATGGTCCTTGTGTAACCACTCAACCAAAACCACCAAGAAATTACCAATCAATCCAGGTGTTTCATTCGCTTAGTTGTTTTATTAAGCAAAAAACATAAGTCAAGGACTTAGCAATATTTTTCCATAGCATGTATATAATCCACCCTTGGTTGCTACTAGCTAGGATAACCATGGCAGTAGAAAGTATCTTAACTTAGAGAAAATTCTAACAATTCTACAACTACTAGGATTTCCCAAGCATAGCATATAGATACTTAGCAAAAATTATCATGCAAGCCCTATACCAAATATTTCTAATGCATAGTCAAAATATTGGGACAAAAGTATGAAGCACCACTTGCATTGGTAGTTGGGGGAGTAGCAACAATCCTCACAATAACAATCACCACTAGCACCAAATCAACACATAAAATGTAGGAGATATGCCCAAGAGGCAATAATAAAGTGGTTATTATCATATCTTCATACTTATGATAAATGTTTACATACCATGCTATAATTGTATTAACCGGAAACATTAATACTTGTGTGATTTGTAAACATAAAAGAGTCCCTAGTAAAGCCTCTTGTTAAACTAGCTTGTTGGTTAATATATGATCATGGTTTCCTGATCATGAACATAGAGATGTTATTAACAACAGGGTCATATCATTAGGAGAATGATGTGATGGACATACTCCTATAGTTAAGCGTAGCATAAAGATCAAGTCATTTAATATAGTTCATTTGCTATAAGCTTTCTGATATATAGTAACCTAATTCCTTCGACCATGAGATCATGTTAATCACCATCACCGGAAGGATGCTTTGATGACATCAAACACCACACCAAAACTGGGTGGCTATAAAGGTGGCATTGAGTGTTCGTAAAGTATGGGTTGAGGCACATGGATCAAGAGTGGGATTTGTCCATCCATATGACGGATAGATATACTCTGGGCCCTCTCGGTGGAATGTTATCCAATTAGCTTGCAAGCATGTGACTGGCTCACAAGGGTTCACATATCACAGGAACGAGAAAAGAGTACTTATCGGTAACGAGGTTAAACTATGTATGCAGAGATACCGACGATCAAAACCTCGGATAAGTAAACTATCGTGAGACAAAGGGAAATTGGTATCGTATGTAAGTGGTTCATTCGATCGCAAAGTAATCGTTGAAATATGTGGGAGCCATATGAATTTCCAGATTCCTCTATAGGTTATTGATTGGAGAAGTGTCTCGGTCATGTCCACATAATTCACGAAGCGTAGGGAGACACACTTAAGGATTCGATGTTGTTGTGTAGTTATGGAATGATGAGTAAGAGACCGAATGTTGTTCCGAGTCTCAGATGGGATCCGGGATATCATGAGGAGATCCGGAATGGTCCGGAGAATAAGATTCATATAAGGAAAGTCCTGTTTCGGAGTTCAGAAATGATGTCGGTGTTTTCACCGGGAATGTTCTAGAAGGGTCTGGAAGGTCCGGCACTCCGGAAGGGGAATGGTACATGATGTGTCATGAAAATGTGGAATGGTTGCATCATGTACTAGGTCACTTGGCTGGGCAATATGAAGAGAGAAATCAAATTCAAGTTTGAAAGTCAAACGCCAATTTGAAAAAGTCAAATCTGAACATTGCTTAGTAGGAAACCTACATAGGGTAGGAATGCCACTCCCTCCACCCGCCGGCCATGAAGAGGAGTTTGGGTACAACTCCCTCCTCCCCAAACCACCTCTCCCCACCTATATAAGGAGGGGTAGGGTGCACCCCTACCCCTCACACCCAAACCCCAGCTACAAGGCGCCACCACCCTCCAAGTGCTGCCACCACCTAGGGCTCCTCCCAAGTCGCCGAGTTGGGGTTTCCCAAACCCTAGCCGCCGGCTACACCACCTCCCCTTGGTGCCTCTAATCCGTAGATCGCCAAGGCCCTCTCTTACTCCACCATACTCGTTAACCGCTTTGGAATCTTCGAGGGTGAGTGCTTCTATCGACTCGTTGCTACAATCTAGTAGATAGATCTTGGCTTGTTTGTATGCATGCGGTAGAAATTTTTTGTTTTCCATGCTATGAACCCCTACAGTGGTATCAGAGCCGTGTCTATATGTAGATCTGTTGCACGAGTAGAACACAATGGTCATTGTGTGTGTTGATGCTTTTGTTATCGATTGCTTCTTGTGTACTTTGCATCTTGCGGGGTGGTGGGATGAAGCGTCCCGGGCTAACCTTACATGACATCGTTCATGATACTTGCTCCACGCTTGACATGCAACTTTTATTGCATAAGTGGCTTTGCGGGTGCCTGTTTCTCACAACATAGTGAAGATTCAATTTACAACGGGTAATTGACAATACTAGTATCAATGTTGTGGTTCTTGTTCGTAAGTTAGAACGACACTTATTGAAAGCCCCAAACCACGTAAAATATGCAAAGAAAATTAGAGGCGTCTAACTTTGTTTTGCAGGGGTGTGTTGTGATGTGATATGGCCATGATTGTGATTAAATATGATGAATGCAATGTTCCTTATTGTAAGTTGGCGACCGACAGGAGCCATATGGTTGTCTTTTAAATTTCGTTAATACCTGCGTGTCTATTCAAAGTAGTTGTAATAGTTGATGCTGGTGGACGACAACCATGAAGCGGCGCCATTGACCTTGACGCCATGCCGGTGATGATGGAGATCATGTTCGTGCTTGAAGATGGAGATCGGAAGCACAAGAAGAAAGGCCATATCATATCACATATTTTGAATTGCATGTGATGTTAATCCTTTTATGCATCTTGTATTGCTTAGTTCGCGATGGTAGCATTATAAGATGATCCCTCTAGCAAAAAAAATTCAAGTTATAAAGTGTTCATCCTTAGTAAGCACCGTTGCTAAAGCCCGTTGTTTCGAAGCACCACGTGATGATCGGGTGTGTTAGATTCTGTGAGTGTATACAATGGGAGCAAGCCAGATTTGCTCATGTGGAAGCTAAGGTTTGATCTTGACGAGCCTAGCATGTACAGACATGGTCTCGGAACACGGAATACCGAAAGGTAAAGCATGAGTCATATAGATGATATTATGAACATGATGATTGTTCGCCTTTGAAACTATATCATGTCACGTGATGATCGGACTTGGTGTAGTGAATTTGGTTCGTGTGATCACTAAAACAATGTGAGGGACATTGTTTTGAGTGGGAGTTCAACAGCAATATGATTAAAAGTTGAACACTATGTTTCATAAATTAAATCAAAGTGAATTTGCATAGTTTTTGTAGTCATTGGCATCCGTTTACCACCTTGCACTTAGTTATCATCGAGATAATAGAACTATAGAATTCCGATTAGTTACTTTACGAACTGGTATCGTATTGTTTTGAAGTGTTAATCTAAAGTTTAAAAGTCCTATTGCAAATTTTCAGTAAGTTCCGGTTACTCCGTGAAGTTTAATAATTGGTATTAAATCGAGAGTGACAATTCCAGTGTTAGTATATAAGTATCATGTTTGTCTCCATGATTCTTGATATTCAAAAGATTGTTTTAATATCAAGGTTATCTAGGATCTGAAAGAGTTGTTTCAGAGACCATGATGTGTGGAAGATATTGTGATATCTGAAATAATGTTTTGGTTGCAACATGAGAGAGTATAATATGACAAAGTTTATGTTCTCATATTTTATGAGAATTTGAAAAAGGATGGAGACGCTTGTCGTCCTAATCCTCCAAAAGGTTTTGGAGAGCAACATTATACTCGCGATTCACCGTTATAAGCTAAAATTAGCTTGATCATGAATTTCATGATAAGGGTGAATATTTGATAAAATGTTTACTAAACTAAAAAGATTACTAAAGTATGGAATTTTAAAAAACACAAATTATTTGATGATGGTGATCTACTTCAAAGTGCAAGGCCAAAGACATTGGTATTTAACTATACATGCTTTGGACTATGTGTCATGTGTATGGCTCCACTATTGATGTTGATAGATTCTTTCGAACAGAAAAGGAAATACTGAAAGCGAATCTCAAAAATATATGGAAGAAAAGAAAAGACTAGAATTGTTCAGCTTGGGTATATAGAGGATATACATATTATGGATATATTCTTTGCTTATTAAACAATGTGGTTCTTAAATATTGGATACTGAATTTGTTGGTATGAATCGTCATACGAAACAACACAATTCATGAACTACAATGGCCTAAGTAACTAGCAAAAGAATATGTGATGATGTTCATCGAGAACAAATAAAGGGTTGTTGTGTTGCTCGTTAACATCAAAGCTTCCCTTCAAGATTTGTTTTATCAGGTATTATGAGAACAAAAGGGTTGTTAAAATAATTGCCGTAATTCATAAAAGATGGATGATTTACAAATCTCGTTGGATAAATCAATCCATAAAACAAGTGCTAACAATGTCGAAAGACAATTGATTGAAAGATCACTTAGGAAGTGACAACGCCGTTTAAATTATGTTGGAAAGAAAACATGAAGAAACTCCATGTGGATGGAATTTTGGAGTCTTTTGATTTTGATCAAATAGCGCTTGTGAAACTTTCCTAGAGATAATTAAAACATTGTTCATAGGCCAAAAGTGAACGAATGACTAACTTATTGGAACTTGTACATATTGTTGTATGAAGTCCATTATGTGTAGTCAAGAGTGATGAATTTCAACTTCATATGCTTTCTCCGAAAATTTGAGTGAATATATGAATATTTAATTAATAAGGATGAAGTATGAAACATTTGAAAAGTTCAAAGACTTTCAAGATGAAGTGCAAAATCATTGTAACAAGAATATAAATAGTTTATGATAAGATCATAAAGGAAGATATTTGAGTTACAAGTTTAGCATAAAACACCTAAGATTTAAGGAATCGTTCCGTGGATTTGCATTTCCCGAAACACCATAAGAGTATGGAGCGTTCGAGATATGTAATTAAACCTTGTTTAACATGGTAAGACCAAAGGTGTAATTCATAAAACTGCCATTATATTTTAAAGATTAAAAGCTTTAGAGACTACCGTTTTTCCACTAAAAAGGGCTCCATCATAATCCGTTGAATTGACACCATATAAAGTTATGGTTTGGGATAAAAAAAACCCAAGTTGTCCTTTCTTAAAAAAAATTTTGGTATGATATGCATAATAAAGATGTTTGCAACCAAAATCAGATGAACATATCTTTGTATGTTATTTTGAATAATAGTTGAGTATTCCTCCATAACACCGAAGACAAAAGTGTTTGTCGCTTAGAACGTCAAGTTTCTTTGAGATCGAATTTTCCATGAAAAGTTAAGTGGGAGGACAATAGAACTTTGATAAGGTTAAAAGAACCTTAGCTACATGTGCAAAGTTGTGCAGCGCCAAAAAGTGTTCCGGAGGCAGCAACAACGCTCATGGCTCTCGTGCCTCAAAGGTTGTGGTCACAGAGGTCTAAGTTCCTATTGAACCAAGTAGGTCGGGTAAACAATCAAATACCAAGATTTGAGAGTTAAATCATTATTTGACAATAATGATCAGACTACATGCAAAGAAGCGATGATGGGCCCTGACTCCGTTAAATGGTTTGAAGCCATAAAATCCGTGATAGTTCCATATACAAGATATCAAGCTTTGAACTTGAAAGACCCTCTGAAAAGGTGCAAGACCCTACAGTCGTATTTGGATCTATAAAGAAATAGACATGGATGTTTCACATCTATGAAATTATCGACATGTCGGGAAAGAGTTCACGACAATATTCAAATAGTTGACTATGACAAGATCCGATCTTTCATTAAGTGATATTTAGTCTAGACGGATTAATGTAGTAACCACTACATATAATTTTGTTATGTGGTAGTTGAATAAACAAAACAAGTTCTTCTAATAGAATTGTTACCTAGGACGTGTGCATAACACGGTCCAAAGGGTTTTGTTAATTCAAAGGATGCTAAAAGCATATGCAAACTTCAATGATTGAGGTAAGCATCGCGGAGTTGGAATCTTCACTATGATGAAACTGTTAAAAGAGTTTAATTTCATCGGAGACGATGAAGATGCTTGCATTTGCAAGAAATTAAGTGGGAGAGCTAAGACATGTTTCTAATACATTATGTGGAAGACATATTATTGATTAGGAAATGATGTATCTTTTTATTAACACAGGATAATAATTTCATCTCGATGAAAGGCTTAGGCAGAACCCGAATATTTGGCATCAATGTCTATATGGATAAATTGTGACGCCAATATGGTTGTGCCAGAAGTACATAGATAAGATATTGAATAAGTTCAATATAGAAACTTCAAGAAAGGTTCTTGTTGCACAGGAAGGATTGAATAAATATTTAAGTATTTTTGATACTTGATAGATAAAATCACAAAGAGTATTTTATCAATCATGCTGTGATGTGTACAAATCCAGATATGTCCTATGCTCTGAATGTTATGAGCGTAAACCAGAATCATTCATAAGATGATCATTGGACGATAGTAAAGATATTCTTATGATCTTTTAAAAGAACTAAGAATATATTATTTTGTAGAAGTGACAAATAGATGGTTAGTTCATTGTAAAATTATTGCATTGATACTAATTTTGTCACAAAGTACAAATTAAGTTTATCTCAATCTAAACTAAGGGTGGCACAATATGATGGAAAGTAAGTTCCATAATGAATTTGGATGAGTTCCAAAGTTAAGACATTGTGACAGATACTACAACAAAAGGCTAAGTATATGACTGCTGTTATAGCAGAAAAAGAGGGCATTTGTGTCAAGTAGTTTGTTGTCAAACTAGGTGTAGTTCACAGCAGGATAGTACTGTGAAGATATATTGTACGACAATATTATCAACATGTTTTAACCCCAAGGAACTAAAGGTCTCACAAAAGGACCAAATTTGTACAAAGACATCTCATTAGAGAATGAGTGATGCATAGAGACGCAAAGACATGCAATTACACATGGACCTGAAAGTGTCGGATCCGGAGATCAGTTGACCACTAGCAATCGTGTAAATACAACACTGGAAAGCCATAGGTGTTGAATTCACAAAGGTTTGAAACTAGATTATTGACTCTAGTGCAAGTGGGAGACTGTTGGAGATATGCCCAAGAGGCAATAATAATGTGGTTATTATCATATCTTCATACTTATGATAAATGTTTACTTACCATGCTATAATTGTATTAATCGGAAACATTAATACTTGTGTGATTTGTAAACATAAAAGAGTCCCTAGTAAAGCCTCTTGTTAAACTAGCTTGTTGGTTAATATATAATCATGGTTTCCTGATCATGAACATAGAGATGTTATTAACAACAGGGTCATATCATTAGGAGAATGATGTGATGGACATACTCCTATAGTTAAGCGTAGCATAAAGATCAAGTCATTTAATATAGTTTATTTGCTATAAGCTTTATGATACATAGTAACCTAATTCCTTAGACCATGAGATCATGTTAATCACCATCACCGGAAGGATGCTTTGATGACATCAAACACCACACCATAACTGGGTGGCTATAAAGGTGGCATTGAGTGTTCGGAAAGTATGGGTTGAGGCACATGGATCAAGAGTGGGATTTGTCCATCCATATGACGGATAGATATACTCTGGGCCCTCTCGGTAGAATGTCATCCAATTAGCTTGAAAGCATGTGACTGAATCACAAGGGATCACATATCACGGGAATGAGAAAAGAGTACTTATCAGTAACGAGGTTAAACTATGTATGCAGAGATACCGATGATCAAAACCTCGGATAAGTAAACTATCGTGAGACAAAGGGAAATTGGTATCGTATGTAAGTGGTTCATTCGATCGCAAAGTAATCGTTGAAATATGTGGGAGCCATATGAATTTCCAGATTCCTCTATAGGTTATTGATTGGAGAAGTGTCTCGGTCATGTCCGCATAATTCACGAACCGTAGGGAGACACACTTAAGGATTCGATGTTGTTGTGTAGTTATGGAATGATGAGTAAGAGACTGAATGTTGTTCGGAGTCTCGCATGGGATCCGGTATATCACGAGGAGATCCGGAATGGTACGGAGAATAAGATTCGTATAAGGAAAGTCCTGTTTCGTAGTTCGAAAATGATTTCAGTGTTTTCACCGGGAATGTTCTAGAAGGGTCTGGAAGGTCCGGCACTCCGGAAGGGGAAGGGAACATGGATGTGTCATGACAATATGGAATGGTTGCATCATGTACTAGGTCACTTGGCTGGGCAATATGAAGAGATAAATAAAATTCAAGTTTGAAAGTCAAACGCCAATTTGAAAAAGTCAAATCTGAACATTGCTTGGTGGAGGGAGAGTAGGAAACCTACCTACGGTAGGAATCCCACTCCCTCCACCCGCCGGCATGAAGAGGAGTTTGGGGAGGACTCCCTCCTCCCCAAACCTCCTCTCCCCACCTATATAAGGAGGGGTAGGGCGCACCCCTACCCCTCACACCCAAAACCTAGCTACAAGGCGCCACCACCCTCCAAGTGCTGCCGCCACCTAGGGCTCCTCCCAAGTCGCTGAATTGGGGTTTCCCAAACCCTAGCCGCCAGCTACACCACCTCCCCTTGGTGCCTCTAATCCGTAGATCGCCAAGTCCCTCTCTTACTCCACCATACTCGCTCCGGCTTAGGCGAAGCCCTGCGGGATCTTCCCTCTAATTCCGACACCACGTCGTCGTGCTGCCGGAATCACGAGGAGAGTGCTATAACCTCCGCTGTCTGCTGGAACAAGGGAGAGGAAGGTCTTCATCGAGTACCGAACGTGTGACCGACTACGGAAGTGCTGCCGTAATGCAACGCCGGAAGGATTGTCTACGCGATCTTGAGATCGGCAAGTGAACGACTACATCACCCACGAGAATCTGCTCTCGTTAACCGCTTTGGAATCTTCGAGGGTGAGTGCTTCTATCGACTCGTTCCTACAATCTAGTAGATAGATCTTGGCTTTTTTGTGTGCATGCGGTAGAAATTTTTTGTTTTCCATGCTACGAACCCCTACATAAAATGATAGCACCAAATTCACATATCAAAATAAACAAGCAAAAATATATGAATGCATGCAATTGCTATGTGATGTTTTTTTTTCTAAACCCAACAAGACAAGTAAACAATACTGATTAATAAACAAAACAAATATACCCCAAATAAACTTTATTTAGCCTTTAAAACATTTTTCCATTAATTTTTATACACAAAATAAGCTTACAAATGTCTCTGCAAAAATTACCAATTTTAGAGAAGCAATTTATTAAACAAAGTGCATGGTTGGATAAAATTCTTTCTCCTAATTCCAATGATATAAAATTAGCAAATTCTGGACGTGTGGATCAAATGTTATGAATTTTGCAAGTTTGAACATATAATAGAAATGTTTCTGTCTTTTTAAATAAACCACAGGCCACGCGGCGCTTCCTGATTGGACGGTACCGCTTCGCACTGGATCACGCTCGCGCACCGTCAGATCTAAATAAGATCCAGCGGCTCAGATCTGCCCGTACCTCTTCGGCCTGGCGTCTAATCTAGACCACTAGATCTAGATCCAGTGGATATAATCATCTTGACCCTAAACCGGCGGCGCAAATGTCCAGAATGGCGGCGACGGCTCTGCTGGCGATGGTGCAGCGATTCTAACGAGGGCTGGGGGCAGTGGAGATGCTTACCGGCGTCGCAAGGTTGCGAGGAAGCTCCAGATGTTGCTGGCGTGGACAGGGGCAAGCTGTTGTGGCCGTGGAAGCTCGTCAGAGTCGGGGACAGCGTCGGGTTTGCTTGGACGGCGACGAAGGCGACGACTTGGGCCACCAGCACAAGACAAGGATATCAGTGTGTGCACAAGGAGGTTGCGAATCAGTTAGTGTGAACCAGGAGGCAAGGGGCGGTCGAACCTCACCGAAATTCCTCGTCGGAGTTGGAGACGGCATCGGATGCTCTCAGTGCTCATCGAAGTCGATGTTCTGGGCCACAATCAGATGAACCAAGGATATGAGAGGGTGCGCATGAAACAGGGGATCATCCCAGAGTGATTGAGGAGTGGGCGCATGTAAGATCCCTCCTTTGTAAAGGAAAAGGATCCCTGTGATTGCAATGCTAGTCCCTGGATCATTGCTAGCATCCACAGTTTAAGATGAAGTACACAGATACAAAGGTCATTTATTACATCCATTCCAGAGATAACATAGTCTTTTACAACTCAAGGCCACAGGCCTAATACACGAGTTTGGAATAAGTAAATAATTATAAGTCTTCATCTTCATGTGCCACAGGAAAACATGTTGAGTGTAGACTCATGAAGATGAAGACTTATCATTATTTACTTATTCCAAACTCTTGTATTAGGCATGTGGCCTTGAGTTGTAAAAGACTATGTTATCTCTGGAATGGATGTAATAAATGACCTTTGTATCTGTGTACTTCATCTTAAACTGTGGATGCTAGCAATGATCCAGGGACTAGCATTGCAATCACAGGGATCCTTTTCCTTTACAAAGGAGGGATCTTACAGATGGTATCAGAGCACTGTGTTGCCTGTAGGATTATGACCCTAGGATTGGAAAACCACTAAGGAAAAATTTTCAACTACTTCTACACTTGTCTATTCTTCTCGTAAACTTTTCTAATCTTCTCTTTCTCATCTCTATTTGTAGATGAACTCCATCAACGAAGCCGTAAGGAAACGACCACTCATGACCATGACCTTGGAGTGTGAGACAGAGTTTCCCAAAATTCTCAAGGACCTCATGGTGACAATGGAAATACATGGTGCAGCTGTGTACAAAGGCTTTCCAGTGATGGATGAGGGAGTTGTGTACTGGTGGGTGCAACTTCACTTGTACAAAAACAAGGAAGACAACCACAAAGAAACAGGATTCTGCATGTACACCAACACTGTGATGCACACCACATTCTTTGAGTCAGCAAGAGAAGCAGCTTGGAGAACTATCAAAGAACTTAGTGCTAGAGTCAAGTGCAGAATGCTCAACCTCCAAAAAGACTTGATGAAAGAGAAGGAACTTACCTAAGAGTTGGAAGCTACCAACCAAACCTTAAGAGGAGATATTATAGACTTAGTGATGGAATCATGTGAGCAAGATAGGCTGATTGCTTCTAGGAACATTGTGTTAGCCAACAGATCCAGTGAGATAGGATTGTAAACGTACTTCGTTAGTTGGACCACCACCTATCACCCTATTTTCCAAAATGTTGCTTTGAAATAAGATTGAACCTTGGTTGATGTAATGGTTTCATGTATGCATGACTTGTGTGTTTTGCTTTCCAAGGATATGTATGTGATGTTTGTCCTTGTTTTATCTTAAATTGTGTTGTTCTAACTTTTCTATCTTATAAATAGATGCCTATTACCATCAGCACTGTTGAGGAGTTCCAGGTTACCCGCTTTGGTCCTTGTATCGTTGAGCTTACCACTTTGCTCAATCTCCCTCTTCCCACCATCATGGTGCATCCACTCACCAAGTTCGAGAGGAAGGACCTCTGGGGCTTCAAGGTGAACCAGCCCGGACGCCAGACAGAGCCTACTACGGAGGCCATCGTCTTCAAGCTTATGCACGATGACAGGGAGAGAGGCATGGAGGTAGTTATGCAGGACCTGATAGGACGTCTTCTAGGACGACACTCCCGACAGGTTAGAGGCACCCACTTCCACGTCTTCGGAAGACGTGATGAGGATGGAGAGTCCATCGACTTCGAGGACGACTCGAGGGACGCAGCAGAGTCGATACGTCTGTATCTCCAGGACTTAGAGTCTCTCATTAGGCACGTGGACACGGACAGGACCAATTTCATGCTCAGTAATGACGAGCTCCAGGTGCAGCTTCGCGAGAAGGACAAGCTCTTCGCGCAGCAGGACGAGATAGTCAAGGAAATGGAGGCGAAGTTCGAGACCCAGGACAGGAAGTTCAAGAGTCAGGAGAAGCGTGTCCATGATAGGAACAAGAAGATCCGGGACATGACTGAAGAACTGCAGTCGAAGGACTTCGAACTAGAGCAGCAGCAGACGGTGATAGAGAGGCTTCGTTCCCAGAAGAGGGCTCTCAAGACCAAGATAGAGTCCTTGACCACTACCATTGAGGAGAACAAGACCGCGATGGAGAACGCAGGTCTTACCTTTGTCGAGGATGAGATTGATGCTGATGAGTAGACTTGACTACTCGTTTATCTTTTATTATCGCACTTGTTATTTGAGAACTTGTTATTGGACCATCCGACATGTGGATGGCTTGCTACTTGTGTGTTTTACCTTGTGAACTTGTTTTCTTGTTGTTGAACTTTTATCTCTTTGTTGCATGCTTGTGATTGCTTATGTGATGTAATGTGCATGAAAGCATCTATGGGTATCTCATTCTTATCTCTATTTGAACAAACCACAGATGCCTCCCCGTCATGCAAACCCCAACAACAACAACATGTTAGACCCCTCCTTTATAAAGGAAAGGATCCCTGTGATTGCAATGCTAGTCCCTGGATCAATGCTAGCATCCACAGTTTTAGATGAAGTACACAGATACAAAGGTCGTTTATTACATTCATTCCAGAGATAAAACATAGTCTTTTACAACTCAGGGCCAAAGGCCTAATACACGAGTTTATGGAACAAGTAAATAAACACAAGTCTTCATCTTCATGTGCCACAGGCAAGCATGTTGAGTGTAGACTCATGACTCCTAATCATCATCGGAGTAACCTGCAACATCACAAGTTACAGCCACAGAGGGTCAATACTTTGGAATAGTATTGGCAAGTGATACCTTAATATATTTTAAGTGGTCTATATTACTATATGCATTTTGGCTAAGTGTAGTTTGGCTTGCTTTTCTTAAAAATAGGATTTTCCTATTAGTTGAAACTCTAAGTTTTTCTTTGTCAAAAACTTTCCCAAGGAAACCACCAATAGACATTGAGGTCCTTCACCCTTGTTCACCCACAATTTTTTTATTGTAGAAGTTGGAGTGATGAGATTCTTGTAGCTTCCATGTCTTGATGCTCAAAAGTGTCCATTTCCTTGGACAAGGCTAAGTACTTAGGTTTTCCATCTGCAGAGGTTGTGCACTTTCCCACCAGACTTGGTTTCCCAAGACAGGACCTTTCAGAAGCTTTTCCTTAGTCAAATGGACGCGTTCCAATCTATCATCCCATCTACCACCAACTGTCCAAAAGACTAAGTTCTAGCAACCTATATGATCAAGGCAGAGCCCATTTTGCCAAGTGGTTGCACTGTAAGCTTTCTCAACACTTGGCCTCCAAATCCCTTTGTGCCTGGGTGGCATACCACAAGTGAGATACACAACCCAAGTCCATGGCCTTGTGTAACCACTCAACATAATCCAAACATTCCATTCCACCCAGGAGGTTCATTTGACTTAGTTGTTTTATTAAGAAAAACATAAGTCTCTTGACTTAGAATATTTTATCATAAACTATATAGATATTCACCACCCTTGTTTGCTAAGTAGCTAGACTAAGCAGAATATGGCAACCTACCATAGGATAATTTCCTTAGTATTTCTACTATTCCATTCTACTTGGGATTTCCCATCTTAGCACTTGGCAAAATATCATGCAATAAATTCTAGCAAAATAACTAATGCTAGTACAAAACATAGGACAAAAATGTTGATGAAAATATCACTTTCCTTGGTAGTGGGGAGAGTAGCACTCTTCACAATCACAATCACTATCAAAATCTACACAAGAAATAATAGCATACAATTACACACAATTATATACAATCAAGAATAATATGAATGCATGCATGCAAGAAACTACTAAGTGATGATTTTTGAAATTACTACCAAGTATGCTTATGACTACTGAACTTAACATAACACCAAATTTTGCCAACTAAACTCATTTGGCATCCATATAATTTACCAAAATAATTTCCATTTAAAATGGTCCTAAAACATGTTCTACAAAAAAAATCATTTTTAACTGTTACTATATGCTAAATAAATTAGATATTCTGAAAGGCATTGTTTCACTGAATCCAACGGTATAAAGTTTGCAAAAATCTAACGTGGCATTCAAAAGTTATAAGCATTTGAAGTTTGAATCTAAATCAGGTTTTAAATTCTGTTTTTAATTTATCCTTGCCACGCGTCGCGTTATTACTGGCGCGTACCGGTTCGCACCGGATCACCCTTCTGTGCCGTTGGATCTAACTAACGCTGTGCGGCTCAGATCTGTCCATACCCCTTCGTTAAGTGAAGTGTTTCTACGCGTAGGATTCAGATCTAATGGCTAAAAATCTCCCAACCAAAAACGAGCGGCGCTACCGGCGGTGACAGGCGGCGGCGCGTCAGTCAGTGGCGGTGCCGGCGTTCTAGGTCGCCCGGGGAAGGGAGGAGATGCTTACCAGAATCGCAGGAGGCTGCTGATGATCAAGGTGGCAATGGCTTGGGAAGGGGCGTACGGGTTCGTCGGGGATTTCTCGCCGGAGTTCGCGAATGCGTCAGCCACGGTCAGTCGTCGATGTTGGCGAGGTTCCTCGTCGCGCTAAGCCAAAACAGGGGTACTGTCAGATGCGCAAGACGATGAGGATTCTAGGCGTATCAGTCAGAGGGCAAGGGGTGGTGGCTACTTACGAAGGGAGGTCGCCAGAGTTCTTGCAGGAGACGGTGGCGGCCAGTCGTCGACGTTGCCAAAACTTGGGTTCATGCGAAGGCAAACGGAGAGTGTCAGAAGATGCACAGAGGTTCCCTGAACAAGATAGCGTGAACGCGAGACTGGGGGGAACTCGAGACTCACCGGAATTCGCCGGCGCAGTCGTCGGAGACGGCGGGGTTGCAGAGAGAAATGCGCGCAGCCTGGGGGCGTTCTGTGCTTGGGGTTTGGGGGAAAAGAGAGAGGGGACAGAGGGGGTTTATATAGCCTGGCTAAGCGCGAGAATTACTCGGCCATTGATTCGAATTGACGCCGTGATTATCACTCAGGAAACGGCAGCGTTGATTGGGGACGAACAGGTCGTGCGGGTGGAGACGACGCTGGCGTGGAGATGGCCCGCTTGTCAGCGAGGTGCGCGGAGTTTGGGTGGGGTCTACTTGTCAGCGTCTGTTTGCGTGTGCTCGCGCGTGTGAAAAGAAAAGGAGATCCCCAGGTGGGCTTACTGGGCTCTTTCTTCTGCTGGGCCAGATTGTGGCCGCGTGGCCTTTTTCTTTTGAAGTGTTATTTTCTTTTTCTAAATTCATTTTCTGGTATGAATTTTGATATGAATTCAAATCCTTTTGAAATCAAATTGCCTTGGGACTTTTGCAGGGTTTTTTGTGGATTCAAAAAAAATAGTCATAAAACTAAGTGGTTAGTTTGCAAGGCTTGGTCCAGCTTGGTTTCTAAAATAATTAGGGATTTGTTCCTGTTTGCAAGTAATTGAAAGGGATTTTGAAAACTACTTCTAAATTTGAAATCTTGGGGGTTAAAAGTTTCACCTAAACTTTCCATCAATGGAGGCAAGCAAACAAGTATTTAAACATTCAAATTTCAAAGGGTGATGTTTATATGGGACAAATTGACCACATGAAATCATAGCTCATATTCTATCACTAAGTGATTTTTGAGAAAACCCTAAATGAATGAATGATGCAAAGTGATATGAATGAGTTTTGAAACTATGATTTTTGGGATGTTACAAATCTAACCCCCTTAAGATGAATCTCGCCCTCGAGATTCGGGTTGGCTAGCAAATAGGTGAGGGTGGTCTTTCCGAAGATCATCTTCTCTTTCCCATATTGCTTCTTCTTCGGTGTGATGGTTCCATTGCACTTTACAAAACTTGATAGTCTTGGTCCTTGTAACTCTTTCTGCGGTCTCTAGTATCTTGACAGGCTTTTCCTCATAAGTGAGATCACTTTCTAGCTGAACTTCTTCCAAAGGTATGGTATCCTTCAAAGAAGACTCTTCCATTTCTGGGTGACATTTCTTAAGCTGACTCACATGAAATACGTTATGGACTGCTGACAGAGATTCTGGCAATTCAACTTCATATGCAACTTCTCCTTTGCGACTTAGAATCCTGAATGGCCCAACATATCTTGGTGCCAACTTTCCTTTGACTCCAAATCTTTTCACTCCAAGGAGTGGTGATACCCTGAGGTAAGCTCTATCCCCAACTTCGTAGGTGACTTCTCTACGCTTAGAATCCGCGTAGCTTTTCTGTCGGGACTGTGCTACCTTCAACCTGTCCTTAACCAATTTGACTTTCTCCTCGGCGTCTTTGATAAGATCCGGTCAAAATAAGCTCCTTTCTCCCACACCATTCCATAACAATGGGGTGGTACACTTCCTTCCGTAAAGTAACTCAAACGGTGCCATTCCAATACTAGATTGGTGACTGTTATTGTAAGAGAACTCTGCATACGGTAAACTTTCATCCCAACTTGCTCCATAGTCTAGAGCACAGGCTCTTAGCATGTGTTCAAGAATTTTGTTGGTTCTTTCTGTTTGTCCATCTGTTTGTGGATGAAAAGCGGTGCTGAATTCCAATCTTGTTCCTAAAGATTCATGAAGCTATCTCCAGAAGTGAGATGTGAACTGGGTTCCTCTATCTGATACAATACTCTTAGGCACACCGTGAAGGCATACAATTCTGCTCATGTAAATTTTTGCTAACTTGGCACTTGTATAGGTGGTCTTCACAGGTATGAAATGAGCCACCTTAGTTAGGCGGTCCACCACTAACCATATGGAATCATACCCTGACCTGGTCCTTGGTAATCCTGTGATGAAATCCATACCAATATTTTCCCACTTCCATTCAGGAATAGGCAGTGGTTGAAGCAAACCTGCTGGTTTCTGGTGTTCCGCTTTGACTCTGCTACACACATCACACAAAGCGATATGTTCTACGATGTCCCTTTTGAGATTGTTCCACCAAAACCTTTCCTTCATGTCCATGTACATCTTAGTATTTCCCGGGTGAATAGAATACGGAGAGTTGTGTCCTTCTTGTAAGATCAATTTCCGCAACTCTGGGTCTCGTGGAACACATATACGTTTCCCGTGCCATAAAGTACCCTGTTCGTCAACACGGAAACTCTTAGCCTTCCCTAGACTAATGTTTTCCTTTATCTTTCCAATTTCCTCATCAGTCTTCTGGGCTTCTCGGATTTTGTCTAGTAGAGTGGGTTGAACATCTAAGGACATGAGATATCCTTCTGGTACAATCTCCAATCTGAGTTCTTTGAATTGCTTACACAAGTCATCTGGCAATTCTCCTTTTGTAAGGCCATTTACAAATGTCTTACGACTTAGAGCATCGGCTACTACATTTGCTTTACCGGGATGGTATTGCAAACTTAAGTCGTAATCCTTGATAAGTTCTAGCCATCTTCTTTGTCTCATGTTGATTTCCTTCTGGGTGAAGATGTACTTCAAGCTCTTATGATCTGTGAACACTTCACACCTCTTTCCCAAAAGATAATGTCTCCATGTTTTGAGTGCATGGACGACAGAGGCTAACTCCAAATCATGAGTAGGATAGTTTAATTCATGAGTTTTGAGTTGTCTCGAAGCGTAGGCTACGACTTTACCATCTTGCATAAGTACGGCACCCAAACCTTGATGAGAAGCATCACAATACACTTGGAAATCCTTTTCCAAATCTGGCAGACAAAGTACTGGTGCTGTCACAAGTCTCTTCTTTAATTCTTGGAAACTGATTTCACAACCTTCAGTCCAAGCAAACTTCTTATCCTTCTTTAGCAATTCTTTCATTGGCTTAGCAACCTTCGAGAAATTTTCGATGAATCTTCTGTAATAACCTGCTAAGCCGAGAAAACTACGAACTTCTTTCACATTCTTGGGTGATTCCCATTCTGTCACAGCTGAAACCTTAGCAGGATCAACTGCCACACCATCTTTTGTCATCACATGACCAAGAAAACCAACTTTCTCTAACCAGAACTCACACTTGCTGAATTTGGCATAAAGTTTATGTTCCCTCAGTTTCTCAAGTATCAAGCGTAAGTGTCTTTCATGTTCTTCCTTGCTCTTGGAGTAGACCAAGATATCATCGATGAAAACGACAACGAACTTGTCTAGAAATTCCATGAACACTTTGTTCATCATATTCATGAAGTATGCTGGAGCGTTGGTTAAACCGAAAGGCATCACGGTATACTCATATAATCCATACCTTGTGGTGAATGCTGTTTTTGGTATGTCTTGCTCTCGTATCTTGAGTTGAAAATAACCTGACCGGAGATCAATCTTCGAGAATACACATGCTCCCTCTAGCTGATCAAATAAGTCGTTGATTCTTGGCAAAGGATATTTGTTCTTGATGGTAACCTCGTTGAGAGAACGGTAGTCAATACATAACCTTTGTGTTCTATCCTTCTTCTCCACGAACAATACTGGGGCTCCCCAAGATGAAGAACTTGGTTGAATAAACCCTTTCTGTAACTGTTCTCCTAGCTGTTTCTTGAGCTCTTTCAATTCATCAACTGACATTTTGTATGGTCTCTTAGCTATTGGTCCTGATCCTGGCACCAAATCTATCAGAAACTCCACATCTCTATCCGGTGGCATCCCTGGTAGCTCTTCCGGAAACACATCCGGATACTCACACACTATTGGTACACTGTCCATACTAACCCCCTTAAGAGAATTTAGCCTACTTCCTTTGGATTCAAAGTTTGACTTAAATTTTATTCTTTTTCCTTCGGGAGTTGTGAGTGTAACTGTACGATTGGCACAATCTAATATTCCTTCATACTTAGCCATCCAATCCATTCCCAAAATCACATCCAATCCTTGGGAATTCAGGATTATTAGGTTCACTGGAAACTTATGTTTTCCAAACTCTATGACTAAGTCATGACATCCTGAGTTCACTATCATTTCTCCCCCTGGAGAACTTACTCTTATAGGACACCCAATGGTTTCCACAGGTAGTTCATTTCTTTCAACAAATGATTTTGAGATGAATGAATGTGATGCACCGGTATCAAAGAGTACAAATGCTGAAATTGAATTGAGTCTGAACTTACCAGCCACGGCATCAGGCTCCTCATAGACCTCCTCCACATTGATGTGGTTAACCTGTCCTTTCTGAAAAGGATTTGGCTTGTTAGGTCCTTCAACTTTCTTCTCAGGGCACTCATTAGCATAATGCCCCAGCTTTTTACATTTGAAGCACTCAACCTGACTGATGTCCTTTTTAGGAGGTTGGCCTCCACTACCACTACCATTTCCACCATAGTGGCTCTTATGTCCACCCTTGTGGTTCTTGTACTTGTCCTTGTCATGACTGCGGTGATGCTTGTTGTCATGACGGTTGTGGTTGTGCTTGCTGAATTTCCCATGTTTATGGGATCCTGAGCTGCCACTGTCATCATAGTGAGATCGTTTGTGAGACGATCCCGAGCTGTGCTTGTCGGAGTGTTTCCTCTTTCTGCTCTCGACTTGCTTCATTTTACTCTCCAAAATAGCAGCCTTGTCACACAAAGACTGATAAGTTGGAACATATGCTACATCCAACTGTAGATTCAGTTCATCACTTAAGCCTTCCAGAAATTTTTCCTTTCTTTTGGCATCTGTGTCAACCTCATCCGGTGCATATCGCGCCAGATTGTTGAACTCTTCTATGTATTCTGCCATGCTGCGGTGGCGCTGTTTCAGGTTGTGAAACTCCTTCTTTTTCAGACTCATCATTCCTGATGAGATATGAACGGTGCGAAAGCCATCTTCAAAGATAGCCCAAGTCACCTCATCAATAGGAGTGGTGATTTGGAAGTTGTCCCACCATGTGGCGGCTGGTCCTTCCAACAGATGTGCTGCAAATCTGACTTTTTCAGCATCCATGCAGCCCACGGTCACTAAGTCCTTGTTCACGGAACGTAGCCAGTCATTGGCCACCATGGGATCAGTTGTTCCCGCAAACTTTGCTGGCCTTAGACGCAGAAATCTGGTGAGCATATCAAAACCCGGAGGGTTGTTGTTGTTGTTGTTGTTGTTGTTGTTGGGGTTGCTGTTGTTGTTATTCTGGTTTTGGATGAATGTTGTCATCATTTGCATAAGCTGTGTTTGCGCATTCATCATTTGTTGCATTTCTGGTGTGATGTTGTTGGGGTTGGGGTTTGCGCGACGGGGAGACATCTGTGGTTTGTTCAAATAGATAAGAATGAGATACCCATAGATGTTTCATGCACAATACAACAATGCAAACACATAACAAGCAACATAAGAATAAAAGTTCAACATCCGCATAATAAGCTCATGAAGTAAAACACACAAGTGGCAAGCCATCCACATGTCGGATGGTCCAATAATAAGTTCACATTAACAAGTATGAAATAGAAAGGTAAACGAGTAGTCAAATCTACTCATCAGCGTCAATCTCCTCCTCAACAAAAGTAAGACCTGCGTTCTCCATCGCGGTCTTGTTCTCCTCAATCGTAGTGGTCAAGGAATCGACCTTGGCCTTGAGAGTCCTCTTCTGGGAGCGAAGTCTCTCAATAACCATCTGCTGCTGCTCAAGCTCGAAGTCCTTGGACTTCAGTTCCTCGGTCATGTCCCGGATCTTCTTGTTCCTATCCTGGACGCGTTTCTCTTGACTCTTGAACTTGCGGTCCTGGGCCTCGAACTTTGTCTCCATTTCCTTGATCATCTCATCTTGCTGCGCAAAAAGCTTGTCCTTCTCGCGAAGCTGCACCTGAAGCTCGTCATTACCTAGCATGACATTTGTTCTGTCCGTATCTACGTGCCTGAGAAGAGTCTCTAAGTCCTGAAGATAAAGACGTATCGGCTCCGCAGTGCTCCTCGAGTCGTCCTCAAAGTCGATGGACTCTCCGTCAACATCACGTCTTCCAAAGACGTGGAAGTGAGTGCCTCTAACCTGACGGGAATGACGGCCTAATAGTCGTCCTATCAGATCCTGCATGACTACCTCCATGCCTCTCTCCCTGTCATCGTGCATCAGCTTGAAGACGATGGCCTCAGTAGTAGGCTCAGTCTGGCGTCCGGGCTGATTCACCTTGAAGCCCCAGAGGTCCTTCCTCTCGAGCTTGGTGAGTGGGTACACCGTAATGGTAGGAAGAGGGAGATCAAGCAGAGTGGTAAGCTCAATGATACGGGAACCAAAACGAGTAACCCGAAACTCCTCAACAGTGCTGATGGCAATAGGCATCTATTTATAAGAATGAAAAAGTTAGAGCAACACAAATCAAGGTAAATCGAGACAAACATTCATACATATCCATGGAACACAATCATCACACAAATCATGCATACATAAGTCTATTACATTAATCAAAGGTCCAAACTTAATTAGAATATATTTTGGAAATAAGGTGATAGGTGGTGGTCCAACTAACGAAGTTTCTTACAGTCCAATCTCACGGGATCTATTATTAAACACAATGTTCCTAGAGGCAATCCACCAATCTTGCTCTCTTGACTCAATCACTAAGTCTATAACATCTCCCCTTATCTCTTGGTTGTTGTCTTCCAACTCTTGAGTAAGCTCCTTCTCTTTCTCTAAGTCCTTTTGGAGGTTGAGCATTCTGCACTTGACTCTAGCACTTAGTTCCTTGATAGTCCTCCAAGCTGCATCCCTGGCTGACTCAAAGAATGTGGTGTGCATTGTTGTGTTGGTGTACATGCAGAATCCCCTTTCTTTGTGGTTGTCTTCCTTGTTTTTGTACAAGTGAAGTTGCACCCACCAATACTCCACTCCTTCATCCATCACCGGAAAGCCCTTGTACACGGCTTCACCATGTGCATCCATTGCCTCCATGAGGTCCTTGAGAATGTTGGGAAACTTAGTCTCACACTCCAAGGTCATGGTCATGAGTGGTCCCTTCTTCACGGCTTCGTTGATGGAGTTCATCTACAAAGGAAGTTAAAAGAGATTAGAAAAGCTTTACGAGAAGAATAGACAAGTGTAGAAGTAGTTGAAAAACTTTTTCCTTAGTGGTTTTCCAATCCTAGGGTCATAATCCTACAGGCAACACAGTGCTCTGATACCATCTGTTAGACCCCTCCTTTATAAAGGAAAGGATCCCTGTGATTGCAATGCTAGTCCCTGGATCAATGCTAGCATCCACAGTTTTAGATGAAGTACACAGATACAAAGGTCGTTTATTACATTCATTCCAGAGATAAAACATAGTCTTTTACAACTCAGGGCCAAAGGCCTAATACACGAGTTTATGGAACAAGTAAATAAACACAAGTCTTCATCTTCATGTGCCACAGGCAAGCATGTTGAGTGTAGACTCATGACTCCTAATCATCATCGGAGTAACCTGCAACATCACAAGTTACAGCCACAGAGGGTCAATACTTTGGAATAGTATTGGCAAGTGATACCTTAATATATTTTAAGTGGTCTATATTACTATATGCATTTTGGCTAAGTGTAGTTTGGCTTGCTTTGCTTAAAAATAGGATTTTCCTATTAGTTGAAACTCTAAGTTTTTCTTTGTCAAAAACTTTCCCAAGGAAACCACCAATAGACATTGAGGTCCTTCACCCTTGTTCACCCACAATTTTTTTATTGTAGAAGTTGGAGTGATGAGATTCTTGTAGCTTCCATGTCTTGATGCTCAAAAGTGTCCATTTCCTTGGACAAGGCTAAGTACTTAGGTTTTCCATCTGCAGAGGTTGTGCACTTTCCCACCAGACTTGGTTTCCCAAGACAGGACCTTTCAGAAGCTTTTCCTTAGTCAAATGGACGCGTTCCAATCTATCATCCCATCTACCACCAACTGTCCAAAAGACTAAGTTCTAGCAACCTATATGATCAAGGCAGAGCCCATTTTGCCAAGTGGTTGCACTGTAAGCTTTCTCAACACTTGGCCTCCAAATCCCTTTGTGCCTGGGTGGCATACCACAAGTTAGATACACAACCCAAGTCCATGGCCTTGTGTAACCACTCAACATAACCCAAACATTCCATTCCACCCAGGAGGTTCATTTGACTTAGTTGTTTTATTAAGAAAAACATAAGTCTCTTGACTTAGAATATTTTATCATAAACTATATAGATATTCACCACCCTTGTTTGCTAAGTAGCTAGACTAAGAAGAATATGGCAACCTACCATAGGATAATTTCCTTAGTATTTCTACTATTCCATTCTACTTGGGATTTCCCATCTTAGCACTTGGCAAAATATCATGCAATAAATTCTAGCAAAATAACTAATGCTAGTACAAAACATAGGACAAAAATGTTGATGAAAATATCACTTGCCTTGGTAGTGGGGAGAGTAGCACTCTTCACAATCACAATCACTATCAAAATCT